>WAAF01012818.1:41868-53929 GCA_013400475.1 Tricholaema leucomelas
TTGAACAGGACTGGGCCCAGCACTGATCCCTGGGGCACACCACCAGTGACAGCTGCCAACTGGATGTGGCACCATTCACCACCACTGTCTGAGCCCAGCCTTCCAACCAGTTCTTGACCCATATCAGAGTGAATCTGTCCAAGCCATGAGCTGCCAGCTCTGCCAGGAGCTTGTTGATATCTTGATGATGTCTTGATGATGTCTTGCAACCTGCCTGTTTATGGAATTATTTACTAATATCATCGTAACTTAAGTCCAACATTTAAAGATGCAGAGAACAGTTCTCAGTATCTGGTGAATTTCCAGAAAAGAAAAGAATTTCCATAAAAGAAAAGAGCAATGATAAAGCCTTAAGAATTACCACATTCATCTTAGCAAATGCCATGCCTACAAACTCATCTCTTAAAGGTCACGTTGCCTAAGAGACTAGGAGTGCTGCTATCATGCCAGGCATTCCAACACAAATGCTTATCTAACACACTGGGAAAGACCCTGGCAATAATAAGAGCAAAGAAGAGCAACCCAGCTTTGTCTGGCAGGTAGCAATCAATGACATTTTTGGGGGTTCTATATTGTATAGATTATCTCCTTCCTTTACTCTGCTCCAGTGAGACCACACCTGGAGTACTGCATCCAGTTCTGGAGCCCCTATTACAAGAGGGATGTGGACATGCTGGAATGTGTCCAGAGAAGGGCCACCAGGATGATCAGAGGCTGGAGCACCTCTCCTGTGAGGACAGACTGAAAGAGTTGGGGTTGTTCAGTCTGGAGAAGAGAAGGCTCCGAGGTGACCTCATTGTGGCCTTCCAGTATATGAAGGTGTCTGACAAAAATGCTGGGGAGAGACTTTTTAGGCTATGAGGTAGTGACAGAAGAGATGGGTAGGTTCAGAGTGGAGGTGAGGAGGAATCTGTTCAGCATGAAAATGGTGAGAGGCTGCAATGGGTTGCCCAGGGAGGTGGTTGAGGCCCCATCCCTGGAGGTGTTTAAGGCCAGGATGGATGAGGCTGTGGCCAGTCTGATCTAGGGTATGGTGTCCCTAGCCATGGCAGGGGCTTGGAACTAGATGATCCTTGTGGTCCCTTCCAACCCTGACTGATTCTATGATTCATTCCCTCAATTCTATCCTCTTCAGTAGGGCAAATGCTTTCTGACAGCATGTTTAGTGCATTTCTTACCATCAGTAGTGCAACATCCTTCTGGGGGAGGCTTCATCTGGTAAGAAACAGGAGGACTGCTTGATTCTGAACTTTCCTCCTCCTCCTCTTCTTCTTCTTCCTCATTGTCTGCTCTGCCGCCTGCTGCAAGTTACCATAACATAAATGACTTAGACAACAGAAAATGCTGGCCACAAACCAATGAATGAACAGGGTGACCCAGTTACAGAAGAGCAAGCTGGATTCTCTCCTTTTGACAATGACTTTACTCTTGCCAGCTCTAATAATATTTGTTGCTTCTTTAAAGCTCCAAGTTTCAGTCATGCTTACAATGGACTATCTTTCACACACGTAGGAAAAAAAAGTGCCTTTTTGCTCCTGTGCAAAACAAAGTTCAAAAGTTTAACCCAACTGCACCAGAGAAAGAAAAAATAACCTAAAGGGCAAACAAAAAAGAAGCTTCAATGTGTGCATACATATATTTGTCAATCTAATTATTTTTAAACTGATCTCATGATTTTACAGACCTAATACCTGTTGATTGAACTCTTGCTGATAACAACAGTGCAAGTACATCCTTTGTTTATAGTGTTACCAGCCAATATAAACCTGAAGTCATTACTTCTTAGCACTTTAGAATGTCCTGGCTACAGTCCAAGTACAGATTTTATTAATTAGGCTTTGACCATGTCCTTGATGTTGGACAGGAAACTGAGGAAACGGTTCCTGCTGGAAGCAAGGTTCATCACAGATGATACTACAATAAGAACAGCTAATTCTCAGTCTGTCTGTCTTCTACCAGAACCCAGAGCTCTGAGTAAAGCACTGCTGCTCCCTGCAATATGTCAAGGAAAGGCAGGTATCTAGGAACGTGATTCACAGCAGCCTATGTGTAGACTGTGCTGGTCTAGGAGGCAATACTAAATGCTAGAGGAAAGAAAAGAGGATGTAGGATTAATTTCTCAGAGGATGTTAGGTGTTTCTTCTTCAGATCCTCTGCTGTAAGTCACTTTTCTGGTGCACTACCTAAAGTAGCATTTTTATCCCATAGCTTCATTGTTAAAAGAATTGATCTATATATTTGTGCTGGTTTGAGACTAACTGAAATATTTTACTGAGGGAAATTAAATCCTTAGCTGTGAGAAGAAAAACAACATGTGCCCTATGTCACCATTCTTCTGCTGAGAAACACAACTAGTCAAAATACAGATAAGACATTTCACACACACTGCTCAGCTCTCACTTTGGGCTGTACCTTTTTCTGGCAGTCTGATCTCTGTGGCTGACTCTGCCTTTAACTCTCTAATCCACCTAACCCCTTTTTCCTCTAACCTCCTTGTCGTCTCTTTTTGACATCTCACCTCAGGTCTCCAGATTTATCAGGTGAGATATANGAGGAGAGGCTGAGGAACCTGGAGGTGTTTAGCCTGGAGAAGAGGAGGCTCAGGGCTGACCTCATTGCTGTCTACAACTACCTGAAGGGAGGCTGTAGCCAGGTGGGGTTGGTCTCTTCTCCCAGACAACCAGCAACAGGACAAGGGGACACAGTCTCAAGTTGTGCTGGGGGAGGTTCAGGCTGGATGTTAGGAAAAAGTTCTTGCCAGAGAGAGTGATTGGCATTGGAATGGGCTGCCCAGGGAGGTGGTGGATTTGCCATCCCTAGAGGTGTTCAAGAAAAGCCTGGCTGAGGCACTTAGTGCCATGGTCTGGTTGATTGGCCAGGGCTGGGTGCTAGGTTGGACTGGATGATCTTGGAGGTCTCTTCCAATCTGGTTGGTTCTATGATTCCATGATTCTACGATTCAATGTCTTCTCTCCTTAAGGTATCATTTAAATAGAAGTTAAACTCTATGGAAATTTCTATGTACATATATTTTTTTTCCCAGTGAGGCTGCTGACAGTAACTACAAACTGATTGCAGCACCAGAGTGTAAATCAACATCCACAAAGTACATTCTATCCATGAACAGAGAGCCTCATTAAATACAGATCAAGGAAGGAACCAGATAACCACAGACATGATTTAGCTGCAATGTTCAAATCAGAACCTGGTGTTGCTATCAGAGTTAAATACAACACTTGGTGAACATTCTCACTGCAGCAGAATCAACTGCCTCTGTGCTGCTTTGCCATACTGCTTTTCCCACTGAAGTCTCACATATATCAGAGCTATAGGACTCTATAATGACCATGTTCATGACTATCAGGCAGCTGTGACAAAGAATAGTCCAAGTATATCATCATATCAGATTGGCAGGGCAAAGGAATGATAACAGTGAGAGGGGAGAGCAGAGGCCTACAAAAGATCCCAAGGATGGCTGCTTCAGGTGCTCCTTGGCCCTCAGAACACAAGATTCATGTAGATAGGATTGGAGATTTTGGTCTATGATGAGGCTGGAGTGCATGGTGACCTCTCCTATTCGAGGATCAACCTAGGAGTAGCTCTATTGCATGTCCTTTCAGAGTTCCCCTTGTCTGAAACGTTCACCAAAGCAATGTCCTCTGCCTGGCTGTTGTGAGACAATTCTTCAGTTCTGTTAATTGTTCAGCTTAGTTAATTGTTCGATTCTGTCTACATTAACTGCAGAGAAAACAGAATCAGCCCCTCAGGGTTTGGAAAATCCTTTGAAAGCCTTGAAAGGAAGAAGTAACAGAAGTGTGAAATCTCACTTTTGTTCCCAAACAATGTATCTGCTCCTGTAGCATCTCTCCCAGTTGATGTCATAATCAACTTTGTGACATCACAATAGGTTGTCAAGGAAAAAATATTAAATCCTCATTAAAGTGTTTGATAGAAAGATCACTTTTTGTAGGGAACAAGTAGCACAGCTATTTAAACAACAAATATGCATTCATTATTTGTGTCTTAGGGGAAAAAAAGAAGAAGAAATGACTAATGATATGTGAATTGTAAGCACAATTGTGTTTTGTTATCTATTAACATATTAACATAGAAATAGTGCAGAATTTAATCTTCCCAAAATACTGTTACCTACCATTACTTCTTGGACTGGTTTGTCTGGGGGTTTTCTGTCACTGCAGAATGTTAACAATTAAGCATTTCTCATTACATAGATATCTGAGTCATCTCATATGTCAGAGGAAGTCGACTTGGTCAACAGAAATGAAACACTGTGGTCAAATAATGCAATTATTAAACCTGATCTCTCACCAATGTGCCTACGTTCTGCATTTACCAGGAAGCTTACTGGAGACTACTGCACTTAACAGCACACCACAATGTCAAACGCATCACCAGGTTGGTTGTCAGATCTATGCAGTTGATTTAAACTATATTACTTCTATGGGGAGAAGGAAAGGAAAGGAAAGGAAAGGAAAAAGGAAAGGAAAGGAAAGGAAAGGAAAGGAAAGGAAAGGAAAGGAAAGGAAAGGAAAGGAAAGGAAAGGAAAGGAAAGGAAAGGAAAGGAAAGGAAAGGAAAGGAAAGGAAAGGAAAGGAAAGGAAAGGAAAGGAAAGGAAAGGAAAGGAAAGGAAAGGAAAGGAAAGGAAAGGAAAGGAAAGGAAAGGAAAGGAAAGGAAAGGAAAGGAAAGGAAAGGAAAGGAAAGGAAAGGAAAGGAAAGGAAAGGAAAGGAAAGGAAAGGAAAGGAAAGGAAAGGAAAGGAAAGGAAAGGAAAGGAAAGGAAAGGAAAGGAAAGGAAAGGAAAGGAAAGGAAAGGAAAGGAAAGGAAAGGAAAGGAAAGGAAAGGAAAGGAAAGGAAAGGAAAGGAAAGGAAAGGAAAGGAAAGGAAAGGAAAGGAAAGGAAAGGAAAGGAAAGGAAAGGAAAGGAAAGGAAAGGAAAGGAAAGGAAAGGAAAGGAAAGGAAAGGAAAGGAAAGGAAAGGAAAGNGAGAAAGAGAAAGAGAAAGAGAAAGAGAAAGAGAAAGAGAAAGAGAAAGAGAAAGAGAAAGAGAAAGAGAAAGATGGATGCCACAAACACAAGAACAGCAGATTGGGCAAAGAAAATTCAGAAAGCAGACTTCTCTAACTACATATCAAAACGCATTGAGAAAACCCTTTTGTTACTTCATAACTTGTGCAGAGCTTGTAAGAGAACACATCCTACATTTTTACCTTTACAACCACAAAATAACCAAAAATATGCCCAAAGTAATGATAAAACTTCTTAAAATCTAAGATCATTTCTGTTGTATCTATTCACAATGAAAATCAGTCTTACTGTATGTCTTTTTATAACTCTATTGTGTGTTTGTTCTTGCCATAATCTACTGTTTATGTATAACTTTCAGTTGTGTATAATTTTAGGATAACAGATCTGTGTCACAAATCTCCAAAGATTTTGCCACACATTTAATGCATCCATTCTTAGTTCACCAGTTTATGTACATTGATAAATAAGAGTAAGCAAGTGGCTTAATCTCAAAATAAAAGACAATGCCATTTGGTTTTTTAACCTGGTTCTAATACATATGTATGTATGAAAATACATACATTGATAAATAAGAGTAAGCAAGTGGCTTAATCTCAAAATAAAAGACAATGCCATTTGGTTTTTTAACCTGGTTCTAATACATATGTATGTATGAAAATACATACATTGATAAATAAGAGTAAGCAAGTGGCTTAATCTCAAAATAAAAGACAATGCCATTTGGTTTTTTAACCTGGTTCTAATACATATGTATGTATAAAAATACATACATTGATAAATAAGAGTAATAAGCAAGTGGCTTAATCTTGAAATAAAAGACAATGCCATTTGGTTTTTTAACCCAGTTCTAATATATATATATATGTATAAAAATACATACATTTATATATATATATATGTGTGTGTGTGTATTAAAAAAATCCAAACACAGACTTTTGGTTTTCTGATTTGAAATGTGTGTGCTGAGCCTTGGGAGAGCAAACAGTAGAATTGTCTTTGAGCAGAAACATAAATTCCACTGTTTCTTACCTTCCAATGATGACAGTTGCTGTTCAGCTTCCAGATACAACTGAGAAAAGATTGGTCGGGGCACCAAGTTGTTGGAGCGAAGAGAAGCCTCGATAGAATTATGCAACACTTCTTCAAATCGTGTTGTCTTGAGCTGACCAGCATAAGAGTTTCCCATGTTCTGGAAAGAAAAAAAAAAAAAAAGGCAAAAAATGCTATTTCAATTTCAGCACTCAGAAATCAATCACCACACGCTGATGTTAGACTACAACCTTTCTCATGAAGGAGAGAAGCTTCGTTGTCCACAATGAAAGGCAAAGGAAAAATAACATTGACTGCAGCAGTTGCTCAGCAGATCCTGCTGGTAAATGACAGGAAGTTATCTAAAGTAACAGCTTTCTGTAATTCAGCAAAAAAAGCAGTAAGCTTTAGCACCTTCTTGAAGATGTGGCCAGAAATCTGATCTGAGTCATTCCTTGGTTTATACAGCAAGTAAAGATGGACTTATTCCACAGTCAGCAATCAGTCTTTCTCTTTTACAGGATTTGAATAACAGAACCATCGAATAAACGTTAGAGGATTCAAGGAATAGCACAGTTGTAAGTGTTTATCTTTGCATGGCTCATCATATCTGAAAACTCATGACTAAGGCAGTTTAATTTATCTTTTAGAGGTTCTGTCTCCAAAATAATGGAGCATTGTTGCAAATCAGGTATTGTGAAACACAATGGCTTTTCTTTCTCACTTTAAGCAGGATTTTTCCCTGTACATATTTTTTTTTTTTAATTTCTTTTTAATTTTCCCTTTTTTACAGTTAAGACATTACTGATTATTTATTTGCTTTTTGCATTTCATTCTTTGGAGTTTGCAGCCAGTGAAACCACACAACTTACTCATTCCGTTATTGAAGAGCCCATCTATTCCAGCTGAATATCTCACGTATTTAACTGCTGCCTGCTTTCCAGAGCAGATACAATGAGCTGCTATAACCAAAAGCCATGTCAGCTTTTTTTTTTTCCCCCTATTACAAAGTAGCTCTTGCCCTGGGCCCCATGTCCTTTCCCTCCTCAAGTAATTGTGAATAGAAAGCATGAAACGCTTCCTGTTTGTGGCAGTAATTCCTAAACACTGAACAGCCCCTCCTCAGCACTGGCTACGGCTTGGGAAATGAGCCTTTTGAGAAGCATCCTGTAGGAATCAGTCAAGCTAAAAGAGAAAAAACAGCTACTGTGAAAGCACATACTGCTCTTGATGGGAAAAGAGGTTTGAACAGATCAACACAGCCAAAAAGTACTTGACAACCTGGGTTTCATTTTACAACTTTACAAAGCACATTTTACACACATTTTGTTTTTGTATACTTGTTTGTATCATGCTAGTACTATGTCCAGCTAGCTAATTCTATATAATATAGCATATTGATATTAGATGGTATTAATAGAAGCACAAGAAGAAGTGCAACAGAATGCAGGCAGCATTTATGAACGTGACCTAGACTAAAAGCAGGCATTACTAAACAATATAGTCATGGCTGTACACAGAATCAAATGGAAACCTTGTACTGATGCATTCACAGAACAGGCATTGCTAAACAATATAGTCATGGCTGTACACAGAATCAAATGGAAACCTTGTACTGATGCATTCACAGAACAGGCATTGCTAAACAATATAGTCATGGCTGTACACAGAATCAAATGGAAACCTTGTACTGATGCATTCACTTGCTGAAGGGTAAATAGAATAGAATAGAATAGAATAGAATAGAATCAATCAGGTTGGAAGAGACCTCCAAGATCATCCAGTCCAACCTATCACCCTGCCCTATCCAGTCAACTAAACCATGGCACTAAGTGCCTCATCCAGGCTTTTCCTGAACACCCCCAGGGACTGTGACGCCACCACCTCCCTGGGCAGCCCATTCCAATGGCAAATCACTCTCTCTGCAAATCCTGCTGGTGTTTTTCAATGTCTCTTCCAACACAAAAAGCAGATTACATTTCTCACTCCACACCTTCTGTTTTAAGCATTGATTTACCTGCATCAAAGGTAGCCAAAGACCTTAGGGAAAGCCTGACATCACTACTGTCCTTTAAAAGCTTTCTCAGAGGTAAATGCAGGAAATCCAAGGTCAGGCTCTGAAATGAATTATGCTAAATGCTCTGTCTACACAAAAGCACTAGAGATAGTTTAGTTCTAACTATTTTTCATCATTATATGATTGTCAGATATCTCTATCTTTGCTACATCAATTTTATGCTTCATTTACATTTAACATAACAAGGACAAAGAATTATCAAGATATCTGACAGATATCCATTTAATTCTTTGTTCTTCTAAATTCCTTCCCATATTATGAACTCATAATTTCTCTCATTCAACTGGAGGCTCAGGAACCTGTCTCTACATTTTCTGTGGCAAGTACAATATGGTTCTACATGACTGTTCATCTTAGTCTCGAGAATTTGGACTATAGAGAAATGAAAATGCACGAATATGCTCTTAACATTAAAACTTAGAGTTACACCTTCAGGAATGGTTTTAGCATTAATTGAAAATGCATTTTTGTGAAAGTCCACTAAGCTTTGGAATGAGTACTGCATCCAGTTCTGGAGCCCCCATTACATGAAGGATGTGGACATGCTGGAGCGTGTCCAGACAAGGGCCACCAGGATGATCAGAGGGCTGGAGCAGCTCTGCTGTGAAGACAAACTAAAGGAGCTGGGGCTGTTCAGTCTGGAGAAGAGGAGGCTTCGAGATGACCTTCTTGTGGCCTTCCAGTATCTGAAGGGGGTCTACAAAACAGCTGGGGAGGGACCTTTTAGGCTCTAAGGGAGTGACAGGACCAGGTGGAATGGAGAAAAGCTGGAGATAGGGAGATTCAGATTGGAGGTGAGGAGGAAGTTGTTCAGCATGAGAGTGGTGAGAGGCTGGAATGGGTTGCTCAGGGAGGTGGTTGAGGATCCACCCCTGGGGGTGTTTAAGGCCAGACTGGATGAGGCTCTGGCCAGCATGATCTGGAGTGGGCTGTCCCTGCCCATGGCAGGGGGGTTGGAACTGGATGATCCTTGTGTTCCCTTCCAACCCTGACTGATTCTATGATTCTGTGATTCTATGATTCTGTGATTCTATGATTCATTCAACTTACACCCATTCCACTCACTTCCTTACAAAGACTAATCAAATACAGAGTCAAATAATGAAAAATGCATGTAACATCCAAAAGACTTTTTGCACCTTAAAATAATCACTGATACAACACGAAGGTGATATAAAAGCTTGATTGCAATGTCACAGGTTTATCTTACCCTGAGGGTGGCAGAAACCAGTATCTTATCCATGTAAAGTCACAGATAAGGAATCAGTTATTTGTGCAAAGGGCAGGTCCTGCAGTCTTTTACAACATAAGCATGTTTGTTTATCCATTAAGGTGCTAATTTACTGTATTTGGTTTGTAAAATGAAACCAAAATATGCTTACTGGATTTGTACCCCTGGTAAGCTCTCCTGTACCTGTGAGATCTTACCATCACAGTGCCAAAGACAATCACAAATGCAGGAACATGCTTTGGGAGATGTGATAAATATTTTACAGCCATTTGTAATCATCAAAGACACAACACTGGAACCAGAAGACTAAGCATTGCAGGTGGGTTGCCCAGGGAGGTTGTGGATGCTTCCTCCCTGGAGGTGTTTAAGGCCAGGCTGGATGAGGCCTTGAGCAACCTGCTCTAGTGGGAGGTGTCCCTGCCTATGGCAGGGGGTTGGAGCTGGATGATCCTTGAGGTCCCTTCCAACCTAAACCATTCTATGATTCTATGATTCTATGAAGCATTGCAGGAGGGTTGGGTTTTTTTCCCACCGCCGTCTTTGGCATTCAGAGTCCCAGCGGCTCTCCCAGTTGTGGGAGAAATTTCTTCCATGATCTTGGAGGTCTCTTCCAACCTGGTTGATTCTATGATTCTGTGATAAGGAATGGAGAAGCTGTTTTCCACTAACTCTATGGTTGTTGCCATGCACTCTTCTCTTTAACGCTGCTCAGACTGTGATACCTGAATTGTCAGTTGCTGACTTCATGGCACCAGGAAGCAAAGGCTTTGAGCTTCAGTGGACTCAGCATTCTCAGCCCAGATTTATGTCTCTCTTGGATACAAGTGGGTGACATGGGCTAAACTTTCAAATGTTTGTGAAATTCCAAGTCATGAACATAGATGGTGACCAGATCTATCAAAAAACAAACAACCCGCACTGACACAGAAGGATGCCCTCAACCCCAACCACAGATAAATCAAAGGGCATCTCCTTATTGCACTGTCAGTTTCCATGGAGAGCAGGCACACAAAAATACTTGCCAATATAAAAGGAATAAAAAAGGGAAAGATTTGGATGTGACAGAGCTGCTAAAATCCATGCTAAAAAGAAGAAAACAGCTCCGAGGAACCTTAGAGGCAATTGCAGATACAAATGAAGCCTGTCCCTGGCTGTGGCAGGGGGGTTGGAACTAGATGATCCTTGTGGTCCCTTCCAACCCTGTCTGATTCTATGATTCTATGATTCTATGAAGCAGGTTGGGCAAACATCTTAGAAATCTACGAACAACGTTGCCGAAGAGAGATGCCAAGTTCAGGCATCTGAAAATGAGAGTGGAAGTCACTAAAGAGAACAGCCCTCAGATTCCAGTCAAGGAACTTGTCAGGATTCCTGTGGGGATTACATGACTTAGGAAAAAACAGGGATCCTCTTAAGGGTTAATGTCTGACACATATAGAGTCACCTTCAAGTTCATCTGCTGTTGAGCCAGCGAGGAACTGAAGAAAACCAGCACTATTCTGCTGCTCAAATTATTTAATGTTGTCATTCTTAATATGAAATTATTTCACATCTGTTTTGACCAGTGGCAAGAGAACTTCAGCTAAAAATAAATATTGTTTCATTTTTGCTGAAATTTTTAAACTGCAAACCATGAAGCATTACTTTGTCAAGGAAAATGCTACAAATCATGCAGGGAACAGCAGCAAAACCAGCGGCTTACTTTTTACAGAAAAAGGAAACAATATTTTCCTGATATGCCTAAAAAAAGAGAGAGAAGCAGCCATAGTTTTAAACTTCTTGTAACAATTCAGCTTTACTTTGCACTAAAAAAAAAATAAAGCTTCACTAAATACAAAGCAACTTCACTTAGCATAAAAATACACATCTCTGCTTAGAGATCTGGACTAAGGCAGGCTGGCAATTTAGAGACAAGGAATCTTTAGAACAGAATAGAATAGAATCAATCAGGTTGGAAGAGACCTCCAAGATCATCCAGTCCAACCTATCACCCAGCCCTATCCAGTCAACCAGTCCATGAGTGCCTCATCCAGGCTTTTCCTGAACGCCCCCAGGGACGGTGACTCCACCACCTCCCTGGGCAGCCCATTCCAATGCCAATCACTCTCTCTGTGAAGAACTTCCTCCTAACATCCAGCCTATACTTCCCTCTAACCTGTGACAGCCTACTTTGTGGTTTTCTGGGGAAATAGAAAACTGCAATTGCATCCAGATTCCTTTAATTATTTAGAGATGAAAGGTTATTTGGGTTTTAAGACATAGCTTAGTCTTCCTTTATGACTACACAAAACATAAACTTCCTTTACCCTACAAGCTTTTATGCCTGCTTCCAAACCCGACCTGAATTTTTCTGAGACAAAAAATAATGTACCAGATGAAGTTCAAATTGATAATAGCAGAAAGTCCTTTGTGAGAAGTCATGGGATTACTATTGAATATTTTTTAAATATAACAATAATATCACTATAATATATAGAACATATATAGGTGTGTATTTTAATATATATATATGTGCCCAGAGAGGTGGTGGAGTCACCGTCCCTGGTGGTGTTCAAGAAAAGCCTGGATGAGGCACTTAGTGCCATGGTCTGGTTGACTGGATAGGGCTGGGTGCTAGGTTGGACTGGATGAGCTTGGAGGTCTTTTCCAACCTGGCTGATTCTATGATGCTATGATG
>WAAF01012819.1:0-84164 GCA_013400475.1 Tricholaema leucomelas
TCTCTGCCTTTTATATATATATATATATATGAAATCTTTTTGCGGGTTGTAATTTTTTTTTTTTTAATTTCGCGGTTTTCTGCCTTTTTCTTTCATCTCAAGAGGGCATGTCCACCGGCTTTTCCAGCGGCATCTACCCCTCCAGCTCCCACCAGGAAGACAAACCGAGGACAATCTTGAAATATAAAAATTTCCTCTTTGGGATTTGCTGCTGCTGCTGTCTTCGCCGCCACTGCTGCTGCTGCCGCGGTGCAGTGCCAAGACTCTCGGAATAAATAAAAGCGGGCTACTGTGTATCTCTAGATACATCCAGCTAATAGCTATTATTAGTTGGCCATTTATTTCGAAGATCACAGATGAAGTGGGGACGCCTGTTTTTTTCATTTGGTCAGCGTGTGAAACAATAATACTCGTAACAAAAAGGAGGGAGATGGGGGAGAAAAAATCTTGAACATGAATCAGAAGAAATAATACCTAGCACCCCCCCTAAATCAACCTCTCCCCCTCCCCTTTTCTTTCCCCCTCCCCCGATCCCTCTCTCTCTCTCCACACGCTCGCAGGCGCGGACACACAGGCGCGCACACACAGACACACACACACATAGAGGCACGCACAGGCACACACACTGACTGTACTGTGTGTTTTCGGAGGAGGAGGTGGTGGTGGTGGTAGTATTTGGAAGAGGAGGAAGAGGTGGTGTTGGGGAGGGGGGATCTCTTTCCCCATTTGGAGATGATTGTGCTATTCCTCTTTGCCTTGCTCTGGATGGTGGAGGGGGCCCTTTGCCAGCTCCATTACACGGTGCAGGAAGAGCAGGAGCATGGCACGTTCGTGGGGAATATCGCCGAGGACCTGGGCTTGGACATTACAAAACTTTCGGCTCGCCGCTTCCAGACGGCGCCTAACTCCCGCAGCCCTTACCTGGAGCTCAACCTGGAAACCGGGGTGCTCTACGTGAATGAGAAGATTGACCGGGAGCAGATCTGCAAGCAGAACCCCTCCTGCCTGCTACACCTGGAGGTCTTTCTGGAAAACCCGCTCGAGCTGTTCCGGGTGGAGATCGAGGTGCTGGACATCAATGACAACCCCCCATCCTTCCCAGAGCCCGACCTGACGGTGGAAATCTCAGAGAGCGCGACGCCGGGCACCCGCTTCCCCTTGGAGAGTGCCTTCGACCCCGACGTGGGCACCAATTCGCTGCGCACCTACGAGATCACCCCCAATAGCTACTTCTCCCTCGACGTGCAAACGCAGGGGGACGGCAACCGCTTCGCCGAACTGGTGCTGGACAAACCCCTGGACCGAGAGCAGCAAGCAGTGCACCGCTATGTGCTGACCGCGGTGGACGGCGGGCAGCCCCAGCAGCGCACCGGCACCGCCCTGCTCACCATCAGGGTGCTAGACTCCAACGACAACGTCCCTGCCTTCGAGCAGCCCGTCTACACCGTGTCGCTACCGGAGAACTCGCCGCCGGGCACCCTGGTGCTGCAGCTGAACGCTACCGACCCCGACGAGGGCCAGAACGGCGAGGTGATCTACTCCTTCAGCAGCCACATCTCGGCCCGCGCCCGGGAGCTGTTCGGTATCGCGCCGCGCACCGGGCGGCTGGAGGTGAACGGCGAGCTGGACTACGAGGAGAGCAGCGTGTACCAGGTGTACGTGCAAGCCAAGGACCTGGGGCCAAACGCCGTGCCTGCGCATTGCAAAGTGCTGGTGCGGGTGCTGGACGCCAACGACAACGCACCTGAGATCAGCTTCTCAACCGTCAAGGAGGCGGTGAGCGAGGCGGCGGCGCCAGGCACCGTGGTGGCCCTCTTCAGCGTCTCGGACCGCGACTCGGAGGAGAACGGGCAGGTGCAATGCGAGCTGCTGCAGGGCGACGCGCCCTTTCGCCTCAAGAGTTCCTTCAAGAACTACTACACCATCGTCACCGAGGGGCCTCTGGACCGGGAGCAGCCGGGCGGCGACGCCTACACCCTCACCGTGGTGGCCCGGGACCGCGGCGAGCCGCCGCTGAGCACCAGCAAGTCCATCCAGGTGCGGGTGAGCGACGTGAACGACAACGCGCCGCGCTTCAGCCAGCCCGTCTACCAGGTCTACGTGAGCGAGAACAACGTGCCGGGCGCCTACATCTACGCCGTCAGCGCCACCGACCGGGACCAGGGCGCCAACGCCCAGCTCGCCTACTCCATCCTGGAGAGCCAGATCCAGGGCATGTCCGTCTTCACCTACGTCTCCATCAACTCTGAGAACGGTTTTCTCTACGCACTCCGCTCCTTCGACTACGAACAGCTCAAGGAGTTCAGCTTCCAGGTGGAGGCCCGCGACGCCGGCGAGGAGCCGCAGCCGCTGGCCGGTAACGCCACCGTCAACATCATCGTGGTGGACCAGAACGACAACGCCCCCGCCATCGTCAGCCCCCTGCCCGGCCGAAACGGCACCCCGGCGCGGGAGGCGCTGCCTCGCGGCGCCGAGCCGGGCTACTTAGTGAGCCGGGTGGCGGCGGTGGACGCCGACGACGGGGAGAATGCACGCCTCACCTACAGCATCGTGCGGGGCAACGAAGCCAGCCTCTTTCGCATGGACTGGCGCACCGGGGAGCTGCGGACGGCGCGCAGGGTGCCGGCCAAGCGTGATCCCCAACGCCCCTACGAGCTGGTCATCGAGGTGCGCGACCACGGGCAGCCGCCGCTGTCCTCCACCGCAGCCATCCAGGTGGTGCTGGTGGACGGCGCGGCTGAGCGGCCCGGCGGCGGGGGCGGCCTGGGCGCGGGGGCAGGCGTAGGGGGCGGCGGGGCTGGCGGCGGCTCCGGTGAGCACCGTCCCAGCCGCTCCGGTGGGGACACTTCACTCGACCTCACACTCATCCTTATCATCGCCCTGGGCTCCGTCTCCTTCATCTTCCTACTGGCCATGATTGTCCTGGCCGTGCGCTGCCAGAAGGAGAAGAAGCTCAACATCTACACCTGCCTGGCCAGCGACTGCTGTCTAGGCTGCTGCTGCTGCTGCCCCTGCTGCAGTCGCCAGGCGCGGGCCCGCAAGAAGAAGCTCAGTAAGTCGGACATCATGCTAGTGCAGAGCTCCAACGTGCCCAGCAACCCGGCTCAGGTGCCGGTGGAGGAGTCGGGCAGCTTCGGCTCCCACCACCACAACCAGAACTACTGCTATCAGGTCTGCCTCACCCCAGAGTCCGCCAAGACCGACTTGATGTTCCTCAAGCCCTGTAGCCCCTCCCGCAGCACCGACGCCGAGCACAACCCATGCGGGGCCATTGTCACCGGCTACGCCGACCAGCAGCCCGACATCATCTCCAACGGCAGCATTTTGTCCAGCGAGGTAAGGCCCAGGCGCCTGCCACCCCCCACCAGCCCCTCCCGCCTCCAGGTACGCTCTCGGGACCCTTGGGGATCCTTGGGGACCGCTGTGGGCCGGCCGGGTCCGCCGCTACACCGCGGGCGATCCATAGCCCTGCGTCTCTTTCCCGAAGCTCTCCCCCTCCTTTCCCAAGGTGGAGAGTACTTTGCTTCTTCCTCCTGCCCTCCTTTCCCTTTAATTCCTCCGCCTCTCTCCTCGTTGGCCTCTAACGTTCAGCGAGGGAGAGCTGAATGCGGGACAGTCCCCTCGCCCGCTTCCCAAGTCTCTCGGCCCCCGGGCTCAGCAACTCCTGCAGCCAAGCCTGTAAAGAAAGTCCCATCCTCCGCCCCCAGCGCCTACGAACGAACCTGCCCTGGCCGGACAGCGCCGGGCGACCGAGCCCCTTCCGAGCTGTTATCTGCTATAGGATCTCTTGAGGGTTTGGGCTGGGGGAAGGGGATACTGCTTTTCATGGGGTAGCCGCAGCCAGCAATGAAATTGATATGAGGAGTAATCACCGAGTTTTCTCCAGCGACATTTTAAAACTACTTTTCTTTTTTCCCCCCTTCCTGAAATCTCTGCATATACAAGTAAGGCTTCGGGGGAACCCCCCTCTGGGACTGTGACAATCTCTACAGTTAGCAGGAGCTTTAATTAATTTGTGAATTAGGGTTTATTAATTGACTTTCCTTTACTCTGTCTGAACAGCTCTTTATAACCCAAAGCTGAGTTCACAAAGGAAAGCATCAACAGTTTCTGTGAAATAACATGCAGACACTTAATGTCCCCTCCTGTTAAACATGCTGTCTGTATTGTGTTATCTGGCATGTAGAGGATCTTTATCAAAGCATATGCCGTGCCGTGACACCCCTCCGTTAATCACTTTCTGCTGGGTTAGCTCATACATGCTCTCAGTCCCTCCCTGCCTGTGCGCTAATGAAAACAACACATTCTTCCTTAAACATGAATACCGAAGCCTTACACAGGCCAGTCTGGCAGAGATGGTTTGAATGGTATTTTCTAAAGCATTAAGCTTTGCAGTAAAACGTCTAAGATTAACTTTTCTTCAAAATGCCTATAAAACTCTGTCTTCTGTTTTCTTTCTAAGGATTCGAGGGTTTCTTAGTGTATTTTCTTCCTTGGGGTGCAGTAACTGTACTGTCTTCCCCTATTTTTACACTCTGGAATGAAAAACAGACTGAAGACTACATTACAATAAGTTTGGTGGAGGGTTTTTTGTTTGGGTTTTTTTTGTGTTTTGTTTTTGGTTTTTGTTGTGTTTTTTTTTTCTCAGACTAAGTAGTACATAACTCCAGAAATAGTTCTTCTGAGTTGTGTGCGAGTCCTTGTGAGGCTTGACAGTGTGTTTTGTGAGAAAATGTGTCAGAATCTCATCCCCAAAAAATCAGGGAAAAAATTCTCCCATGCCTTCCCATCTGTGAAAGTAAGAGCTGAGGTTTTTTTTTCTCCTTGCATACTTAGAAACAGATTGTGTAGGCCTACTTGAAGCTAAACATGACCATTTATAGTGAATTCGGTGAGATGCTTTGGGACATTTCTGATGGTGCTTGCAGAAACAATGAGTGTTAAAATATTTGCCAATGTTTTCTTTTTTCTTAGACAAAACATCAGCGTGCTGAGCTCAGTTATCTAGTTGACAGACCCCGACGAGTAAACAGGTATGAGCTGAGGCCTCACTTTCCCAATGCATGCTTTAGCAAGTCTAAATGGGGTGCAGAAATGTGTTTACTGCACATGTAAGATACTAGTAAAGCAATAGGAAATGGAATGTGTGTGGATGTATTAAATAAAATGCTGTTAACTAAGTGAGGTTGAGTTAAGGCTTCTCTGAACTGGTTTTCAGAACCAACTGAAAGGAGAACAAAATCTGATTTTGTATTGGTCTAAAACGTGTTTCAAATACTTACATATGTTTCTGTAGGGTCTTCCAGAAAACATTTGGCTCTCTGAGTTAAAATTGAGCAATATAGCTCAAGTCAATGCTACTAAATTATTTACACCAATTGCATGAAAACCAGTCAGGGACAGTAAATGCTTACTGTCCATTTCAGCTAGACTGCCAGGGTCTGGAAAGGCCACTTTAGTTTATGGTGGACAGAGCAGCTCTGCAGAGCAGTGCAGCAGGCAGGAGTGGGTGAATGCAGCACCGTGTTTGGCCATGTGATGGCAGAAGAATGTTTTATGAATTCCTCTTTCATGTTTATTCTAATGTAAAGATGTTTCTGTGTCTAGTTCTGCATTCCAGGAAGCAGACATAGTAAGCTCTAAGGACAGTGGTCATGGAGACAGTGAGCAAGGAGACAGTGATCATGATGCCACTAATCGAGGTCAATCCTCTGGTAAGTCTGATAAGAGAATGGAAATAGTAGGTCTTTAAGTAGGCAGACTAGAAAGAGCAGTTACTTAGAGGAATATAATACAAGAGTGGTGTAAGTAATGTGAGCATATTGCATGGGAGGCTGGGTATAAGTCAGCTTGCTACTACAGTTACCTGGGCAAGGAGGCAATTTTCAAGCCTTTTCATTCATAGGGCAGTTAATTTTGTTGATTTGGCTGGGGGTGGTATCTTATTCTGTGTCATTTGCCATAGCAGAACATCTTTGCACATTAAATTAGAGTTATTGGTACATTTTTATAGTGCTTTCCCCCTCTCCCCCCCCCTTTTTTTTTTTTCCAAGACTAGATTTGCAGAATCTCGAAGCATTAAGCAATTTTGTTTAGTAGGCACTTTAGCTGGCATGGCAGTGTGAAGTGCAGTGGGAGTTCTCAAGGGAAAGAATGAACCCAGTGATTGAATGACAGCTAGACTGTGAGGATTTTTGCTAGGGATCAGTGGAGACACATTGGGTGCTCTGAATGTGTAATACCTTAGTGGTTTTGGAGGGTTGTTTCTTCATTCAGATTGAGGCACCACACACTATAAGTGATCCTCATGTCAATAAGGTTAAGGTAGTCTTAAGTGTATTTCTTTCAGTCCTGACGAAGCAAAGAAATGGTTTAAAGTACTATGATTTGAATCCCCTAGAAAATGTACACGTTGCAGCGTTATTCCCATGTGTGCAGCTTACTGCCTTTGCTCTCATACTGGCAGTTTTCTTCTGAAAGGGACATTTGTTTGGAGCCTATGCATTAGAATTCATTCTCACCCTCAGACTGCATTTTAGCCACAAATGCTTGTGCTTTCTTCCCTGCCAGTCTTCAAAGGTCTGGCATGTCTTGATTCAATGCAGTGATTTCTTTCTCCTTGCTTCCTCTGTGCTCTATCATGTCTAAGGCTTTGCTACAAGTGTGTCATACAAAATACTGTGCAACTCAGTCTCCAGTCATACATTTTTTCCCCTTTGACCCCTGTCTTAGAAGATACCAGGGCAAGGGACTCTACTGTCAGAGCAGTGCTGCCTCACCCGCCTGCTCTCTTAACAGCCTCTATTTTCTTGCTGCTATAGTCACTGTGCCCTTAAACGATGGGAAACCCAGGCACCAGGGGAAGAAGAGGCTGCTACAGGGCCCCTTTATATTGCTGCAAGTCATTAATATGCAGACCTAATGAGACTTGAGAAGAGCCAAGAGTCTCCGGAGCTCCCTGCTTCTTGCAGGGCTTCATGCTAAGTGAACAGAGTGTCTATTTTGTGTCTGGGAACCTGACAACAAACCAGGTCTTGCCAGAAGTTTACATCTGAACACAGAGCTTCTTTCATTTTTGGCCTATATATGGCGTATGATTTATTGTTGTTTTAAAAAGCCATGTATTTAGCCTCCCCCCCCACCCTTTCTTTCACACTGTTTCTGATGCAGCAATCAGTGCTACTGAGTTATAAAAAGCTCCCTCTCCTCCTGCCCTCCCTGCATTCCTTTTTTTTTTCCTTTTACGCATTTTACTGCAGCAGTCATCTCAATGAACATTTCAATCAGCTTAGTCCCTCAACATAATGAACCATAATAACCAAACAGGAGAGAAAAGAATAAACATCTGCAGAAGGGACTGGATTTGACTGATGGTGGGAATATAATCATATAGTTGCACATCAACTGAAAGCTATTTTGTTTTAGATGCATTCAGTGCTGTTATTGTTGTGCCTCTGCTCTTTATTCTCTCTCTCCATTTTAAAAGTAGTCTGTCTCAGATAGGAACACTGGAACTACTGTCAAAGCTGGCATTAGTCCTTAGCTGGTTAAATTCTTCATTTTCATCATTTCTGTTTGATCAAACTAGGGGGAAAAATCTATACCTTCAAAATAATTGCTAATCTTTAAATAATCTTATGTGCTTTATGAACTTCTGTGTCTTCGTTGGTGATTACTTATGAAGTAATGAGAGCTGACAGTTAGGTTTGGTCTCCTCACAAAAGTGTGAAGGGAAACCTCAAATACACAGAACTTCCAAATCAAGGTTGGACTGGATGATCTTGGAGGTCTCTTCCAACCTGATTGGTTCTATTCTATTCAATATATCAGTGCTGTGAGGCAAGAATAATTTGCATGCACAAGTTTTTAAATGCTAGTTCCAAATTGGTATTTAAATACAAATCTCTGTTGAAACTGCTTTAATCTTAACACACATACATATATATGCACACATATATATATACACACATATATACCTACATACATATGTATATATTCATACATACATAATCACTGAATCACAGAATCACAGAACATTAGAGGTTGGAAGGGACCTCCAGAAATCTTTGAGTCCAACCTCCCTGCCAAGGCAGCATCACTCAAGGTAGCTCACACAGGAATGCATCCAGGAAGGTTTTGAAAGTCTCCAGAGAAGGAGACTCCACAACCTCTCTGGGCAGCCTGCTCCAGGGCTCTGTCACCCTCACTGTAAAGAAGTTTCTCCTCATGTTGAGGAAACCTTTAATTATGTAGTCTTTGTGTAAGTTTTGGAATGAATGTTACTGTTGTGATACAATGAATATGCCCCTTGACCTTACTGATGACAAGATATCTTGGTAGAAAAACTTCACTCTTTTTCTTAGGTTTTAGTGATGAATTTTATGAGAGAAAAGAAAAAAAAAAAATCTTGAATAATTAGAGAGAATACCTGAGGGAATATTTTTCCTTTTTATAGGACATTCTGGTGCGCTATGATTGATTTCTAAATTACTGAAGGAGAACACACTGGTTGATAACATGGAAGAATCATGGGCTGGTTTTTTTTTTTCCAGGATGCTACTTGATACTGTGCAGCATTCTATTTGTTTCCAAAAATACTGAGTAGATCATTCAAATAAAACTCACTCCCTACTAGTTGCAGTCGTCAGCATGTTCTGCTGCAAACAGTTCTGTACGTGATACTGTTGCTGTTACCAGTCCTGCAGCACACAAGTAGCTATGTGCCATGGTCTAGTTGATTGGATAAGGGCTGGGTGATAGGTCGGACAGGATGATCTTAGAGGTCTCTTCCAACCTGGCTGATTCTATGATTCTATGATTTTGTGGTAGTCCATTGCTAGCTAAGCTAAGCTGTCAAAAGTCAGTTATTGAGAAGCAAAACATGCAAGATGGAAGTCTATCACATTAGCATAGATTTATTCTGTACAATTACTTAGTGAAAATTCTGAACTGAGCTGCTCTGTGTATCATAAAATGTTCTATTATGTTCTGAAATAAGATTCGAGATCAACTTTCCACAAAATGCATTTTATTAACAATGATTTAATCGTGGCTTTAAGGCAACAGGTTCGTTTTGTTTCCGTTAAAGTTCCACCTGAATGCCTCGTAATTATCCACATTCTTATCTACCTCAACGTCCATCGAGTGTAAATGTGGCAATCTACATTTAGGGGGAATGGCAGGTAGCAGGATACATCAGCCTAATTTGTGTGGCTTGTAGTCGTTTCATTGACTAGGGTAGGATTCAGAGCTTTTTGGAAAACAACTTTGCCAAGGTGAGGAAGCACAGGAAGTTTTTGGCAAACTGAAGAAGAGCTTCTCAACCCCCACACATGGCTTTTAGTCACTCGTGCTCCTCTTTGTCTGAAAATTGCTGAGACAAAAGCTGCTATTTGTTGTCAAATAAATGCAACTAATCCAACACTACTACCTATTATTAACACACTATTTCAATCATGTACTCTAGGAGTAATCTCTGGGCTTGAAGTTAGTTTATTTCCCACGGTTGATTAAATTCTTGGCCTCCCTTGTGAAACTGCCAACTTGGGTGCCAATTAATACCCTGTGTGTGCGTGTGTATGTTTAAATTTTATGATTAGACACCTGTCCTGAAAGATTTGGGCTTGTGCCATAAACCTGTTTCATGTGGTTGCTCACTAGCTACTCAGCTTTCTCAGGCTGAACGTGCAGAGTTCTTCATCACCTTTGCTTCACCTTTCTTTACTAAATTGGCATGTTCTCTCAGAGGCATTTCAGGAAGGAATATCCAAGATGTGAAGCTAAGTTAATGTACTGTTGTGTCTATACTGTAAAGTGCATCAGCTTTTCAGATAATCTTCTCTGTGCAGTACTGGACAGTGTGCTTTGGTGACCAGCTGAGACCTGAAATTAGGCTTCCACTAGCAGACATTATGAAGGGAATAGACAGGAGTCTAATACAAAGCCACAGGGTGAAATATTGCCTCAGTCTGGAGAAGGGGAGCCTTACAAGAGGTGACCTTCTTGTGGCCCTTCAGTGTCTGAAGGGGGCCTACAAAAAAGCTGGGGAGGCTTTTCAGGATATCAGGGAGTGACAGGATTAGGGGGAATGGAGCAAAGCTGGAGGTGGGGAGATTCAGGCTGGACATGAGGAGGAAGTTCTTCACCACGAGAGTGGTGAGAGCCTGGAATGGGTTGCCCAGGGAGGTGGTTGAGGCCAGGCTGGGTGAGGCTGTGGGCAGCCTGCTCTAGGGTAGGGTGTTCCTGGGCATGGCAGGGGGGTTGGAACTAGATGATCCTTGTGGTCCCTTCCAACCCTGACTGATCCTTTTGGGTACAGATTAGGTAAACCACAAGAGGGTCAGTATGCATTATTTCAGAAAAGCTGTGAGATTTCAGTTCTCATAAGGAGAACTTGAGAAGTCAGACAAATTTAAGTGATAAAAGGCCAGAAAAAAAGTAGCATTGCTTCTGAGCCTAGGCAGATTGACAGCTAAATCCTGTTTTGAAGATGACTTGGGCTAGAAGTCTATCTTGGATAGAGAGTAAATATGAAAATGGCTTAGAACAGTGCTTTGACCCAAGCTCAGGGTGGTTTCTTGTTCTTTTTTCCCCTCCTCTTTCCTTGGCCTGCTTGCTTAATAATGTTCACATCTCAATGGTCCAGATAAGGCTTTGATGCTGAGATTTGGAAGAGTTGAATACTGAAGATGTTCGAGTCTTTATTCATGTTCTCATGCAGATGAAGTCAGTTTTATCCAAAGCAGCAGACCAGTTACTTAGCAAGAAAGAATGATAATAACTCCTTTTCATAAAGTCCAGTTGTTCAGTAGATAAAGTCTTCTACAAAGGACGTTAACATCATTATCCTTATTTACCGACACAAAGCATGAATCATAGAGAACTGACTAATTTGCTCAAGGATAATCTAAGCAAATGGATGGTTGTTCTGCTAGGGGAGCTCTGAAAAGGCGTCCTTGTTCCTTATGTCACACCTATCTCACATCTAACTAGCATTTTGTGAGGAAAACTTTCATAGACAGAACAGAAAATGCTATTTAATTCCAACTAAAAGCCAAAGTTATGAAAAAATGACACACTGGGTGGGGGGGAATCCCTGTAATAGCCAAACTGCAAAAATACTTCGCCAACATTTAACTTGTGTTTTTGCTTTTTATTACAGCGTTTACTCTGTAATAGAGATCAGCCTGTTCACTCATTGCTCTGCAGGCTCGATGTATGGCTCTTCTGCCTTAATTAAATTAAGAAAAAAATACATTATTTAAAAATGGTTTTAGGCCTAATTCTTGCTTTGATCTGAACTGTCTTTCAAACCTATTAAAATTCATGCACAGAGAAAATTTTGTTTTCTCCTGTTGAAATACGAAAAGGAAGCAAATTGGGGATGTGCTGCAGAAATGCAACACCAAGTATCTGATGCAAAGCACCTGGGTTCAGGCACTTCGGATGAAGACAACCAGCCTTAATGTTTAACTCCTTTCCTAGTTTTTTGTTTCCTTTGAAGGAGGAGCTGGGGCTTGTTCTCCTTCCAAATCTGCAAACTGAGTTTTTGTGAGAGCTCATATTGCCCACTGGCCTCTCTGGTAATAAGACATGAATAAAAAAAAAAGGAATGAATCTGGAGGAGTGGCCTTTGCCAGGAACTTTCATGTGCATTCTGTGTTTGGTGTAGCGAAATGCTTGTAATTTCTTAGCATTTCAGTGCTCTCTACTCTCATTTGTATCCACAAAGGACATTTGAAATTTGTCATTCAGAGTCACCTTTAAAGTCTCAGTTTATCTGCATACAAAGTCTAATATGACAACAAAATGAAAAGTAGAAAGCATTTTTCTTTAATGTAGATTTGCAATTATGATGGATAGTTTAGTTCTGAAGGTTCATATATATATATATATATGTATAAAATCAGATTTATGAGAGAGATGAGATGGAAATATTAAACCGATGAACATTTCTTGTTGCTATAAATCAAGAACATGATTCGTGGTGTATGAAGAAGTTCCACACTGAATGTTATGCTTTGCTTGCCATCGTATTTCCTTCCTTCTTAGAGAAGAGCAAATAGCTTTTCCTTTCCTTGTTTCTTACTGTTGTTCAGTTAGAAACAGATAATTCTGTACCATGACCCACAGAAAAAGAGGTGGAGGAAGATTAGCCAGCATTAATACCACATTATATAGTAAATATACTTAGCTGCCCAGAGACTTCAAAATCGGGCAACTACTTTGAATTTATTTTCTGCACCCACTTAACTCCTGGGGAATGTTATGACTGATTCAAGTTGGAACAATACTCAGCCCAAGACTCTCTGAACAGTTTGTTCCCATTCTAAATAAGCATTTACATTCTAGCTGTATGTTCCAGCAATACATACTAAAATTTGGATGTATATATATATATATTTATAAAATTGCTTTCTTTTCCAAGTTCTCCTCTTAAAAGGGGAGAAAGTTTGTCACAGAAACTTATATTTGAAGTCCCCTACATTCATTACTTTGTTTATTCAAAATCCTGATTTATAGTGGCTGTAGCATCTCTTTTATAATAAGCTGTTACATAATACTACTCAGTCTGCTGCAGCAGACAAGCAGTATTCAAAAGGGAACTAGAAAAATAGTATCTGGATAGAGACATTTTGCAGTTTAGCAGCTGATGTGAAAACAAAATAGTAAAATGGAGGGAAAATAACAACCTACGAAGAGAAAACAAATAATCTGTCTTTGAAAATGTATATCTTAAGCCCAATATTATTATAATATCTCCCTCCCCACCGACTGAAGAATACATTTTAATATTTGTAAGTTTTTCTTTCCCTTGCTGTCTTTCAGGAGATATTGAATGAATATGGTCACTGGTACGCTGTTTGCAAAATGCAACTATAATCATTTCCCTCTTAAAAGTGAGGTTATTTGTTGTTTACATTTAACTTTGATGGGAAGTCTGAAAATGGAAATAACCATTTGGTGCTGTCACTTAAATCTTCTGAATGGCAAGTGGTTGGATTCATAAAATACATCTTTTTCTCGCATAAGAGAGACATTTTGACACGTGAGATACACAGACAGAAGGTTTTATAGACATCATTATATATTCATTTCTTTCTGGGAAGCCTGTATCTAAATCTTTCTTTGCAGTCTTTGATAGCTACCCCCACTGCAGAATTAAGAACTACACAATTTATGTGTCTTGCTTGATGATCTTCATCTGATTCCTTAATCATATCTGCAGTTCACGTTTGCATTCTTCAACAGTTCACTGATCAGTAATTTGTTTTCTCACTTCTGCCTGCCAATTGTCAGGGCAAAGCTCTAATCGAAACTGGACATAGCATTGTATATTACTTAATCTAAAATTAAAAACTCATTATAAAGTGAGACTAATCTGAGATGAAAAGATCTTTTTCTTCATATTTTTTTCTGAGTGACTGCATTTAGTATCCAGGCACTTGTTGATAGCTCAGAAAGATGCTTGCTGAAGAGGGTGGGGTTTGTAGTGTGAGACACTGCATAAATATTACCAATGCAAGTCAAATTATGGTTCAAAACAGTGGTAGGATTCTTAATACTAATCCTCACATTGGAGATCAATTTAATCCAGTCCTTTGCAATGTTGGCTGGTGAATGAGCTGCATTACATGAATCTTCTTAGAGCTGCTCAATTTTTTTCCCCCATTTCTCTTGCAAGTAGTGTCATTTTTTTTTTTTTGTGATTCTAATGCAGTGCTTGTAAGTGCAATGTTTGTAACAGATTTAGTTCAGTTTTGACATACCCCTTTATAAATACAAGAAAAAGATATTTCTTTCCTGTGCAATGTTGAAAGTAGACTTGGAGACGCCGGTATTTATTTTGCCGTGTGACAATGATTTCATACACCGTTCCTCTCAAAACAAGTCTAATCCAACAACTTAGTGACTCACAGGCAGCAGCTATTCCTTTGGAAGGCTGCTCTGAAGGTAGTCAATAGCAGCATAGCTTGTCATTTGCAATCATAATAGCATTAAAGGATTTGTAAGCAAACAGTTCAGTGTTGGCAGGGACAAGTGTTTACTTACATAGGGGAAGCATTAACGGTTTTGTCAGTAGTATCCACAGCCATGGCACACTGGACCACGGCTACCTTTGTACTGCTAATTACTGTGATTTACTACAGAATTCTGTTATAGGTTCCTTGGATGACTTGTTGGTAGTAAAGACTGCTGCAGTAGTGATGAGAGCTCTCTTTGAGAGAATGATGTAATAATTGATTAAAGAAAGCATCCTGATCACTTGAAAGCTGGATTCCTACTTTGTAGCATCTACTTCTAATATCAGTAGGCTCTCTCTGTGTACTGATGTATGCACAGGCAGTTCCTTTATAAGACTCATTAGTATTTCATTTTCATGAATGAGATCTGTGATTCCTCAATCAGGGCATTCCATGTCTTTGGTCAGAGATACATTTATGCAGAAACAATTGCTTCATGTTCTTAAACAAGTATTTTCAAGTGGTGAACCACAGACATCAACTTACAAGTGGAGCTGAGCCTTATTTAAACCAGTTCTGCATAATAAGGTCTGCAAGTGAGTTTTGTGAGTTAGAACCACCAGTACTTGTCTTCTTGTGACATGTTTGTGTGTGTAATATTCTAACACTTGGTTATGCTTATTAAGTGGTGCCTTTGACTATCTGAAGACTGGACAATCAAGATTTTCTCCTTTTTTTGTTGCTGGTGAAAATTGTGGAAGAAGTTCTTAGTACATTTCCCTTTCCACTTCCCTTTCTTCTCAGCATAATCTTCGTCTGTCAGCAGCTGTTCATGATGCTGAAGCTTATATCTCTAGTTTAATTTTCTTTCATGCTTGCAGGCATGGATCTCTTCTCCAATTGCACAGAGGAATGTAAAGCACTGGGCCACTCAGATCGGTGCTGGATGCCTTCCTTTGTACCATCTGATGGACGCCAGGCTGCAGATTACCGCAGCAATCTGCATGTACCTGGCATGGACTCCGTTCCAGACACTGAAGTGTTTGAAACACCAGAAGCCCAGCCTGGGGCAGAAAGGTCCTTCTCCACCTTCGGCAAAGAGAAGGCCCTTCACAACACTCTGGAGAGGAAGGAGTTGGATGGACTGCTGTCTAATACACGAGCGCCTTACAAACCACCATATTTGAGTAAGTACTATTCCAAAAGCTGTATGAGCACCTTCCCTTTGAGGGAATAAGTATTAGCTCTTTCTGCTATTCAGAGTAGGAATGATACAGACACAGCTTCAGGAGCAGTGAGGAAAAATGGCTTCTCTTGGATTCAGGCACTACTGAAGAAGGCATTGTTCAGTGCTTTAAAACCAGACAAAACCGTGGTTGTTTTTAGTGTGTAATGATGGTCAGGCACAGAAGTGTCAACTGATATTAGTGTGGGAATTGCTCAGTTTTGTTTTCTGATGATGGATTCTTTTCCAAGCCTTCTTGGATAGATGGTTTAAACATTGACATGTCCAGGCTAACAGTTCTTAAGACTAAAGTTAACTGGAGAGAGCTATCCTAGGAGCCTCTTTTTATCATTGAGTGGTGTCTTCTGAGAAAACAGTAAGTGTATTATTTTGAAGTTACATAGTTTACATTTAGGGTTCGAAAGGAAGAAGACAAAAACCTTTTTACCTGCATCCTCGTCATCTTTCAGCCTACCTAGTACTGACTTTTCTCAGTGCTCCTCTGCACCTCCTGTCTTGTTTCAAACTCTTGCCTTTCTGTAGTCACCTTTTGACTATGGTTGGGTGGCATGAAAGAGTGTGATAGATTTCAAAAAGACTTTCATGATTCCTTTTGGAGTCTGGGCCAGATGTAGAACTCTTGAGTAATACTTTGATCTAATATGTCTTTTCATTCTGTTTAGCAGCCTTCTGTATTTTATTAGAGACTGTAATCTCCTTGACTTCAAGAATTTATGATGTTTATCTCATCCAAATAAATGAAAGGCATCGACATTGCAATATTCACCCTTTTTCAAACAACAGAAGTCTTTCAGGACAGCAGATCTGGGGTTTAAAAAAAACAATCTCACAGAATGGCATTAATTTATTTATTTTTGTAAAGCATTTAGTCGTTCTGAGAGGTTGTACACTGGCAGTCCTGGCATGTGAAGATCTTTGCTGCAGATCATTCTCAGTACAGACAGCTCTCTTCTCCCTTCTTAGTTAGCTGTACTTCAAGAGAGGTCTTTTTACTACTTCATTCTTTGGTTTTGCTTTCCTGAAAGCTCCTGACTTTGGATACCACACATGAAAACTGTTCCTAAACATCCTGTCCTGAGACAATCCTCTTGTTTCGTGTTGGCTAAACTGTCAGATGTCAGTCTAAAGACCCCTGTGAAATCTAACTTAGCTATGACCTGACAACTCATGACGCTGTCTTTCCATAAGTGGCCTTCCATCATTCTCCTCTAATAAACATTCCTGAGTACTAAACTGTAATCTGGCAGTACCAATTTAATTTCTATCACTTCAGTTAGAAAAAACGACTTTCATAGTGCTGCTGGTCTAGTCACCAGAGAGTTCCTATGCAGTATGTGCATTATGATGATGATTATGTCTGGTGACACCACAAGGGTCATTTTGTTCTGTTCCTTTCTAGGCCTGGGAGTTGTAATCCAAATAACAATGAAATATTTATTTTGTTGATAGTTCAGGGAGTTTAAATTTTGTTCATTTAACAGAGGTAGTGCTGTTGAACAATGTGTTTAAATCTAGACACTGGTCTGAATTCTATTCTTCTGGTATAAAGACATAAAAAAAAATGAGGTAAAATGTCAGAAGTAAACAATATAAATGAGTGGTATTAGGTCATCCACACCTGAGAATCCAGATTTGGTTTTGCTTTTGTTCTTTGAACCTCAAAACTAAATCTGTAACAAAACAAGTGTAATATTTCTCTGTGGTTTTTTTTTTTTCTCTTAGATAATATTTTCTTTCTTATAATGGTGTAGCAAATAACAGGAGCAAAGAAAAGAAAGTGAGCACAATAGTCACAGCAATGAGGAAATAATTAGTTATTAATAATGTATTCAGTAAATAGGGCAAGAGGAAGTTGATTCAGGAAGGAACTTTAGTTGAGCCACTGGGTAATTGCAATTGTAATAAAATTAAATTCAACTTCTTAACAAAGAGGATCATCTCAAAATCAGTTTGTCAGTAGAAGAATTTTAACAGAAGTTGTTAAAATGTATTTAAGAAACCCCTTGTATTCAGTCAAAACACTACAAAAAGAGGTGGCATGTATGAAAACAGCCACTGGAAAAAACAGTAGCAAAGAGGAAAGTGTATTGCAGAATAGCAACACTATTTGAACTACAGAGGTCTCTTAAAACAAAAAGATTCCTAAGCAAAATGATCAGAAAGTTCTAGAAGGTTTAGGGTACTGATTAGTGGAGATAAGTAGAACTTCTTACAGCAGACAGCCAAAAGCATGCAAATAAATATAGATAAGTTTTAAGATGTCAAATGTAGTAAACAAGGAGAGAATTGGTGGGTCTCTTGAGCTGCAGTTAGTGAGGACAAGGGCATCACAGAGATTTTAAACTGCTGCTTTGCATTTGTATTTGCTAAAGGAGGGACAGAGCAAGTCGGGCATAGTTAGGAAGCCACTCATCCTGGATAATCACTTCAGATAAATGTGCAAGACCGAGTCAGGGAAGCGGATGTTGTTGAAAAATTGCCTAAGGCAAACAGGAAGTTATTTTAATTTTCAGTTTCTCATGAAATCTGGTAACCAAAGAATGTCAGAGGATAGCTTTATTCTTAAAAAAAGGAACTAGAAAACCTTGTAAAGTAGGGACCAGTGAGAAACCCTGATACAGGACATAAAAGTGTCACACAGGGGTTTCAGGAACGAGGTATCTGGCATCTGTCCAGGAAAACTGTGCAGAAAAGATTGTTGATCTGTTAGAATTTTGATAGACTTGGTGAGAATCAATATAGTGTATTTGAACTGTCAAGAAAACCCTTTCAGATAGCATCTGTGTAGCAGAAGAAGCTACTAAAGTACGCAAGTGTTGTCATGGGACAAAGCATTACCAGACTTTCTGTGGCTAAAGGAAACAAATCATGCAGACAAGTGGAACATTTTAGCAGAAATAAAGTTCCCCAAGTGTCTGTGTGGAGATCCATAGAGTTAAAAAATCAATTATCTACAAATAGAAATGAGAAAAAAAAGGGGATAGAGTTTGCAGATGACATAAAATGTCTTAGGTCAGTCTAGTCTCTCACAGACTATGTCTGCATTTCTGTGGTCCAGAAAACCCAGTCTGCTTCTGACCTAGCTTGCTCTGGAACTGAAAGCTGCAGAGCAGTGTCAGCACGGTGGGACAGCTGGGCAGGCTTGCTTACTCACTCAACCTGTGCCGTTAGCATAATAGGCACAGATGGCAGCTAGAGCTTTGCCTGTGCCATGTGTATCTGCTCATGTTTGTGTCTGCTTGGTGATTCTTGCCCTGTGTTCCACTGAACACAGTGCAGAACCTCTGGGAAAACACATGAGGAAGGTGATGTATATTATCAAGAGAAATTTGAAGTGTTCTTGAGGAAAAAAAAGGACCATGGGAATAATTCCCTAAGAAGTATGCCCCAGTGTACAAAGCCAGCAAGAAGGAAATGTGATGTTAGGTTGTAACAAGGAATTGAATTGAAAATACAGTTAAAAGGTGTTACACAAAACATTTCACTCCGTTGCTCTAACCAGTCTATTTATTCCTTAGAACAATGTGGTATAATGACAAAAATAGTGCAAATAAACCAATGTAAAGTCATATTTAAAGCTTAGCACTAGTTACCTTAGACAAGTTGTGACAGGGACACAGTAAACAGGAGAGCGTGTGAAGTCAGAGGAGCGTAAGGTGGGTGCTTCTGGTTTGCTGGGCTCAGTAAGGAGAGAGCAACAAGGCAGTAAAACAGTTGAAGGGCAGCCAGGTCATGAACTGGTAAGATCATACACATTTAATACAATGACACAAATTCACACACATTTGGCTCAAATAATCTGCCCAGTTTATGATTATGGGGAACGATTGAAACTGAATAGTGAGGATTTGGGTGTTTGCTGCTTTGCTGTTTGGAGTTCAGGTCATCACTTGGCTAAATGAAGAGCCGTTACAAAGCGTTAGGTTACAAATTGTAATGTAGGAAAAGATGCAGGTCCTCATACTTGAAGGTATTTCTTTATTTCCCAATTTAAGAATTTCACCTTAGTGGTCTAAGCCACTGGGCTCACACACTGATTTCCACATAAGCACACATGTTCTGCATATTACTCCAAGCAGAACACACCCAAAGCAAATCCAATAATACTCAAATAACATATTTGGAAGAATATATTTTTCACACTTTTGAAGTATTTATTATGACTACAGGTGATGAAATTGTGATATGATAAAAGTTGTAGAGGTTTTGAAAGTAGTTTTCTCCAGAAGTGACTCCAGGATCGTTCTAACTTGCTTATTCTTCTTGCTCCGCAATTCGCACTGGCGTCTTCTGATTCATCCATGTGGTCTGAACTCTGCCTCTCTGCAGACAGTTAAGAAATGTTCATAATGACCTGAATGTTCATAAAACATGAGAGAGTCTGAGTTTCACTGGGGAAAACAAAATAAGTGAAGTAACAGTGGTGAGGGAAACAAAATGTAGCTTTTAAAGTATTCCTTTGTTTTCAAACTCATTTCGAACTGTTTCTGTCTAATTTTCGTTCAGTGATGGTTATAGTACCCATTATTTTTATATGTATTTTTACTATTATGACAAACCCCCCAAAACTATCCAATATTGAGACTCTGTTGCACCAGATTCTGACGAATACTGACAGAGATCATCTTCACAGTGAATACCTGATCAGTCTGATTCTGATCCATTCGGTCTGTACTTTGGCCTATTTGGTCTGTTCTGGTCTATACTTTGGACCAGGTCCTGAAATGGTAACTGTGACTAGCACCAGTAGTGTTGTGGTCTATAATTGACAATAAGAATTAACTTTATTTCTTAATTTTTTTTAAATGTGTGGATCATTCTAGATGTGCTTTTTTTTTCCTAATGCTTTAAATCTGTCCTGCTGACATTAGTGGTAGAATATTTTTTACTTGCTCTGAAGAGGTTAAGATTATTCTTATACATGGAAACAATCAAATAGTGCCATAGTATGTTAACTTTTTTTGTGCCAAAATGCTTATTTTTTACTCTAAAATATTACTTTGGGGCATAGCTTAATCTACTTTAGGATCAAGTTAAAATAAACTACATAAAGGCACAATTTACGAAGCAGAATAACAGTGTTTCTACAGGGATACATCCTAGGATAATAATTGTGTTCTAAAGTAGCCCCCTAATTAGCTGTGCAATATTTTCTACGTGCACACAAGCATCTTCATCTTTACTGATGAAACTGCATCATTGTCATGGTAACTATTGCAGCACCATCGACATTTATGTATGAATAAAGGTTTTATCATGTTCATAGAATCATAGAATGGGCTGGGTTGGAAGGGACCTTAAAGAACAGTCAGTTCCAACCCCGCTGCTGTGGGCAGGGACACCTCTCACCAGCCCAAGTTATAGAATCACAGAATGGTTTAGGTTGGAAGGGACCTCAAAGATCATTCAGTCCCAGCCCCTGCCATAGGCTGGAACACTAGAACAGGTCACTCAAGGCCTCATCCAACACCTTCAGGAAGGGAGCAGCCACAGCCTCCCTGGGCAGCCTGTGCCAGTGTCTCACCACCCTCACTGCAAAAAACTTCTTCCTAACATCCCTTTTAAATCTCCCCTCTGCCACTTTAAACCCATTTCTCCTCATCCTGGCACTACAAGCCTTGTCAATAGTCCCTCCCCAGCCCTCCTGTAGCCCCCCTCAGACACTGGAAGGCCACTCCAAGGTCTCCTTGAAGCCTTCTCTTCTCCAGACTGAAGAGCCCCAACTCTCATAGTCTGTCCTCATAGCAGAGCTGCTGCAGCCCTCTGAGCATCTTGGTGGCCTCCTCTGGAATGGCTCTAACAGTTCCATGTCCTTCTTGTGTTGGGGGCTCCAGAACTGCACACAGTACTCCAGGTGGGGTCTCAGGAGAGCAGAGTAAAGGGACAGAATCCCCTCCCTTGCCCTGCTGGCCACACTTCTGATGCAGCTCAGGACACTGTTGCTATCTGGTCTGTGCTCACACTGCCGGCTCAGGTTGAGCTTTTCATTAGCCCAGACCCCCAGGTCCTTTTCCTCAAGTCTTCTCTCCAGCCATTCACCACCCAACTTGGCCCAGCTAAGTCAAGTTGGTTCACAAATAAATTAAAAGTTTTTCAAGAGCCTTTGCACAGTTGAATATTTAGAAACTGATCCTCCAATTTCATTCAGCCTACTCCAGAGCCAGCACTAACAGCAGTTTACAATCATTATCCATCTTGCTGAATTAGATGAGATTAGATTTCTCCTAGAGGAGAAAAATGTTCATGTGTTTATACCAGGACAAGAAGTGCACCTGCAGCGCTTTTGTGGTGTGGGGTTTGTTTTTTTTTAACAAATAAAGTGCATCTAAGTATTTTTGGGCTGTTTTGATCTCAATAGGGTCATGAAGGCCTATTTCTATATAGCAGGATATGTAACACAACATTTTCTGCTGATCTTTGATGTATGAAAAAAAAAAATGTTTTGTACAAGAGGTCCTTACTGTTTCTGAGAAGTTTCCAAAGCAACAAAAGAGGAAACTGCAATTTTGTACATCGGATATGAGGGGGGGAATTTTTTTTTTCATGGAGTTTCTTTTAGTTGGTTTTTGGTTTTTTGGTTTTTTTTTTTTCTTTTACTTTTTTTGGTGGGTTTTTGGGTGTTGTTTTGTTGTTGTTGGTTTGGGGTTCTTTTTTGGTTACATTTCATTTCTGGAAATGATTTGTGTAGCTGTATCGCAGCTGTGATAGCCTAGCGTTACATGAGCATATACATAAGCAACAGCCATTCTGAATGGACACTTGATTAAGTTCTAATTAATAATTTGCTTTTAAAATTGGCCCACTTGATTTCTCCTATAAATTAGGTACAGTCAGGAGCTGCCTGATCCCTTTGTTGATCATTTTTAATTCAGTTTGTCATTTTCACACACGCTTGCAGTAGAAATGCACAGAAATGAAAGAAAACTTCATGTTCTCCACCATGAGGGTGTTGAGACCCTGGAATGGGTTGCTCAGGGAGGTGGTGGAAGCCTCATCCCTGGAGGTGCTTAAAGCTAGGCTGGATGAGGCTCTAGACAGCCTGATCATAGAATCATAGACTTAACCAGGTTGGAAGACACATCCCAGATATCCAGTCCAGCCTATCACCCAGCCCTGTCCAATCAACTAGACTATAGCACTAAGTGCCTCATCCAGGCTTTTCCTGGCAACTCCACCACCTCCTTGGGCAGCCCATTCCAATGCCAATCACTCTCTCTGTGAAGAACTTCCTCCTGACATCCAGCCTAGACCTCCCCCATCACAACTTGAGACTGTGTCCCCTTGTTCTGTTGCTGCTTGCCTGGGAGAAGAGACCAACCCCACCTGGCTACTAGATGATTTTTGTGGTCTCTTCCAACCCTGATTGATTCTATGATTCTCTTGCAATTTTCCACAAACAAATTAGCACCAATAAGTTGCATGTGGTATTACAGTTCTGGAGGGAGAAGAAACAAAACATTCTAATGCTGGATTGAAAGAAAAAAAAAAAAGTTTAATTGAAATGCATTTTTTAGTGGCATGAATAAACAAATGATACGTGCATAATATGTGTATGATACGTGAACAGTACAATTTAACGCTCCAACAGGATGTTAAAATTATACCTTTCACTTTAAATCTGATCTGCATAGCTGAGTACCTTGCATGTCCTGCTGGAGACAGTGGAACTCTGCAGTTATGTTCAGGAATTTATCTCTGGGACAAGATATAGCTCCCATTTCTGCACAAATGAGAATGCCTGTACATGAAATATTACTCAGCAAAAATGGAGGCTGAGTTGAAAAGCTGACATCTGATAATGCTAATAAACCTAATTGGATGCTTTTGCTTTTCTAAAACATCTAATAGAGCATTTCCATTTTTTCTTGTATCTATATCACTTACACTTCAAGTTTGCCACTTCAGATGCATCATCTCTATTAGATAACTAAAGCTTGCAATAAAAAACCCAAGCCCAGACCAGAAATAAAACCTAAGCATATATAATAATACCAATTAATAAGGAGAGAACAATTCTATGATGGCTTTCTAACCATTATGGCAGATACTCTATGATCTTGAATAAACCACCTATGATGATTCACTCTGCAATGAGCATTGCATAACTTCTGAAAGGTATTTTTGTCTCACGCTCACCACTGGTTTGCATTCCTCATCTGAACATGCTCTGCTTGCAGCTATCGCTCAAAGGGAAAAACACTTACAGAGGACTGCTGCAAGAATAGAAAGGAAATGGATAATTCAGAAAGCAAAACTAGGGAAGAATATATAAATATGCAAAGGTAACGTGGCTGTAGCCCAATAAAACCTGTAAATTACATAATTTTTATCAGATTTTAAATTAAAATCATGAATTACATTTTTTTAATCAAGTTTTAAATGAAAATAATGAATACAAGAAAAAGAAATAAGCCTTCTTTTTAATATTAAAGCATGGGTGTTAGCTGTTGTATTTACATACTATTTGTTGCAGTCTCTTTATGTAACTCACTCTGATCTCAGGCAAAATGAGCAGTGCCTTGTAGTGTACAAAACACTGACTAAAAAGTATCCCCATTGTTAGATTTACATAGCACCTTTTATCTTAGACGACTCTAAAGCTCCCTGCAACTGCAGTGCAGGAAAATAATTAAAAAATTATATATATAAAAAAGTAAAAATAGCTTTCATTTGAAATAAAATTATATTCTTACTTACAGCTTTTGTCTTCAGCATATATCATTTCAACTTTCTTTTCCTCTAATAGCTGCAGAAGTCTTTATTTGCCAGTTCTGACCGAAACGCACACAGAAATCTTGTCTATCTGCCTCATGTTGGTGCTATATTTATTCATTTATGTCAATTTTGAGAGTGCTTATGTCTGCTGTGAATATGCCATCTGTGGAGATATCTTTTAAAATAATGAAATGCCACTTTCTGGATTCCTACCAGTAGAATATGGAAAAAAAAAAATCCCCCCAAAAAACCAACCCAGCAGAAAGATTGCTTTAGACTCTAGGAGTCATTTTTGAGATTACTCTGTTATGCTGGTTTGAAATTCCAAAATGCCTCTTGTCCTACAAATGAAAATCCTGTGACAGAAGTAATTTAGCCACTTATGGACATGAGTCTCTTTGGAAAGCAGTAGGCTGTTTGCAGTTAAAATTTTCAAAGGCAGTGAGGTTACTTATTTTGGATAGGCAAATTCTGTTTATTATGAATAAATGCTGCTCTCAAGTGTACAAACCACCTTACAGTGACAGTCAGGAGCTGGAGAATTGAATGTGTGCCTAATCTATGTACAGCAAAGTCTTCTCATCTCATTGCTTCTGTCTGAAGATCTCCTTGGTCTGTGCAGCAGAAGAGCTTATTCTTGTTCCTGGCTCTTTTGTTGTACACTGGAACTGACTTTCCCTTGCCATTTCCACTGCTTTCATTTTTAAGGAATACCCTTCTTTTTTGTTTTGTTTGTTTGTTTGGGGGGGTGTTGGTTTGGGGTTTTGGTTTGGTTTGGTTGGGTTTTTTTCCTTCTCTCACCCAAAGGAGGGAAAAGGGAAAGCCATTTAAAGAATGCAACAACCAGCCCCTGAGAAAAGGAACTGCATCTATTTGTTGTGTTTGGACAAGCAGACTGCAGGGATCAGTGCTGCTGTTTATCCAGCATGCCTGTAAACAGCTCTATCTGTCCACTGGCCACCCTGGATCCACAGTTTTGCACTAGCAGGAGGATGCCTGACACTGGAAAGTAGCTGTGAATATCTTTAATTCATTTTACAGTGTGCTGAAGTCAGAAGAGTGAAAAAATATGTATTTGGTACCTTCTTGTAAGGCAGAAAGTAGAAGATACAGATGATTAGAATATGGTTTTTAGCTTCAATGCCTAATAAATTGTTGGGAGAACTAAGTATGGTGATAGTTATCAATATGAATTCACTACAAACCTAGACTCTGCTGAGGTAATTTAGTTTCTTTCTTTGATGGAGCAGTGGTCTTTATCAGTTGGAGGAATTACTGTGGACATGGGGAGACAGATTTTCAGAACTCACATCCCAAATTCTGCCTGAAAATTGTGTGCATGTATGAGTTGCAAGAGTGAATCTGCATTTCTTGCAGACACATGAATCTATTTCGTATGTGTAAATGATATTATTTTACGTGACATTTTCACAGGTTATCAGGAGTAATGTGGATTAGAAAGAAAATAAATGGATGCAGAGTAGATTCACCAAAGAAGTTACGGGGATGGCAGCCTCCTGTTTTAGCAAGTGGCCTGAGTCCTCTGACTTTATCTTTCCACCTCCAGCATCATGGCTGCATTCAGCACTGGAGAAGGAGTCATTATGAAACTGTTGAATGCAACCTTTCTTTATTCATAAGGAATTTTGTAGGTGCTGATACTGTGGATTCATCGTTGTCAGAGTAAAATTCTGTCACTCTGTGGCTTTTTTAGTTGCCTATTTGTGCTTTTATTTGACATCCATCTATCCTCAATTGGAATTTGGATGACAATGACAATTGAATGAAGCTGCACACAGCTGTGGGTATTGATAGGAATGGAGATGTAAAAAAACAAAGTTCTTTCTTACAAATGAGAGGCAGCAATACCCTTTTTTTTCTGCTCCACTTGAGATCAAGTGCTGTGTGCTTTGTACATGCAATATTCTTTATGTCTAATATGTTATGGTCTGTACTCCTACACTTTCTCGTGTGCCTTTAACCTGGCTCAACTTCCTTTCTTCCACAAGTCCTGGACATGGTGTGAGTATCAGAGCATGGGCCAGGGACCATTTTTGAAAGCAGATTGAATATGATCACACTATAGGGCCCCACATATTGCTCAATCTGGCTGAGAAATTGTAATAATGTGGATATCAATCATTTCATTCTGGTAGTCTAAAGTGATGAAGAATAGTGATAGTCAAATTTCATTCATCAGTAGGACCTGCAACAATATTTGGGTTTGAATAAGAATAGTTTTGGAAGGATTGTGGGACATTTATATGATACACTCAAGTATCTTACCTTGGTAAACTGGGAAGAACTCTCTGAACAGAATCCAAGTGTGTGCTGCTCATGAAAAGCAGTGTTCAGTACTGTGCTTTAGAAAATGAAACATTCAAAACTGAGAGGGGACACACCTGCCAGATCCTAATGCTACCTAGTCCCTGCTAGTAAAGAGGAATGGTGGAAAAAACATAATGACAAAGATAAATTGGATAGGAACATGCAGCATGATGCTGGTGTAATGCTGCAATGCACACTGCCTTCTGTAAGCACAAGGACATTTAGTTATTTCAGGCTGAATCTGGCATGCTTAATTTAGGTACATCTGAAGGCCACCAAATGGTGACTTAAACCTATGTCTGTACTCCCTTGAATCTATAGGGAATTTAGGCACTTGAGAGCAGCTTAGGATTGATTCATATCCCTCCTTGTCTTCCCAGGGCACTGAAAGTTCTAAGTCACGTTGTAGCCAGCCTTCAGTGTATTCTGCACTGGTTGTCTTGCACACTGACAGCTTAAAGAGATGTGTGTTTTAGACTTCAGAAGAGTGGCATAAAATGGTGAATTTTGAAAAAAACAAAACCAATCAGACAAACAAACAAACACACACACAAAAGAAACCCCAACCAAAACTACATGGAGGAGGAAAAAACCAGGTTGAGGAGAAGAAATGATTTTTGCATATAAATACATAAGAGATTTTTATTGAAATAAGAAAAAAAAAAGAAAAATATTCAAATGCTGGTATTAATAAGGATGGTACCAAAATTGCTAGCTGCCAGTGAATCAGGAAGAATGTGAGTTTGCTGCTAGAACATGGCTAATGGAGAATCTGGAAATCTCTGCTGAGTTCGTGATACATCAGGAACCATTTAGGAGTTCTGTAGTTGGTCTTGATACAGTACATAGTTGTAAGAACTCTTGCAAAATTAAATAGTCCACGGTTTTCTGAATATAATGGTGATGTTATGCATTGTCTGTAATGTTTTCAGGTAGATAATACATTTATATAGCAGTACAGAAAGAAAAAAACTACTTTTTTCTGCTGTCTGTATCGTGTGGGAAAACTGCCTTTGGTATTTTTATGGTACATTATAGAACATAGCTTAGGACTTTCTGTGCTGAATTGTAGTAACTAAAAAACATTGTTTCTGTAGTAAATAATGGCAACCAGAGATAAATCAAATCTGACATGTACTATGCCATTGGGCTGTTGCTGGCAGTTAAAAGGAAAAAAAAATTGTCAGCACTTAAAGCAGAAAATCAAATGCACATAAAAATATCGTATGTGCCACAGAGCATTGATGACAAAATCTGGGACTCAACTCAAAAGAAAATCCTTCTTAATCATGTGTTTCATGTAAAGCACATGGTGATTAAGATCAGTGCTTAAACTTAAGCCTGTGCTTGAGGATAGTCCTAAGCTGAGAGAAATTTTATTTGGTGATTTCATGAACTGGGACTTGGGGATTTAAGAACTGAAGTGCTTGGGGTTTTTCTTTCAGAGGATCAGCTAAGTCCAGGTAGAATATAAATCTCAGTGCACTTAATAGCACAAGAGAAACATCATTTCGGTGACCGTCACGATGCGCCAACATTTGTATCAGGTTTCCCACTTGCCATATGAAACTACTTACCAAGACATGTTCCAGACATCAAAAGTATCTTCTCAGTGTGTATTTTCTGATCTTGAAATGGAGCTAAGGGAAGTGGCAATATGTGTCAGTCAGAAATTGGGTCAATAAACTTCTTTCAAAAAAAAAGATTGATACTCTGTTTAAGTTGTTGATGCAGAATTCAACACTATCTTCAAATGTGGAAAGTGGCAATTTTGTACTTAAGTTCAAAGGACAAACCCTTCTCATGGAGTAAATACCATGCTGCTTGTCGTGTTCCCTGGATTACAGTCAGTGCAGCATCCACCACTGTCAAATTTTGCCTTGGCTGGGAATCGCTGTTTCTTGAACCACTTTAAAGCAATGTAGGCACAGAAATTATGCACTTAATGCAAGACGAAAGGAAAGTACAATATATGTGGTTGAATTGTACAATATATGTGGTTAAATTATTTACTTCATACAAAAGACAGCTTCTTGGCATAATCATCTTTGTTCCAGAAGTAAAGCTGTAGTCTCAAGGGAAGGAAAGATTGTAATGGTGTGTGGGGTTTATTTATTTAGATAAAAGCGAGTCCGTTTCCAAAAAAAGATTCAGTGCAACAATTAGAAACTTTTGCATTTTGGCCTACTTTATTTATTCACAGCCTGAAGACCTAATGTTCATAATTACTTTTCTTTTTCCTCCATGAAAATCTGGGTAATTGTGCCCATTAGTCCAAATGCTGTTGGTTTATTTTAGAAAGATTGTTTATAATTCTGAGTTCTGCAGATCTCAAAAAGAACACTTGAGTCATACTGAATTCTGTATCTGTGTTAGGGACAAAATCTGCCTTGGTGCACTTTCTCCTTGCTTTCTCTACCTTGGCTCGTGCCAGAAATGGCCAGACAGAAAGTTGTTTCATTCTTAGCTAACTCCCTAGTGGCCTTCAAGAGTTTCCAGACATACCTAAGCGCATAGGCAGTGGCTGCCAGAGCGAGTTGATTCACTGACATTAGAGGAGAGTTGGCCATTTTTAGTATTTTTGTCTAAGAATACAAAAATGAGTATTCTCCATCTTCCTTTCCCCCCCAGCTTTTAATATAATACAGAGTTAACAGAACCACCTTAATCGTGTAAGGTGCAACATGAGGATCTGAACACAAGGCATTTTGTCCAAGTGCGCTCTACAGAGTATGCAGATTTGAAGCACAAAATCTCTTATCTAAAGTCTTCAAAGAAAGGAAAAGAAGTTCCCCTTAGAGAAATCCATGAGGAAATTATATATGAGAAAAATGCTATTTTTAGGTTTGTGTGCCACAGTTGGTCAGGCTGGAAAAGACACTCTCTTTGCCGTGAGTGGAAGTGTTGTAAAATATTATTAGCAATGTTTAAAATAGAACTTCTTTAAGTAATAGCTCGTTAAAGAAAATCAGGCTTTGTGAATTGATACTGAATTGACACCTGTAGTGACTGGAATACTTTTTTATCCACAGAACATGGGTGGCAGCAGAGTAATCCCCATCCTACATCCCCCAGCCCCAGCCCCAGCCGTGTGTCTCACCCTTTGCCTGGATGCACCACTACAAAGGGTGAGGGAGCTATGGTAGTTTACTCTGCATTCCCATTCACTTGTTGACATCTTTTCAAAACTCTCCTCGCTGATAACTAAACTGGAGCTCCAGGTTAGCTGAAGCAGACAGATTATTCTGTACAGGATACCTAACACCACTTCAACCCTGGTTTCTATTCGACTGGGCCAAGATCAAGCAAAACTGCCGAATTTGAAGCCTGTTGGTTGTCACTAGAATTATCCATTCCTGGCTCTGCCCAAGCTGATGGGACGTAGCAAAGGGCTGTATTTCATCTGCCACAGTTAATGTATGTAGGCTGTAAAGCAAGCCATAAAAATACAGAGCGACTGAAAACCAATAATGAAATTAAACCCAACGTTGCCATAATGTATATGAAGTAATTAACTGCTTTTAAATTTATTGTTCATTAGAAGTGAAAAGCATTCACTGCAGGGCCTAATAGCTGAGCTGTTTCTGAGCAGAAGGTAGGACTGCAGCGTTGCATGGGGACAAACTGATCTGCATAAAGGTGGCACTGTGAGGCACGCAAGTACCTGTATCTGACAGCCAATATGAAGGCAAAGATGACTTGGATACTGTGCTAGCTTAGAGCATTTGGATCTGAAATAGCAAGATGACAGCTTGCATACTGGCCTTCCCCCCGCTTCTGCTCTTGGATAGCGTTATTTGCTTCAAAAGAGGGGCTTTTAGGTTCAAGTGTCATTTTTCTCCTAAGCAAAAGTGGACCAGTAATATTTCTGGAGCTGCAGCTGCATGCCTGACATTTGATATTTTAAAAAAGATTTTATTATCTAGGGGTTCATCTGGATCTCTGGACTGTTGCCACTTGGGAGAGCTCAGCAGTCATTCTGCTACAGCAGATATGATGCTGTGGGAGTTTATGGAGCTCTTAAATATAGAATAAAGTGAAAGTCACAAAAGTTCTAAAAGGTATAGAATGTGTTTTCATTGGCAGCTGTGGTTGCCAGCTGTGGAGCGAAGCAGTGGACCTTCTCTCCATCCTTGTCAGATTAGCAATACTAAGCAGGAAAAAAAAATTGATTCAGAGAGTCTGAAGAGCTTCCAAATATAAGAAATCCCTTCTAGGGTTTGCCAACACAGGAGATATATATGTCTGTGTTCATGGCTGTAAAGGAGTAGTCTGACATCTAGTTTGGATGCAATGGGATGATTCATAGCAGGCTGAAAGGAAGATTTATTAGAGACCAGAACTTTGCACTATTTTCTGTTCATTTCTGATTCATAAGCTAGGAGTAGTCATTACATACTTTCTGATTTTTGTTTCTTATGTTACTGCTCTGCATTTCTTTTTCTGTTCATCTGCCACCTCTGTTTTTACACATCTCTCATCAGCCTACACCGAACTAGCTCACTGTCAATGGGAGGCTTCCTGGTGTCTACAGAGGAACAAACAAATCTTAATATATTTCTGCTGGGCTTTATTTCTGGTTTTTATTGCAGTTCCAGATAAACTTTACGCACTAAGCACTCTAACAGTCAAAATCTTTGAGAAGTCTTTGGGGAAGGATCTGTAGTCAGTACAGAACAAGTCATGTACCTTAGGAGTTTTAATTGGAATACTTGTTCTTCAGAAATTTTGTTCCCCTCAAACACTATTAGAATATGGGTATGAATAGTATAATTACAGTAAGAGAATTATGCAACTGCTTATTATTAAAGCTCCTTTGCTAACTATGACCTGTGCTCACACAGTCTTGAAGCTTCCCTATGCACTATGAAGTTCAGAACAGGAGATAAAATAGGGATGAAAGAGAGAGCTGTGATCTCAGAAGAGATAGTAGGCACCAGAAATGATGGCGTTCTTGTTCCAGCTCTTACACTGACTCTGATACTTCCGTTTCTATAGCACTTGCCATCTCTGGATCTCAAAGTGGATTATAAAGAATAGTGATTTAAACCTTCCTGCACCTCTAGGAGATAGGTAAGCAATATTATTCCCATTTTACAGATGGAGAAATTGTGATACAGAGAGGCTTAGTGTTTCTTGCTGAAGTTTGTTTACGAACACACATGCATGCACACAGAGAGCCAGAAGCAGGTGTCAGAACTTTCATTGCCCTCTGTTTTAAGCTAAGTCCATCCTCCTTTCCATTTAACCTCTCTGATTTATATTCCCCATCTGTAAAAATACGGAAGCTGGTACAGGTAACTTGCGTGCACATAGATTTCTGTGCAAATACAGAAGAAAGGAAAACGGTGGAGAATGAAAGTTGCCTTTGAAATCCTATGCATTTTATGCATGTGCAGAGGATATTTTAATGTTCAGGACAAGGATGTTTGTAGGTGGGGAGAGCTGCAGGTGTTTTACACCCTGATGTGCAATATTGAGCTGTTGCTATAAAATGGTGTGTTGGTTTGAGGCTAATTGGAATATTTTAATGAGGGGAATTAGATTATTGGCTGTGAAAAGAAAATAATAGCGATGTCTGTATCAGTCATTTGTTCTGCTGAGAGATATAAAAACATGACTGGTTTGTAATAAAAACATGTTAAGTGACGTTTAGAACTGAAGAACACACTATTTTACATGGCAAAAGGCTAGGCAGCCAGCAGCTGAATCTCTGTGTTACCTAAATGTACTTCATAAACAGCTTTTGCTGTGCACCTCAAGTGCCATGTTAACACCACCAATACATTAGACAGAAGTAGAAGGACAGTAGTGCTGCACAGAAGCAGCGATTGCCCTGACTGCAGATCTCAATAGTCTTCTCCTATGAAAATTCTAACGCGTCTGTAGTGCAGCTTGAGTTCAGCAGCATCAGACTGTGGTCTAGACTACTGGTCTTACGTATTTGTAAGAGAAATAAAATTATTAGAAAACTTTTGGATGAAATTTTTGAAGACCAAATATAAGCCTCATTGCTCTTGTTGCTATTATTGGAATGATTGTTTCTTGCAATGTTAAAAAAGCTACTTTAAAAGCTGTCTAGACACTCGAATAGCCTGATCATACCTTGCATGGAAATGTCATGAAGATTCTGATCTCTTGAATCTTAACTGCTATGTTAAAAATATCTTGCAGGGGTTTTTAAAAGTCCTTGCTAATTCTGCTACTAATTTGCTGCAGAACTGAAACATCCAGAACATATCAAGTGTTTCAGTTTTAATGTTGATAACACGTCTGGCAATTGTCTGTGTGTTGAACAGACAATGTACGCAGAAGTGTTTGCCACTTTTTGTGTGTATCCTATGGCATTGGCAGATTAGATTAGATGCACACACAACACCCATGATAATCTCTCCCTGTAAGTAACCTGACTTCCCTGTGATACAGTAGATAAATTTGATCTGTTTAGTTAGTGAATAAATATGTCTGGTTAGATATTCATGTTAAATGGAATGGAGTCTGGAAGTGCTTGTGTGTCAGCATGCAAACATCAACAAGGGTTTATGGATGGCTTCATCCAAAAAGTTCATTCTAAAGTTAAGATTTTTTGTTTCAGAAACAATGCACAGAAATATACCGAATTTCAGGTAGGGATTTAGTTGATTTGGAGCTAAGGTAAAACTTGATTTTATTATCATGAGCAGTTACTAAACAGTAATGGTAATGGCGATTATAATAACACTTCAGCAAGTGAGTTAGTTCTTTGTCTCAACTGCATGTGTGACTGAGATCAGAACTTAACCCAGGGTCTTCTTGAATGCTAATATAAATCATTCGTTACCTTTGCTCCCAATTACAGTTAAAATAGCTAGTGTCTTGAGGTAATACAGCTCCCACAGCTGGTGGATTAGGATATGGGTTTGTTAATGCATTGACCTTCTTTATCTGTGTAACATGAGTTAATTTGCAGCCTGGCAGTAAATGCTGAAATTTGAATTGTAGCCACTAATGCACCATTTTTTCATCTTTGTCAAAGCAGACCAAGGGGTCATTTGCTGATGAGGATAATGGTTCACTTTGAAAGAGAAGGAAAGCTGCCTTCTGAGACTTTGGGGGCTTTTAGACCTTGCCTCCAAGAATAAGCTGGAATAGGAGGAAAAGAAAAAAAGGCATTGGAAATTCCATTATTATTGGACCTGAAAGTCTGACTATTCGAGTTGTTCCTATACCAGTTCTTCTGCATAAGTACATTGGAATACTTGCTATGACTATGACCTGCTAGACAGAGTAACAAAGCAGCGTGTGAAGTTTGGGGTTCAGGCTGCCAAGCCTCAAAAAGCCTTTTCTCTGAAAAGTGAATCAACATTAAGCTGTTTGCTACTATGGGCATTTTAAGCAACAGTTTGTGACAAGTTGTGATTATTTCTCTACGCTAAGCCTAAGAACTGTTGGAGACTGATTTATTTCTTTTTTTCCTCTCAGAAGTGTCTTTCTTTCTTTCCTGCAGCACGGAAAAGGATATGCTAGTCACTTCTACAGGACTTACCTGAAGCAGCATGATTTGCACAAAAGTCGACCAACAAAAAGCATCAACTTTCAACTTCATTATCTTGGCCATCCAGTTCTGTGTAACTGAAGGATTTGTGTGCTGTTGGAGACATCGTGGCCAACAATAGGACCTAATTGCTCTCAGCAGGCCTGAGAAATGAGTTGAAATGTGTAGAACTGTAGAAACTTTAGAGGCAACTGATCTTGCCTCTCTGATCAGTGTGTGCCTGTTTACAGCACTATATTATCTTTCTCTCTCCAAAATGTCACTGAGCCCTTTAGATGTTTATATTCACCACAAGAAGCCAATCGTACAGATAAAAGAAATGTGCATTATAAATGCAATATCACTGTTTTAAACTTGACTGTTTTATATTATTTTTTGTGTGATCGAGTGTTCCCCAAACTATTCCAACTTTACAAGAGAGATTGTGATCATGTTCTTTTCACCCGTGGGTCATAAAAAAGAAAAGTGTTGCTACTCCGAGGGCCCACAAAATTATCAAAGACATTCTGTAGTTTATACACCGTGTTGCAAAGTGTTTACTGTACTATTTCAAAGCTTCTAAATAAATATAAAATATATATATATATATTATATTATATATAATTTTCCGGAAACAAAAAAAAAAACAACCATGGTACAACTTAGTTGATTTTTAAATGGATTCATACAGTCTACACCATACACTAAAGTGAGAAGGTAATTCAGGGTTCCTAAGCTATCCTTGCTGAAAACAAACAAGCAAAACCAACAAAAGTAAAAGACACCTTTAATAGTACTTCCCCCAGTATTCGTATTTTGGTCAACCCTGGGTTTTTTTTTTCTTCTTGTTACAAAAAAAAAAAAAAAAAAAAAAAAANATTGCCCTCTGTTTTAAGCTAAGTCCATCCTCCTTTCCATTTAACCTCTCTGATTTATATTCCCCATCTGTAAAAATACGGAAGCTGGTACAGGTAACTTGCGTGCACATAGATTTCTGTGCAAATACAGAAGAAAGGAAAACGGTGGAGAATGAAAGTTGCCTTTGAAATCCTATGCATTTTATGCATGTGCAGAGGATATTTTAATGTTCAGGACAAGGATGTTTGTAGGTGGGGAGAGCTGCAGGTGTTTTACACCCTGATGTGCAATATTGAGCTGTTGCTATAAAATGGTGTGTTGGTTTGAGGCTAATTGGAATATTTTAATGAGGGGAATTAGATTATTGGCTGTGAAAAGAAAATAATAGCGATGTCTGTATCAGTCATTTGTTCTGCTGAGAGATATAAAAACATGACTGGTTTGTAATAAAAACATGTTAAGTGACGTTTAGAACTGAAGAACACACTATTTTACATGGCAAAAGGCTAGGCAGCCAGCAGCTGAATCTCTGTGTTACCTAAATGTACTTCATAAACAGCTTTTGCTGTGCACCTCAAGTGCCATGTTAACACCACCAATACATTAGACAGAAGTAGAAGGACAGTAGTGCTGCACAGAAGCAGCGATTGCCCTGACTGCAGATCTCAATAGTCTTCTCCTATGAAAATTCTAACGCGTCTGTAGTGCAGCTTGAGTTCAGCAGCATCAGACTGTGGTCTAGACTACTGGTCTTACGTATTTGTAAGAGAAATAAAATTATTAGAAAACTTTTGGATGAAATTTTTGAAGACCAAATATAAGCCTCATTGCTCTTGTTGCTATTATTGGAATGATTGTTTCTTGCAATGTTAAAAAAGCTACTTTAAAAGCTGTCTAGACACTCGAATAGCCTGATCATACCTTGCATGGAAATGTCATGAAGATTCTGATCTCTTGAATCTTAACTGCTATGTTAAAAATATCTTGCAGGGGTTTTTAAAAGTCCTTGCTAATTCTGCTACTAATTTGCTGCAGAACTGAAACATCCAGAACATATCAAGTGTTTCAGTTTTAATGTTGATAACACGTCTGGCAATTGTCTGTGTGTTGAACAGACAATGTACGCAGAAGTGTTTGCCACTTTTTGTGTGTATCCTATGGCATTGGCAGATTAGATTAGATGCACACACAACACCCATGATAATCTCTCCCTGTAAGTAACCTGACTTCCCTGTGATACAGTAGATAAATTTGATCTGTTTAGTTAGTGAATAAATATGTCTGGTTAGATATTCATGTTAAATGGAATGGAGTCTGGAAGTGCTTGTGTGTCAGCATGCAAACATCAACAAGGGTTTATGGATGGCTTCATCCAAAAAGTTCATTCTAAAGTTAAGATTTTTTGTTTCAGAAACAATGCACAGAAATATACCGAATTTCAGGTAGGGATTTAGTTGATTTGGAGCTAAGGTAAAACTTGATTTTATTATCATGAGCAGTTACTAAACAGTAATGGTAATGGCGATTATAATAACACTTCAGCAAGTGAGTTAGTTCTTTGTCTCAACTGCATGTGTGACTGAGATCAGAACTTAACCCAGGGTCTTCTTGAATGCTAATATAAATCATTCGTTACCTTTGCTCCCAATTACAGTTAAAATAGCTAGTGTCTTGAGGTAATACAGCTCCCACAGCTGGTGGATTAGGATATGGGTTTGTTAATGCATTGACCTTCTTTATCTGTGTAACATGAGTTAATTTGCAGCCTGGCAGTAAATGCTGAAATTTGAATTGTAGCCACTAATGCACCATTTTTTCATCTTTGTCAAAGCAGACCAAGGGGTCATTTGCTGATGAGGATAATGGTTCACTTTGAAAGAGAAGGAAAGCTGCCTTCTGAGACTTTGGGGGCTTTTAGACCTTGCCTCCAAGAATAAGCTGGAATAGGAGGAAAAGAAAAAAAGGCATTGGAAATTCCATTATTATTGGACCTGAAAGTCTGACTATTCGAGTTGTTCCTATACCAGTTCTTCTGCATAAGTACATTGGAATACTTGCTATGACTATGACCTGCTAGACAGAGTAACAAAGCAGCGTGTGAAGTTTGGGGTTCAGGCTGCCAAGCCTCAAAAAGCCTTTTCTCTGAAAAGTGAATCAACATTAAGCTGTTTGCTACTATGGGCATTTTAAGCAACAGTTTGTGACAAGTTGTGATTATTTCTCTACGCTAAGCCTAAGAACTGTTGGAGACTGATTTATTTCTTTTTTTCCTCTCAGAAGTGTCTTTCTTTCTTTCCTGCAGCACGGAAAAGGATATGCTAGTCACTTCTACAGGACTTACCTGAAGCAGCATGATTTGCACAAAAGTCGACCAACAAAAAGCATCAACTTTCAACTTCATTATCTTGGCCATCCAGTTCTGTGTAACTGAAGGATTTGTGTGCTGTTGGAGACATCGTGGCCAACAATAGGACCTAATTGCTCTCAGCAGGCCTGAGAAATGAGTTGAAATGTGTAGAACTGTAGAAACTTTAGAGGCAACTGATCTTGCCTCTCTGATCAGTGTGTGCCTGTTTACAGCACTATATTATCTTTCTCTCTCCAAAATGTCACTGAGCCCTTTAGATGTTTATATTCACCACAAGAAGCCAATCGTACAGATAAAAGAAATGTGCATTATAAATGCAATATCACTGTTTTAAACTTGACTGTTTTATATTATTTTTTGTGTGATCGAGTGTTCCCCAAACTATTCCAACTTTACAAGAGAGATTGTGATCATGTTCTTTTCACCCGTGGGTCATAAAAAAGGAAAGTGTTGCTACTCCGAGGGCCCACAAAATTATCAAAGACATTCTGTAGTTTATACACCGTGTTGCAAAGTGTTTACTGTACTATTTCAAAGCTTCTAAATAAATATAAAATATATATATATATATTATATTATATATAATTTTCCGGAAACAAAAAAAAAAACAACCATGGTACNAAGCAACAACATTTTTGTCTAAAAGTTGTAATGAATTTTCAATGCCAAAGATGCAGCTGTCTATATTACCGGAACGAGCGCTATGTACTATCAAGAGGTATAGCTCACTCTCCATCGTTTTGGTTAGATTTCTATGCTTTTTAATTTGGAATCACAAAAACCTTTTCTAAGGCTCTCTAAGCTCACCTGTATATGTTGTTAAAGAAGAACACTGGGTGTCTGTACATTTTGCAATGTAAGATATAATGTAAGTGAAGTTAAGTATTTTAAGCGAATCATCCCAGTCTCATCCGTACGCATCCATGCAGGCATACACCCACGCAACCACCCACACATCTCTCTCTGACATAGTTCTGTGAAACTATACAAATATATTGCCTACAAATATTTCTCTTGTGGCTAGGAATAGTTGTTGATAGAATTCAAATTACAAAGGCGAAGTATACGCCAAACGATTGACTCTTTTGTCACAAAGGAGATTGGCAATCAGGAACATGGCACATTCTCAGCCGACCCCTCTCCCATTGGAGGTAAAATGGGGTTGGCTACCATCTTGGTTGGGAAAAGGATTGAGCCCTTGCATATAATCTTTATGTTCTGTAATAATTCTGTGGTCTGAAACGGTATCTTAGAGCATTTTTTTTTCTATGAAATATTGAAAAAGGTAAAAATTTGAAAGGTAAAGTTTAAAATAACTTTCATGTCCATGGAGTTTAAGTACCATTTACTAAATGTAAAAATCTAGTAAAATGTTTTTTTCTTTTTTTTTTCTTTTTGTATTGTGGTTTTTTCCCCCCCTCTCTCCACTGTATCTTAATATGTTAAATATAGAAAACAAAATGAGAGAACATTCTGTTATCCACCAACATTATGCCAAATCTGAACAAATCCCTAGTGATGATTCAAGAGTAAGACAAGAGAAGATCTCATGTTGATTGCAGTGGAATTTGGACCATGCCATCACATAGGAATTTGGACCATGCCATCACATAGGAATTCGTACCAATGCTGCCGCAAGACGAATATGTGTGAAACTAAATTTAGCCACTGCGATGTTGTAATAGAGTTTGGGGTCTTTCCTTTTGGTTGGGTTGTTTGTTTATAATGATGGGGTTTTTGTTAGAAGGCTATAAATCATCTGTAGGGAAACCATTCCCCTGTGGATCAAAACAAGACTCCTGGTAAAATTGCAAGAGCTCTTTGTACAAATAGCCCTGAAGTTGTTCATGTAATAGTCCAAACCAAAAAATGTATACCTAGAACTCCAAATGTTTTGTGTATATATCATACAAAACACAGCTCAAAAAAAACCCTCCAATAATAGCTATCGATCTGAGCAAACACAACAGTGAAAAGTTTTCCTGACTAGTGAGACTTGTAGTCACTTATAGGCATTGTTAATTTGAGGAAGAAAATGAAAGCTGTGACAAAGGCTTCATTTAAGGGAGTTCGTTAAAGTCTTCTTTCCATTTTTAAAGCAAGAAACTCCTTGTCCCTCCTGGAATTGTGTTACCTTTATTTCTAAGTATCGTTTCAATATTAGGCATGTACTGTCAGGCACACAGTCCCTCAGTGTTTGGGAGGAAAAAGAAATGTTATTCCTCTTTTATTCTGTGAACAGTTGAAGTGTTTTTATTTAAAGAAACCGCCTTCACATTTTGCGTGCCATTTTTTTTTCTGCAAAACGTAGCCATCTCGTAGCTTGTCCTTCCTTTCCATGACTGAACTCTTTCCATGAGCAGTGCATGTGGTACACATACCCATTTATTTCTCTTTCTTTGGGAAAAAAAAAAGAAAAGAAAAAAAAAAGTTAAATAATGCATTCATAAGGTTCATGTAGGCAAAGAAATCCTTCTGAGATTTCTCCTCTCATTGGGAGTGTCCCAGAGGGAAGCAGGATAGGATGCAGGAAAGGAAGTTTTTAAGTACTACAGCTTGGGCTCCCAAAGGTATTTAAAGACATAGCTCTTGCTGATTTCCCTAGCTCACTGTAATTGCAATGTGATAACATTTGACACAAGCTTCAGGACAGGTTTCAAAAAACCAATACATAGCTGCTGCATCCCAAGAGAAGTGCTGAGAAGCGTATTGGGCAGTACAGAGGCTCAATTTCTCCCATTTCTTTGTTTTAGTGGGGAAGACACCTGTGTCATCCAGCCAACTCCCACTGAAACTGACTTGTTCAGCATCTTCCATACCCATCATGCTACTAGGTGCCTATCTGCACGGATAGGTATGTAAATGCCTTTAAACATTAGCATTTGTATTTGCCTCTTCCTTTAAGCATATGTGATGCAAATGTCTAAGGACACAAAAGTAAACTGAAGCAGCCAGAAAATGTTTAAATTGACTATGAATGGGAAATAAGCTGGGATAAGGAAGGCTCTGGACTCTCCTTCATTACAGGTTTTCAAGAACAGTTGAAAAAATACCTGTCAGGGATGACATAAGTGTACTTAAACTTGCCTCAGAGAAAAGGCAACAACTCAGTCCTGTTGTTGTTAAATGTTCCTAGCAGGATGTGCTAAGCTTTGGAGGATGATCTTTGAGGTCTCTTCCAACCTGGTTGAGTCTATGATTCTGTGATTCTATGATGTGATCTGTACACAGCTGCAAGGATAAGAATGTTCTTCAATTAGGTATCAGAAGCAATATTTAATGTTTAAATTTACAATTTGTGAGCATAATAGAATAAGCTGTCTGTGTCAAGAACTGTCTTTGGAGTAAACTAGAGTTGCCACACAGATGACAGGTTCTTATAAAGGATAACAAAACAAAATCAGACTTATAAATCTGTTTGTTTGTTGGGTTTTGGTGTTTTGTTTTCTCAATTCCTGATGTAGCTATGTAACCATGGATTTCTAAGCACTTATTCAATTTTTGCAAAATCAGACTTTGAGGTTTTTTTTTCCAGACAGATTCTTCCAAAACTTAGAAACACTAAAACATTTCACTACTAATGCAAATTTTTACTCAGCTGCCAACTAAGAGAAATATTAAAAAAAAAAAAAAAAAGTAAATTAAAAGTATTTCCATTAATATATTCTCAGCTGACTTGAACAAGGTGTAGTAATTTTTCATCAATATTGTTGCAATGACCATGCACAGGTAAATAGAGTTTGTAAAGCCGATGCTTCCTGCGTTACAGTGACGATATATGTGTGTGGGAAGGTTTGTGTGAGTGCCTAATTGTAGTTTACAATCTGGTAAGTTGCCACTGGTTTTTTTTTTCTTACAGAAGTATGCTCCTATCAGCAAATGCAATCAGAAGGGTAGAGACACATTTATGACACTACAGAGTTAGACTTGTTCCTTAGTGTAGACGGGAGTTTTGCATTCAAGGTTTAGATTCAGCCTCTTCTTCATGCGTTATACCCACAATCAAACACACTGACCTTGACTCTACCTGCTCACAGTAGGCTTTCTTTTTCTTCTTCTTTTCTGTGTTTTTATTATCATTATTTTAAGTACCATCATTCCTCAAGGTAAAGGGTGGATAAGTAGATAGTCTTCCTAGGCTGATAAACTGTCATAGCAATTTTGCAAGGCTGTTAAATATTTGTACATCTTGTATGGAGAAAGCTGAGCATATCCTGCATTGTTCCACGTTGAAGTCTTGAGTTTTGTAGCATCGGGACTTGTGGATTAAAGTCTATACAAAGGCGTAGGGGCCAAAATAAGTGTCTTTGATACACGTTTAGTTATTGCAATTTGATTGCAAAGCATTAGCATCAGATCTCTGTAAAGAGTAGGAAGTTTTTTATTCTTTTTGCAGTGATGTGAACGACAGCAGTAAGGCTTTTATTATATTATGAGAAAATTCTGAAACTGTGAGTTAAATTCATTGCACTGATCCCTACAATCAGGGCTCAAGTTCTTAAAGAGCTCCTTAATTTTGTTTTTGTCTCTAATCTGGTAATCTGTCTTGCTATGAAATGGATACCTATATATAAGCAAATACACATGTCCGTTCAAATCCATTGTTGAGCATCTGTGGTTTTGTAGATACCCTCCTATGTAAGACATGAGCAAGAACTAACTTGGACAGCCTCCTTGAATTGAAATTGCTTTTGAATTTGAATTTGTTAATAAAGTTCATGAAATTGACAGACATCAGGAAAATTTATATCTATGTGGGTGTAGTTCTCCAGAAGGCAAAAGCTTCACTTAGGAAGCATCCTGTCAGAAATGTATAAATGTGAGCGCTGAAAATCTTGCTGAGTCAAGATAAAACACACGGTGCTAAAGCTTTCTAGTTTGCTGTGCCAGCACTGCTTAAAGTGTCTTCTGGATATTAACCACTTGAGGCCATCAGAAGCTATCAAAAATGGCAAACAGGATTCAGATAACATTCATCATTCTTACTGAATGGAGCTGAAGACACTGGATGAATATATACTAAAATATTTATGTGTATTACACAATACGGAAAATCCACTTAAACCAAACAATTAATGAAAGAGTTTGCTTCCAAGTACGTGCACTTCAAAGATTAAAGTTCACCTGATGCTCAACTTAAATGCATATTTGGGGTAAATCATCTTTGAGTTGCACTAACAGTGAAGAGTAACATATTGTATAACAAAGCCTTACAGCATCATGATCAAGGGAATGTAACCAAACCAAACTTCAGTTTAAGACATCTCAGATCCAAACATTTGGGTTGCAGAACTGCACTGTATTTTGTATGCATCAGAGCCTAATTCCATTAAAGGCGATGGCCCAAGCCACAGTGATTTGAAGGAGAGCAAAAGGAGGTTTTTTGTTTCCTTCTTTGTGCACATGCCTTTTTCAGCAAGAGCAGCCTATAATAAAATTCACACCAGAAAAGGGGAAGCTTCACTAGCTCTGCTTTTAACTAGCTCTGTGATTGAGTCTGGAAATTTGGACATGGCTGTGTGATAGTTTACAACAGACAGGTTTCTAATAATTTCATGTCAAAATGAACTAGCACCAGTAAAATGATGTCACTGTTTCAGATTTTCTGAGAAGACAGAGGTGGCAATGCAGTCCTGAAAAGACAGATTTATGTTTCTGCCATGCAGAAGGGCAGAGAATTAAAAATTAATTGGAGCAGAGTATTCTCACGCTGCCACAGCTCTTGGTGGAGAGTGTGAGGCAAGCAAGCAAAGAAAATACCAACCTCAGTGAATGTTTTGCTGTGTAAAGTAACAAACGAACCCTAAGAAGATTACATCCTTTATGTCTAGACTGAAAGATGTTGCCTATCATCTTTTCTTGCCTGGAGTACAAAATCAGTCCTGTGAGAGCTTTTTGTGTTTACCTCACTGTGTGGGGGTATTCCCATCTGGTGAGAATAACACAGAAAAAAATATGTAGATGAAGTCTGATGTCAGAATTACCTGGTAACTCTGCCTCCATCACTACAGCTTTTCTAGACAGGTATTAGAACAATTTTGGGGCAGAAACTGACAGAAGAGCAGTGCTGTGGCACAGTTCCTCTGTGAAGAAGAAAGAGAGAGGAGAGAGAAGAAAGAAAACGTTCTCTGCTTCCCCAAATCTCACACAAGACATTAATTGCTACTTAAATAGTGCTTCGTTCAGGAACATAAATATCATGAAAGAGAAAAAATTCACCATGAGAGCAATATATTTGTGGTGGCTTATGCTATCTGCACGACAAAAATGAAGAATGCAAGCAAACATTCTCCTCTTCAACCCCCTGAAGATGAGGCTAAATGATGCCCTTGGAGCTCATGACCATTTGTTTTTTCTAAGAGGCTTGGCTTGATTTATATTCTGTCTCAAAAAAAAAAGAGAGAGAGAGTACTGGAAGTAGAAAATAGTTAATTAACATAATCTAGGGAGAAAATGCACTATACCTTGTGATGGTATCATTAAACCTCTCTTCTAGAAATGATCCGTCACAAATTCAGCAAACAAACAAACCCCCCAAAACGGAAATAAATCTGTTCATTTCCACCTCAGGTGCACATTTAAATGAGATCAGTCACAGCAGAGTTGAAAAATAGCAGTGTGTGAAATACTCTGTTCTTTCTACACCTATCCAGGGGGATAGTAAGGGACAGGTCTGACATTCAGCATTTCCCTGGGGACAGGGATGGTCTGAGGCTGTTCGCCCACAAGTGGGAGTGAGGATTAGGGAACCGCCGTCAGACCCTAACCCTGGGACAGCTCATTTCGGGGTGAGCCTTGCCATGGTCTCTCCCCACAGCCACCAGTAGGATGGGCCACCAAGCACCCAGAATCAACCCCCAGCAGTGTTTCTGACCCTATGGTGAAAACTTATTAATTTACAAACTTCCTTCCCCATAACAGATATGTTACAGGCTACTGCAAGTACAATTCTTAATGGATGTTACTTCATTGTGCTTTTCACCATTTATGTTAGCTGCTTTTTTTTTTTGGGGGGGGGGGTGGTGGTGGTGTTCCTGGCCTTACATGCTTAAATAACTGATATACCAATCTACATTTGAAATGGTGCCTTTATAATTACACATAGAGTTCAACTCTCTCATATCATTGGACCAGATGATCTTTCGAGGTCCCTTCCAGCCCCTGACATTCTATAAATCTATGATTCTATGATCATGTAGAAAATAATATTAAAACCTCTGGGATTCAGTTGACTACTTCAATTCCTGTTGTCACTTCCTTTGTGGTAACACAGGAATTAATTTTGTTTTCTTGTTTCTGAAATAATGTTTTGTTTTACTTAGTGAAACTGATTCAAGAAGTACCACTTACCCAGAAAAGTAAAAAGTCCACACAAAAGCAGGTAGTTTACTTGTTTTTATACAAATAATTTCTGGGCCTCTCACTGTTCAGGGACAAGGACGTGAAATGCAGTAACAAGAAGTATTTAAAGTCTCCATAGTGGTTTACTGAACTGTCTTTGTAAATTTTATTTTGTTTTCTGTTTGTGTTCCATCTGGAGTAAACTATAAACCACCATTTGCTTCTGGACTTGTCAGGTGTTTAATTCTTCATTCGCAGAGTGAGATCTACGACTTCCCTCAACATATTGCTAATATTCACAGATATAAAGCTTCAGGGGGGAAAAAAAACACAAACCAAAACAACAACAAAAGCAAAAAAAAAAATCCAATCCAAACAAACAAACCAAAAAAGTCTTACCCTTAAGCACTGGGAAATCTATGAATAGCTGTAAATTGAAAAGGCATCTATTTTTAAGTTAGATTTCTATCAACTGCTGTTCTGTTTGCTTTATCTAATTTATGTAAGCAAAATGTGCTGCAGTGTTGTGACAGTTGCCTGTATTGCTATCCTGGTGTTACTGAAGCAGCGCTGAGAAATTTCATAATGCAGTTTATTGCAGAGGTGAGAATAGGACCTGGTTCCTAAATCAAAATAATAAGAAAAAACCCCACAGCAACAACAGTGATTATAATATAAAATAATGTAGAACCACATGGGTGCTACAACGCTGAGATCTCCCCATGTGCAGGTTAATGAGCTAACCAGCAGTCTAGAGAGCAATATATAATCTGTTGCCCTTGGTCTCACTGTCAAAAGAAGATGTAATTATTCTTTGCTAAATGGGACAGCTTCAAAGAGAAAAATGAAGAGCTCTTCATCTTTCCACTCAGGGCCTAAATCTTTTTGGATTTGATGATTAAGAAGGGTTGGGAAAAGAAAATTGGGCCTAGATCCCATCATATAAAAGAGGCATCGTCCACAGCGGCCAACATCATGGGCAAATACTATGATCTGTATGGAACAAAAAGGGCCTCTAGCAGCATTTCTTACTCTTTTTCTGTTTAAATACATTTCTTCCCAGAACACATGAAAATAAGATCCTGTTTTGTTAAGAAGTTTGTTAAGATGTGGAAGATTAAGCACCTGAGATTTCCAGCACATATGGCATGAGTTCTGGAATACTTTTTCAGGATGTAAGAAATCAATATTCATTTCTCTCCATCTCAGATCGTTTCTGCATCAAGATCACAGAATCATAGAATCATAGAACTGTGTTGGTTGGAAGAGATCTTTAAGATCATCAAGTGCAACCTTCAAACTAACGCCACCTTGGCCATAAAATCATGCCCCTAAGTACCATGTCCACACTTGAACACCTCCATATTTCTTGAACACCCTCAGAGGTGATGACTCCACCACCTCCCTGGGCAACCTATTGCTATGCCTGACCACTCTTTCCATAATGAAAATTTTCCTAATATCGAATCTAAACCTCCCCTGGCACAGCTTGAGGCCATTTCCTCTCTATCACCTGATACTAGTGAGAAGAGACTGACCCCTATCTCACAGCAACCTCCTGAAGAAAAAGGGGGGTGAAAATAAGTTTTGCACTGCATAGTTAAATAGCTTATACTGTGTCACTTTCTCTGGCAACTCAGAAAGTCATGTGGCATTGTCAAATGTTTCATGCAGAAAACAGCTTAATGCATGAAAGACTTCAGGGAATGGCCTGACTTGGTCTGACTTGTATCTGAACAATTAATTTTACGCTTTTGAAAAGAGACATGGACAGAAACACAGCTGTATAAAATGAAGGGACAGACAGGAGCACAAAAGCCTTTTCACTCCAGCTCACAAGAGTTTCTAAACAGCAAGTTGGAGGACTGTCTCTTGTTTTGCAATTCCTGCTTATAAAATTATTTCAGTGTTTCTTGGTGCAAGAACTAGGCATGTGTGCCACCTTCTGTGGCTAATCACTGCTCAAGTATAGACTCATTTGCTTGCTCTCCAATGAGTATTTCATATCATATAAAAATCTTTGCTCAGTGGGTGTCTGTAGATGACACAGAGAGTGCCACTAAGCATAGAAAAGAGCCAGGCAGATGTTGGAAAGTTCAGAGGTTCTAGACAACTGGATAAATTTCCAGAAGAGAAGTCTTCCCGAAGTCACCCTATTGATGACAGAAGAATTAGTGTTCCACTGAAGTTACGAAACAATACATCCTCAATGTTTCCCTAGAACAAATACCCTCACACTAACCTCATAAATCAGAAAGACACAGAAAAAAAAAGTAAAACAAGAATGTGGCTTATGGAATTCTGGTATAAAGGGAAGATTTTCCCATCACTCTGACTCCCTTGGACTATTTTGATGGCCTCAGACATCCTGGAGCTACGTCGCACCCTGGTTCCCCTCACAGGCCATGATGCTGACCTTCACCCATGGGCCAGTCTACTCTTCCTTGGCCCTACCGTGTCCCCAAGGAGGTGCTCAATGATCACAGCTGGGGCTGTTCCCAGCTGCTCTCTGCCTGCCCTGCTCCTGGCTGGGGTAGTGTCAGGCAAGGGCCCAGCTTTGAGATGCCAGTCCTGAGGGAGCCTCCAGCCCCACAGCACCCTGTCACTAGGAGGTCATAGTTTCCAGTCTTCTGCCTTGCTGTGGGATCAGCACATTTGATGCCATTACCAATATTTGTTTGACTAACCTGTTCTTACAGACTGTACTATTAGCAGGCACAGCCAGCCTCTGTTGTAAAGAGAGATTTAAAAGAGGAATATTCCATTCTGAGATGGACTTTTGCTACTTCCTTGACATTATGGTACTAAAAATGCTAGAGTATTTAGATTGCAGAGCAATATCTGCTTCAAATAAATGAAACAAGAACATTTCCTGTGCATATGTGGTCACTAATGGTACTCAAGATCATTGTTTTATCTTCTTGGTCTTGGTTTGCTCTTACAAAGGAAAACATTGCACCTATAACACTTCTGTCTTTCCCTCTTTCTCCAGTCCTCTCCCGCTCCAAATCACTTAAACTGGCCTGGCAGCAGTTTAACAAGTAAAACAATGAGAGAAACTGTAGGATACATGTGTGAATAAATTCATCTGAAGAATATTGTGCACTTATTGGTGTGCAGGTAAAATCCTACTTCAATTGCAGTTTAGTCTACATAAACCAAGGAGAATAAAGGTAGGTTCTTAGTCCAGTGTGCATCTGTGTAATTCCAGTCTAATACAGGTCCACTCTAAAAAAAATGACCCATTAATCAAAATACCAAACATCTAAGTAGAACTACAATTTTATAGTTGAGTGAATATACATAAATAACCCAGGAATGCAAACTGAATTAATGATATGTGGGGTTGTCCCTCTCAAAGTCATAGCACAGAACAACTTAGAGGAGAATAAATGAGACAATACAGAAGAGTATCTGAATTAATCACTCTGCACCCTTGATGTAAAATGAAGTTTGTCCATTTTTTCAGCAGCCATCCAGACTATACTGCTTCCAGATTATATTGCTAGAAATGTAGCTCTCTCCCTGCTTGCACCCTATTCTCAGCATTTGTGTTCCCTTAGGGCTTTTGAAGAACAAAGAAGATAGAAACAGAGACTGTTCTGTCTTGCTGCTGGTGAGAATACCTCTCTGGATTGATCTTGTGTTTTAACACCCTGTTGTATTCCACCTGCAGTTACTCAACATACGAAAGCTAAACTGGGAGAAAATGTCTTTCTTAAAAGATCAAAATCTCAGAAGGCTTTGAATCCTTAAATAATATGGAAGATCACAGGAAGCCCATTCAAGTTAGAAGAATCTGCTCATCACCTTGAATTATATCAGTACCATCCTTCTCTTTATTGCCCTTAGAGTGTGCAGAGTCAACTACAAAATGGCATAACAAATGACACTCTGTGGCCCGCTGATTTCTGGCTGCCATTTGCACATTAAATCAGCAGCAGCTGTCACGTTCAGGAAGAGTGGTAGTCAGTGTTGGAGGGAATAAACATAGACAGGAATGAGGACTTGACTCCTTAGGGGAAGAAGGAAAATGAAATAGAAATGGAGCAGTATAGACAATACAGCTGGTGAATTAATAACTCTCAGTGTTATAAAAGGAATATGGGGCAAGTGCTTTACAAGGATCATTTGCATATCTCAGTACTCCTGTCTGAATTTGTGTTGTGTGTTGCCTCTCAAAAACTGAATGGAAAATGCTTTTAAATGTCAAGTGGTTTTATTAGGTTTGTTTACATATGCTTATATTGCCCAGTAGGTATGTTAATAAGCAGAGGTTGGAGTTTCCTAAGGTTGCATCTAACTTTCATGTTTGGGGGATAACAGCATCTGCTTCTCAGCACAGTGACTTCACTTCACTGGGACTTGACCATGGAGCCACTTTTTGGTTGCCTTTCCTGGAATGAACTGGGGAGCAGGCCAGTCCTGTGAAACCATCACTTGGTCTGTACTCAGGCTGAAGAGTGGTTCCTTCACAACTCACAACCGAAAATACATTAGTTGTTGCATTTTTTATCTTTGAATACTTAATTTCTTCAAAGACTGATTTTAAAAATTTCTGATCAGCCAGAGGTCAAAGGGTGCCAGGTGTGCCCAGTGTTTTCCAAAAGTTAGTATGTGAGAAAAGAGCCTGACTTCCTTTTCTCCACAATTACAGATGCAGTATTTCCATCATCTTTATTTCAATGTTAAGCTGTCTTTGTTCAGCAAACACAGGATGCATTTGTAAATGTCTGCTGGGAAGGTACCGTGAATATGTCTTCCTCTTTGAGCTGCGTATTTATGCAATCCATGCTGAGACTGTTTTGCAGGTAGGAACTTATGCATGAAGCAATGTTGAATTCCTCTTGTTTGTAGATTGGGTAACTTTCAACTGATTTGAGTCTCACCTGCTACATCTGTTAGCACTTCACTGGGAAGTGTCTTTCCTTGATGGCCTGTCACTCTTCGAGAAAGATCCTTTCCTTTTGTTCCTAATCTCTGCACAGCGTTGCCTTCTCTTTGTTAGCTGGATCGCTTCTCCAGAATTCACAATCTTTAATAAACACATCATCGACAAAATGCTTTCATCTAGTCTTTAGATTTTTGTAACATCTCCAGAAATTATTTCGCTCTTTCTACGTGTTTTGCATAAACTTGTCAGCAAATCTGTTTACCTCACTCACAGAGAACTGAAGTTTGTGCTAAAAAAAAAAGAAAAAAAAGAAAATCTTTGTTCTTCTCCCAGCTCAGTAACTATTCATCAGATGCCTCGCTCTCTTTGGAGGTGGGTTTTTAACCACTCATCCTAGAATCATAGAATGGTTTAGTTGGAAGGGACCAGTTCACTCGAGGCCTCATCCAGCCTAGTCTTGAACACCTTCAGTGAGGAAGCAGCCACAATCTACCTGGGCAACCTGTGCCAGTCTTTCACCACCCTCACTGGAAAGAGCTTCCTCCTAACATCTAGTCTAAATCCCCCCTCTGCCAGTTTAAACCCATTACTCTTCATCCTGTCATTACAAGATCTTGTAAATAGTCCCTCCCCAGCCTTCCTGTAGCACCCCCTTCAGATACTGGAAGGCTACTACAAGATCTCTTTGAAGCCTTCTCTTCTTCAGGCTGAAGACTTCCAATTCTCATAGCCTGTCCTCATAGTAGAGGTGCTCCAGCCCTCTGAGCATCTTCGTGGCCTCCTCTGGACTCACTCCAAAAGTTCCATGTCCTTCTTGACAACAAAACATGACCATGACAACAGAACTGATTGTACACAAGTCCAGGGTTCAGATATCCAACTGCAATCAGTATAAAATTAAAATCTGAGTTCCAAATCCTTATATATGTAAAGAAAAGTCTTGAATTTTTAAGTCTTAGTTATAGTATGTGTTACAAAGCGACACCCTTCAATGTTGCCACACAAATATACTCAACACTCTATAACATATAAAAAAGTTACTTGTATGTGATGTGCTGATCAGTTAAATGCAGACAATGGGTCAGAACAAGGTCGAAACACCTTTTCTAACTCATGTTTGGGTGTTGACAGCAGGTTTTATTTATCAGTGCTTGTAAGGCAATAACACATGGTAGACCTGTTTGCAGGCAGAGACATCTGTACTGGTGAATGCATGAGTGTGGCAGTAAAAGATGTCCTCACATACTGATCTTACGGTTTTATTATTGAAGTCAACAGCAGAGCTCAGACAAACAGAGGGCCATAAGGGAAAATACCCAACAATGAGAAGGGGAACCTAATCTATACAATGTATACTAAAATCCAGTGGTACTGCTTGAAAGATTTGCAGGAAAGATGGACTGCTGTCAAAAGATGAGCAGGGATGAAAAAAGTTGAAGATTAGAACACAGGAATATTAAGCCCAGAATTTCAGTATTTGTGTAAGACCTGAGGTCCCTCCGGGGACTCACAGCCTTCAGAACTAAAGAAGACAAAGTGCTGAAGTTAAGGTGTGGGTGGCCTTTTGGAAATTCAGAAGTTTGAAATGTGGTTGCATGTCACAACCCAGATCCATCCCAGTCAAGTTTAGACATCGACATCAGGTGACCTCATTAGGATATAGCAGTAAGGTGATAAATAATGCAGGGAAAAGGGAGAAGAATTTGAAACTGAAATGGCTGCTGATGCTGCTTACCTGGCCACGAAGTACCTAAGGAAAACTATACTCCAAGTTTTGACACTTCATTCAAGTGCCAAAACTTGAACACAATAAACCCAAACTTAGGAGCCCCATCTTCTGAATTCTCAAGGCAGAGAGTCCTGTTCAAAAGCTCCACATTGACCAGAGAAAGCTGCATTTAAAAAACTTGGCTAAACCAAGTAATTGTTCCTATAGGCATTGTTCAAAAGTTGGTGCCAGAGTTAGAGCCCTTGACCTGGGAATGTCATGGCTCATCTGCAGCCCTGGCTGGTTTGCTTCACGGCACTGTTATATAAAGGACACGTGAGGTGAGGGGAAGGGTGACTGCATACTGGCCTGGTTTGGAGATCAGTCAGGTAAATCTAAACACCCTTTTCTCTTGGGGCACACCATCTAACAGAGGTCTCTCCCATCCTAACCAGGCAGCCAGCAGTACTTGAAAATATAGTCTGTTGTGGGGCTGCTTACAATGAAGGTGGAGGTTTTTTTTTCCTAGCATCACAGTTTATTTTTTTTTTTGCCTTTCAATTGCTGCTGACCGTTATTTTAGGAGACAAGAGAGCAACTAAAGTTTTAAATCAACAACAGCAACTCCAACAGTTGCTGCAGTTCATTATTAGCTTGGAAGAAAACAGAGCAGTGATTATTTCCCTAATTGTCCTTAAAGTCGTTATTACATATGCAAGTACAATTTGGTACTCTCTAGAGTCTTTCTCTCATTACTCTGTGTGATTCACTAAATTACACAATTGTGATTAGTGCGGCAATCGGTGTCCAAGTGGTATCAGGCAACTACTGGGCTCCTCTTGCAGAGGTCAATTTAATTACATTGTGCATGACAGAAACCAGGCCAACTGAGTATTGCCTTTGCCACCAGCAATTGACACCTGAGTGTTAATGAGCTGGTAATTAAGAGTTGGCACAGACAGGCACATTTTAGTGTTTGGGACTGGGACTACCATATGCTTGGATGCCTCAGTGCTAAAAGCCTGAAGTTACTGTTTTCTAAAATATACATTACTTTAAAATAAACCCAAATTATGGCATTTGTAAATAGCAAGCAAAAATAACACTTTTTAATAGGACTGAGCATTTACTTTTTCATAATACATGTTTACCAGTACGTATTCACAGTGGAATTGCCTATAATCAAAGGGATAGAATCATAGAATCATAGAATCATAGAATGGTTTAGGTTGGAAGGGACCTCAAGGATCATCCAGCTCCAACCCCCTGCCATAGGCAGGGACACCTCCCACTAGAGCAGGTTGCTCAAGGCCTCATCCAGCCTGACCTTAAACACCTCCAGGGAGGAAGCAGCCACAACCTCCCTGGGCAACCCGTTCCAGTGCCTCACCACCCTCACTGTAAAGAACTTCCTCCTAACATCCAGTCAGAATCTCCCCTCTTCCAGCTTAAACCCATTCCCCCTCGTCCTAACATTACCAGACCGTGTAAATAGTCCCTATGGATGTTTTAAAGATTGTTTAAAAGTGAACAATTGTTATTAATTTTAATACTGTAGTTTAATCAGAGCTGAACCCATACGGAAAGATTTTTCTTGCAACTCAGAATTCAGTGCAGTGTCTTTCTCAAAAGAAGAGAAGTTGGTAAACATGGGAAGTGTGGCTGGAAAGCTGTGTAGGTGGAATGAATCTGAGGGTTTTTTTTTTGACAAGCAACTGAATATGAGCAAGCAGTGTGCCCAGGTGGCAAAGAAAGCCAACGGCATCCTGGCTGGGACTAGAAATTCTGTGTCCAGCAGGATTAGGGAGGTGATTGTCCCCTTGGATTCTACTCTGGTGAGGCCACACCTCAAGTGTTGTGTTCAGTTTTGGACACCTCATTACAAGAGGGATGTGGAGGTGCTAGAGCCAGTGCAGAGAAGAGGAAGGAAGCTGGGGAAGGGCCTGGAGCATAAATCTGATGAGAAGTGGCTGAAGCAGCTGGGGATGGTTAGTGTGAAACAGAGGAGGCTGAGGGATTGGTCTCGATGATCATTTTGGGTCCCTTCCAACTCCTGACATCCTGTGATCCTGAGGCTGAGGGGAGAATCCATTGCTGTCTACAACTACCTGAAAGGAGGTTGTGGAGAGGCTGCTGCTGGTCTCTTCCCACAGGTAAATAGTGATAGAACAAGAGGGAACAGCCTCAAGCTGCCATTGTGTAGCTTTAGACTGGATATTAGGAAAACTGTTTTCCCAGCAAGAGTGGTCAGGCATTGGAATGGCTGCCCAGGGAGGTGGTGGAGTCACCAATCCTGGGTGCATTTAAAAGTCATGTGGATGCAGTGCTTGGGGTGAATCTTGTAGAGTAGGGATATTGGTTGGACTTGGTGATCCTGGGGGTCTTTTCCAACCAGAGTGTTTCTGTGATTTCTGTAATTAGCAGACATGCATTTGGTACTAAGAAGCTTAGAAATACAGAAATGTTAGTTGTATATTTCCTGGATTATTTACTGATTTCCCTAAGTTGTTCTAGTATTTATGAGGGTTATCTGCTGTTATTAAAATGAAGTCTTCGTTTCCAGCTTCTTCACAATATAGCTTTATAGAAAAGTCATATATCTGTGCATTTCTAAAGATCTAAGATATAAAGTCTGTAATCTGTGGTATGATAACATTGGGTTTAACTTTTTGTGAGGCTTTTCTCAGACAAATATCGATTACCAGGCATTTGGTAGGTAAACAGAAAGGTGTGGGTTCATTTGCAGCATGTCACCTAGGGAGGCTGAAATGGCTGACTGCATTTGTTGGAAGTAGTGGAAGAGGGAAAAAAGCAGCTCTGCTCGATTTGCTTTCCCAGTGCCTTTGCAGTTCTCTGAAAACAACCTCTATACGCTGTCTAAATTTATGAAGAAGAAAGAAGCTGATGAAGAAGACTGAGCTTAGGGAGATCTGAGAAGTGACTGGAATGAAGGAGAATGTGATGACGAGTCATGGGGGAGGAGGGGAATGAGACTAGAGAATTGGAGAGGAGGAAAAGCTATATGGTAGGGAAGCCATCTCTGAAACATAATCTCAGAAACCTAATGTCCAGAAAAATAATTCTTAGAAAACATAATCCCAGAAAATCAGTATATCACCCTCACTCATTATTACTTTGCAATATTCCATTTATTGTAGTGTTTCTCAAGTCCTGTGGCTGAAGGATATATATTTGTAACTGTCATAGAGATTTTAAACCAAATGCATAAAGCAGGTAAGGTAAATTAAAAACATGCCAATGATTTAGCATTTTTATGAGTTTCACGAGGTTAACTCTGCCTGTTGAGTATAAGGAATATTACAAATAGACTGATTTCTGTGATGCAGCATTTGTGGTGTGATACCTGTGATACTCAATTTTGTTGTATGATAGGGTGATATCATACAGTCAAACCCAAATGGCTTTATACAATTCTTTATCACAGCAAAAATGTATTTTTTAAATGAAGACTTATTGATATATGGACCTATTTAAAAGATCTCTCCCATATCCTGGCCTGTATCAGGAACAGTGTGGCCAGTAGGACAAGGGAGGTTATTCTTGCCCTATACTCAACACTGGTCAGGCCACACCTTGAGTACTGTGTCCAGTTCTGGGCTCCTCAATTCAAGACAGATGTTGAGGTGCTGGAACATGTCCAGAGAAGGACGATGAAGCTGGTGAGAGGCCTGGAACATAAACCCTATGAGGAGAGGCTGAGGGAGCTGGGGTTGTTTAGCCTGGAGAAGAGGAGGCTCAGGGGTGACCTCATTGCTGTCTGCAACTACCTGAAGGGAGGTTGTAGCCAGGTGAGGTTGGTCTCTTCTCCCAGACAACCAGCAATACAACAAGGGAACACAGTCTCAAGTTGTGCCAGGACAGGTATAGGCTGGATGTTAGGAGGAAGTTCTTCCCAGAGAGAGTGATTTGCCATTGGAATGGGCTGCCCAGGCAGGTGGTGGAGTCACCGTCCCTGGGGGTGTCCAAGAAAAGCCTGGATGAGGCACTCAGTGCCATGGTCTAGTTGACTGGATAGGGCTGGGTGCTAGGTTGGACTGGATGATCTTGGAGGTCTCTTCCAACCTGGTTGATTCTATGATTCTGTATCTTTTTCATGAGTTTTTAAGCAAATAATGTTGCTACAGTCCCTTCTTTCCTCGACAGCCTGCAACAGCCCTCAGCAAGAGAGCTATTTAAGCTCTGTGGAGGTCCTTCAAAACTCACTTAACAAACCCACCTTGGGGTCAACAAGGGACCTGTCGTGCACCCATCTGGCAGCAAGCTCTGTAGCCGTGGGCCCCTCATAGCAGCCAGGCATTGTTTATGTCTGCAGACTGACTTGCTGCAGTGGCTCTGATAATTTTCTGGTGGCTTTATGAATCCACAGACGCTTCACATCAGATGAAAAATGTTATTAACTTTACTGAATCTTAGTTATGGGATTTACTTCTAATTTTCTTCTTTCGAGGAGTTTGCTTTTTTCCGCTGAACCCTCCGTAGGACATGCAGCCTTTTATATGCAGATTTCTATAATTATGCTTTGAAATAGCTTTGAATTCCCCGTGGCTTAAACGCAGAACATGAAAGGGCAAATGTTATGCTGAGCTGAAGGATATGAAAGTGGCACGTACATCTGTCTAAAATGAGATATAGGGACAAACAGCTCTTTACACAGAGACGTCAGTTCTTGACAGGTTACTGAAGGATCTTTGCAACCACAGAGGCTGTCTTGGGCGGCAGGGAAACACTGCCTAGGGATAGCTTATCAGCTTGCATTTTTCTTTTCTAATACTGAAAGGTGAGTAGGTGCTAAGTGAGGCAGGAGAAGCAGACCACCACGAAAGCTGCAATCCTCCCCACCGCAGGCTGGCCCCAGGCAGGCAGCGGGCTGCTGGGCAGGGGGGGTAGTTGGGTCACTGCCTCTCCAGGTGGTCCCCCAGCTATTATATTATTTTATGTAATATGAAATATTATGGTTTTAATGCCACTGCGGCCCAGCAGGGATGTTCCTTACCCCAGGCAGTGGGGACCACTCTTGCTGTGGGAAAGCAAAGCAAGAAGTCAGGAAGCTGTTTGAAGCCTTCTGGATTTATTTACTTATTAATTTTTTTTTCCTTTCTTTCTTTTTTACACATTTTTTAATTTTTTTCCCCTTTTTCCTTTTCTTTTTTTTTTTTTTTTTCCTTTTTAACAAGGAGAGATTACTCTGGGCCCTAACAGACAAGAAATGCTTAGGCTGGGCCAGGCAGGCAAGTGTAGGGGTCTGCCTTTCCCCCATACAGGAGTCCACTGCTGCCTTCCTGACATGGCCAGCACGGGGGCAGCAGCATGGAAGGAATGGGGAATACATTTGCCCAGATACACATGAAGCTGTTTTAGAAGCATAAAAGCATTATATTGTAAAGCAGCTGTGGAAAAGCTATGCAAACTCTTCCTGTGAATGGAAATATGCCAGGCCCCTTTATATGTGAAGCGTTTCCTCACGTGTGCACATTTGAATGCAGTCTGCTAGATTATGTGCATATATATTCCATTTCTGTTTAAAATGTATTGTCTACAGAATTGTTAAGGTGGTTGGATTTTTTCTTGCAAAGAGAATATTTGCATTCAGGCCCTCTAAAACACTTTCTTGTTGAGTGGCACAAAAGGGTGAAGTTTTTAGCTTGGGTCTTTTTAAAACTTCTTTAAAGTTACTCCATTTTGTTTAGCACCTAAAGGCTTCAGGGCCAGGTCCTGCTTCTGCTTGGGGGTGTGCAGGGTGAACAGCCAGGGCAGGGCCTAGCTGCACACCTGCAGCCTGGTTAATGGGGCAGGCCTGCTTCTTGTCAGGAGGCTTTTGGGGCTAGGGGAAAGGCCTGACAGGAAGCTGCAGCCACAGTGAGGTGGGTCTATGAGAGCCGAGGGTGGCTGGGTGGGAAAAGTGTCAGGGGTCACAGTGGAAAGTGTCTGGAGCCAGGGCTAGGCATGGTGAGGTCCCTGGAGCTGTGCCTTGCTGGCTGCTGTGGGACTGAGCCATCCTCCACAAGAATCATAGAATCATAGAATGGTTTAGGTTGGAAGGGACCTCAAGGATCATCCAGCTCCAACCCCCTGCCATAGGCAGGGACACCTCCCACTAGAGCAGGTTGCTCAAGGCCTCATCCAGCCTGGTCTTAAACGCCTCCAGGGAGGAAGCATCCACAACCTCCCTGGGCAACCCGTTCCAGTGTCTTACCACCCTCACTGTAAAGAACTTCCTCCTAACATCCAGTCGGAATCTCCCCTCTTCCAGCTTAAACCTTAAAAAAGAAGCTTCTGTTCTTCTGAGATGGCCCTGGTCAAAGGTAATAAAAGTAGGTTAAATGGTGACTGAAGGAAATCCTAGCTAATAGGTTTCATAGAATCATAGAATGGTTTGGATTGGAAAGGATCTCCAAAGGTGATGTAGTGCAATCCTCCTGCACTGAGCAGGGATGTCTTGCACTGGATTGGGTTGCTCAGAGACTTGTTGAGCCTGACCTTCAATATCTTCATTAATGAGGCCTCAACTACCTCCCTGGGCAACCTGTTCCAGTGTTCCATTACTTTCACAGTAAAGAACATGTTTCTAATGCTGAATCTAAACCTACTCTTTTCCAATTTCAAACCATTTGCCCTCGTCCTATCACTACAAGTCTTTGTAAACAGTTGCTTTGGAGCCTTCTTATAGGCCCCTTCCAGGTACTGGAAGGCTGCTGTGAGGTCTCCTTGGAGCTTTCTCTTTTCCAGGCTGAACAACCCCAGCTCCCTCAGCCTGCCTGTGTAGCAGAGGTGCTCCAGCCCCCTGAGCATCTTCGTAGCCTTTCTTTGGACCCGCTCCTCCAGGTCCATGTCCTTCCTGTGTTGAGGGCTCCATAGTTGGACACAGTACTCTAGATGAGGTCTCACCAGAGCAGACCAAAGTGGCAGGATCACCCTTATGGCTCTGCTTGCCATGTGACTTTTGATGCAGCCCAAGGTACAATTGACCTTTTGGGTGGCAAATGGACAATGCTGGCTCACGTCCAGCTTGTTATCCATTGGAACTCCCAAGTCCTTTTTTTTCCATAGGGCTGCTTTCTACCACCTCATCCCCTAGCATGTATTGATAATGAAGATTGTTCCAACACAATCAGCTGTTGGCTTTTGTTGTTTGTTTTTTTTTTTGTTGTTGTTGACAGACAAAAGCCAACCTTTGCACTCTTCTGATTGGTATTAATCTAAAAATAGCTTAATATCTAAATATTAATCTATTTAATATCTAAATATAATATCTAAATAAAAATATCTAAAAATAGAGGCATAATGAATAATGAAATAGACCTAGGTAGAAAATAATTACTGTGGAGGTAATGTTTTTTGTTTGTTTGTTTTCTAGTGAGCAAAACAGAAGGAAGTTTGCTTCCACTAAGCACAGGCTGAAATGTAAGAACTTGAGACACTTTGTCTGTCATGGTCAAGTGATGGCAGTTGTGTACAAGCTGCAAACACATCCACACATCCCTCCTCCCTCCTTTTCCATTTCATCTCTGTAAAAAGCCTTTGCCTTGATCTAGGCAGTTTGAAGACTTTCGTGGATAGGCCAGTTGAAAAACTTCATTTTCCTTCAGTACTTGAAAATGGATTATCTATGTTCAGAGACTCTGAAGGAACAAAGACAAAAGCAAACGTGAGCTAGGATTTGGTTGTGTTACAGCAAGATGTACTTAAGCGATGCCACTACTGAATTGTCAGCTGTTGTTTGGTATGGCTTGAAGACAGTACAGAAAATTGTGGTAGTTATGGGTGTTTGAGAAGATTTTAAGGACTTCAGAGACATTAAGGGTGTTACTCTTGGATGGATGTGCTATTTAGAGCAGCTCCCTAAACTTTAATTGCACACCGTTAAAAAATTGCACATCCAATATGTGAGTTTGCATTTATAAATTTTAGGCAGATGCTGCTGCACCAATAGACTATGGATATCGTAAAACATACACCAAAAAAAAACCCACAACATTTTAAAAAGAGGATGATATAAAGATGAAACAAATCTTACTTTAAAAAAATTGCTTAATTAAGAGTGCAGAAATGCTTTTTTTCCTACACGCCAGGGAATTCTCTCATACACTCTCTGTGCATTCCCTTTGCACCCCTTTTTGGAGACCATCACCTTAGAGCATCTTTGTGGCTGACAACTAAATCATCTCTCCATGTGGTAGAAATAAGTTCTTTTATGACTGTAGACTTCATTGTCCTATTTCTAACAACCTCTTTTCCTTCCCCTCTTTCTCTGTATTCAGATTCTTTACTAGGTTATCAACTTCATGAGGTCAAATGTCCTAATTCAAATTCACTGGCAGTGAGAGCTGAATTTGGCTCAGCTGTGGAAATACTTAATGAACTTAGTTATACCCTTTGCTGATACTCTCTGCTATGATCATTATCTTGCAACTGCTTCCAGAGTTCAAGTTTTGTGAAGGTAAGAGAAGTTTTAATGAAGTACTTAGGCTACAGCAACAGCTGAAAACTTGGTTATTTAAAGGTTTTTTTGGAGGAATCTTGAGATCAAGACCTATTAATTTCTGGGAAACCGGACATGAGTTTCTATACTGAAGTTCAGTCGTATGTTCTGCTTTCCCTTTTATGTGCTAGTTCTTTATCCATCGAAAGCTTTTCTTCTGCAATGAAAAATGTGACAAGAACATGAGTATGAACAATAAATTTTCTCCTCTGTAACCAACAAATTTCTGGCAGTGGGAAGCGAGAGGGAACTTATTGAGAGGTGCGGTTTATTAGGTGAGATCTTCTGTCTTAGAATTTTTTGTTGTAAGAGTTTATCTGTTGCTTTAAGCCAAGGAAATCATTTTAAAATGTTGCCCTTGGTAAACCACTTCAGAGAACTGTGTAAAAATCCTCTTGGAAGTGAGAAAGCAGTGGGACGTACATTTTCATTCTGAAAGGGAATCCTTGCTCCCAACAGGTGTGTAGGAACTTCACTCACCCTATCAAATGAAAGATGACACAATTATCAGTGTGTCTTAGGAATAGTAACTAAGGTTTTTCTTGGTAAAGGGGCGTGTTCAGCAGCTCACTGGTCCTGTGAACTCACAGGGAACTGATCTTGTGTTCAGTGTGTATTTTAAAGGGCTAAGGTTGAAAGGGCAGATATCCTACAATGCAGAGATCCTTGAGACAGCTCAGGTGTCTCCAGCATGAAATCCTGCCTGAATAAGGAGTTTACTGCCACTTAAGATAGATTCAGTCCTGTGCTGTACCTGCTATTTCACTTCTGGGATTTGAGCTGGAGCTTTTGCAGTGCAGCACACTGAGTTTTGTTTTGTTGTTGTTTTGGCTTGTTTTGGTTTTTGTTTTGTTTTGAATACCTATTTGCTGAGTTCTCCAAACTGATACGTACAAACTGGTGTCTACACACGGTGTAGCTTCTAATAGTTTCTGTTTAGTTGACTAATTATTGCAGAATCTTTACATAGTGTATAGAATGCAACAGACATTTAAAATGTTTTGAAAGTCTTCAGAGAAGGAGACTCCACAACCTCTCTGGGCAAGGTGCTCCAGTCCTCTGACACCCTCACTGTAAAGAAGTTTCTTCTCATGTCGAGTTGAAACATTTTGTGTTCCAGTGTGTATGACAAAAGTGTTGCAGATCAGGTAAGCTAAACAACGTTTGTTAAGCTGTTGCTGTGAAGAGAAACTGTATATGATGGCCTGGCTGCTGCTGTTTACTTTCACTGGAAAAAAGCAACAAATTCCTCCTCCTTAGTGCATCAAACTGGAGAAGGCACTGTCTGGTGAACAGAGTGAGATGGTCAGCTAGTGAGATGGGCAGCAAGAGGAGACTCTGCTTTCATCAGGGAGTTGCTGCCCAAGCCAACTTGAAGTGTAATGACAGACTTTATGGAGATCTAAGAGACAGTTGTCTGAGAAAGGGATGAAAGCTGTTGGGTTAATAATCAGGTTTGGGAAGGACCCCTCCCCTTGTTTCAGAGATCCAAGATTTCCCCCCTACCTCAGCAGTTTCTTTGATCATAGAATCATAGAATGGTTTAGGTTGGAAGGGACCTCAAGGATCATCCAGCTCCAACCCCCCACCATAGGCAGGGACACCTCCCACTAGAGCAGGTTGCCCAAGGCCTCATCCAGCCTGGCCTTAAATGCCTCCAGGGAGGAAGCATCCACCACCTCCCTGGGCAACCCATTCCAGTGTCTCACCAATGAGTGATCACTCATTGGATTTAAGATGGTTTTGGATTTTTTTTTCCCTATTTATGTGCTGTCTTGCAAAATGATGTCTTGGTGTATTCTGATAAAACACTGTTTGAGCCAGTAAGCCTGTTCTTTGAAGGAGGGACATGAAAGGATCAGACAGCCACCCCTCTAGGTCCTGTTGAGCTGAAGATTCTGGATTTTGCTTTCAACGTGGACTCTTTCCTTTAACACAGAGAATAAATTTGAATGGAGAAAAGGGATGAGAGATAGATTTTTGAATAACAAAGATGCAAACTTTGAAATTTAAGTTACAGGTCCTTGGCCATTTATTTCTTGATGTATGGGGGATGTTGTGTCTTACGGTGCACTAGAAACTGTTTTTTTTTCCTTTAGTTAATAAACGACTAATTTGGAAAAGAGAAATCTGTAGGCAATTTAATTCATGGAGGGTAAGGTTTCTGAACTTGTCTGATCAAAATAACCTCACTTAATTTGAAAGAAATCGTTTTTTAAACTGCTGTTTTAAAAGTACCTGGTTATTGTTGTTGCATACAATAAAACTGCTGCTTAAAAGCCTTTTTTCCCCTTTTTTTTATGAGAGCCCCTTTAATCATGCTGAGGAGAAAGTAATTTTCCCAAGTGTTCTCTTCTTGCTTAGTACATATCTATCTTCCCCACTATCTTTGTGAGCTCAGATGTACATAAACAAACATGTCACTGGATGGTCCAAGAAGGGAGTTAATGATTGCAACCCTCATCCTAATAAATTAGGAGACACCCTGAGATTTGTACAGCTCTCAAAACATCAGGTAGAACAGAGATCTGGGTGCTGTTAGGGGCACTCCTCATCACACTGAACCTTGATTCTCATGGGAATCATAGAGCCATTCAGCAAAAAAGGTCTTACATGAATCTGTTTTGTGAGTCTCCAAGGAAAGCAGCCCTGTCTGCTACTCTGTGATTGCTGGGGATGAGACCATTCCCTGCCCTTTTCTTGAGTCTCCTGCATGACTGTCTGTGGTGGTATTACCTTCAAGAGATGCCATTTCTTTGAAAGCCTGTCTACTCTCAGCATTTCAGACTAGTGCATGGTTGGATGATGATTGCTATTTGGCTCTTCCTGGGAAGGTTTGAATTGATGACCAATTTGATTTTTCCTGTGCAAATTTGAGCATGATAGTGAAGAATTACTTCTGAGCTTTGCAATAAATATGATAATTATAACAACAATTATCATAGATAGGAAAAAAATGGAAGATTTTTTTAATCTAGATGGAGAAGTATTCTTCACTTCCTTCTATATTGCTATAGGTGAAGCATCTCCCTCTCTACCACTTATATTCTTTAGTTTGATACTAGGGGAAAGGAGGACTGGAGAAGATCATCCAGCACTAGCATGTTTCATGAGTGATCTGTATGTAATTTCTGTTCAGGTTCATGGTTCAAGATTCTTATAAGTCTTATGAGGAGTGACTGAGGGAGCTGGAGCTGTTTAGTTTGAAAAAGAGGAAGCTGAGGGGAGACCTCATTGCTGTCTACAACTACCTGAAGGGGCATTGTGGAGAGGCTGCTGCTGGTCTCTTCTCACAGGTAGTTGGAGACAGAACAAGGGGAAATGGCCTCAAGCTGAGACTGGGGAGGTTTAGATTGGACATTAGGAATTTTTTTTTGATGGAGGTAGTGGTCAGGGACTGTAATGAGCTGCTCAGGGAGGTGGTGGAGTCACCCACTCTGGATGTGTTTAAAGGTCGTTTGGATGTGGTGCTTAGGGATATGGTTTAAGCTGAATCTTGTAGAGTTCTAGGTTGGACTTGGTGATCCTGAGGTTCTTTTCCAACCTGGATGTTCCTGTGATTTTGTGATTCTGTGGTAGTTTGTAAAGTTGGTCTGATTTTCAAAAATCAGAAATGCAGAAAATGTGAAAGGTAAGTGGCTGAGTCCTTTCACGGAATTTGTTACATACCTAATGGAAAATGAGAAAATAACACTTGTCTATTTGATCAGCTGAATTTTGATTAATGAAGAGTTCAGAACACTGTTGTCCTTGAAAGGAGGAGAAAAGTGTTAAACTTCATTCCCTGCAATGTTGAACCTAAACTGTAACTGGCAGTGCTTGTAAAATAGCAAAGAGGAAAGAGAGGCAAGAATAACCTGTATAATTCAATAAGATGATGTGAACTCTCAGAATCTATTTGCACATAGCAATGCATATTTTTTCTTCTTTGTCTTTAAAGAAGGAAGTAATCCTGATGTCTTGTATTCGTTGACAGTTCTTTCTTAACTCTCTAGACATCTGAAAAGCCTGATCCTGCATACTATTACTTTGTATATTAAATTTGGAGTTCAGGATTCAATATTATATACTTTATAACCCGATTTTGGATTATGTAATTGTTTTGAAATAAGCTGTAGGTGAATATGATTTGAGCTTCATCATTTCTGAGGATCAAAAGAGATGATTACTGTATCTTGAAAATGTGAAAGTCTCATACTGGGGTAAATAAAGCATTGTGTTCAAAACCAGTATGCATGACATAGAACTGTTGGAGTGAGTCCAGAGGAGGGCCACGAAGATGCTGAGAGGGCTGCAGTAGCTCTGCTATGAGGACAGGCTATGAGAGTTGGAGATCTTCAGCCTGGAGAAGAGAAGGCTTCCAGGAGTCCATGCAGTGGCCTTCCAGTATCTGAAGTAGCCTACAGGAGGGCTGGAGAGGAGCAATTTACAAGGTCTCATAATGACAGGATGAGGAGTAATGGGTTTAAACTGGCAGAGGGGAGATTTAAACTGGATGTTAGGAAGAAGTTCTTTGCAGTGAGGGTGGTAAAACACTGGCACAGGTTGCCCAGGGAGGTTGTGGCTGCCCCCTTCCTGGAGGTGTTCAAGGCCAGGTTGGATGAGGCCTTGAGTGACCTGTTCTAGTGGGAGGTGTCCCTGCCTATGGCAGGGGGTTGGAACTGGATGAGCTTTGAGGTCCTTTGTGATCTAAACCATTTTACAATTCTATGTTTACATACATAGATACCTGACATTGCAAAAGTATTAAGGAGAACATTTGGGAATTTATTTACATAACTCCAAACCACTTCTGAACTGAAAGAAGTTGCAAGTTATTTAACGTGACAGAGCAGAAGCCTTGCTGCTGTTGAAAACAGAAGGTGAAAATACCGAATGGATGGGTGATATTTAATGAACAGTAGCCATGTATTATTGAACATCAGAAAAGGATCTATAGAGCCAGATTAAAGACAGATGACCTTTTTAGAGTTTAGTTAACCTTTTGGTCACTTTTGAAAGTTATCACTTATGAAGATAAAGGTCAAGCTGGAGCTTGGTCTTCATATATTATCTTTTTTTCTGCAATGAAATGTACTGCCTCTCTCACTTCTTCTTTCTTGAGGAGCTATAGGGTTGTTTGGTTTAACAAGAGTAATGTGTGGAATGCTTTTGTGTTTTTCTAATCCTTGTCAAAATGATTTTGAAGGGGGGAATCCTTTTGTACAAAATGGATAATCCTTGATCTTTAATCTTTTCAGTATCTTCCTGTTAGGGTGCAGCAACAACAACAGAAAAATTGTGGAAGTGGTTAATGCTTCATATAAATGGATGCATTATTTCTGAAATCAACTACACAGATGTAGTATTTGGTGGATGGAAGAAACCTTTGCACCAGAGAAGTCCATTATAAAAAAACCTCTCTAGTAGTTGCTAATTGTCTGACAGTCTGCTGTCTGCTACATTTTTTATTTTTCAAGGGGGCTTTGAGGTTTTGTTCTTTTGCCTGCTAGTATCTTTTATTTGTTTGTTTTGTCTTTGTCTCATAATTATGTTTTGTTAATTGCATTGTTTTGTTCAGCATTTAGGTAAAACCAGAAACCTACTTCAGATACCCATTTGACTAGTTTCAGCACTTATGTTATGGCTACAAATGGGCATAATACTTTCTAAATTTCATAAGGCTTCTACTTCTATCTTTCTTTACCTGATGGTCAGAATGAAACTTTGCATGACACAGGAACCATTTGCATACGTGATTAGGTATCCAAGTGTTTGTCTGGATAGTTTCAGTGAAAATGTAATGATTCTCTGCCAGAGTGAATTTCATACACAGGGAAGAGGGGCTGCAGGTAAGAGATACAAAGGCTGCCACTTGTTGTTTCCCTTCTACTTCTCATCAAAGCAGCAGATAGAGAAAGTGGACTGGTTCTTAGAGGACTCAGTGGTTTTGAGCATATAGAATCATAGAATCATAGAATGGTTTAGGTTGGAAGGGACCTCAAGGATCATCCAGCTCCAACCCCCTGCCATAGGCAGGGACACCTCCCACTAGAGCAGGCTGCTCAAGGCCTCATCCAGCCTGGCCTTAAACGCCTCCAGGGAGGAAGTATCCACAACCTCCCTGGGCAACCTGTGCCAGTGTCTTACCACCCTCACTGTAAAGAACTTCCTCCTAACATCCAGTCTAAATCTCCCCTCTGCCAGCTTAAACCCATTCCCCCTCGTCCTAACATCACTAGACCGTGTAAATAGTTCCTCCCCAGCTTTCCTGTAGGCTCCCTTCAGATACTGGAAAGCCACTCTAAGGTCTCCTGGAAGCCTTCTCTTCTCCAGGCTGCAGAGCCCCAACTCTCTCAGCCTGTCCTCATAGCAGAGCTGCTGCAGCCCTCTGAGCATCTTCGTGGCTCTCCTCTGGACCCGCTCCAGCAGTTCCATGTCCTTCTTGTGTTGGGGGCTCCAGAACTGCACACAGTACTGCAGGTGGGGTCTGACGAGAGCAGAGTAAAGGGGGAGAATCCCCTCTCTTGCCCTGCTGGCCACATGTAGACTTAAATAGAAATAAATTACTATTCTCTAAGTAGAAATAATGAGATGTTTGCCAATGACCAGTTTTCTTTCTTTCTTTTTTTCTTTTTAAACTCTAACATTTGCAGTGATCAAGTAAGTCTTATGTTAAAATTAATTTTAGTGGATGCTTTCAGAAAGATTTCAGTTGGAAAATAAGTCCTTCACCATCCCCCTTGGAATATTATGCAGACTGGTGTTCTCTGGGTTATGCAAGAACTAACCAAGTGAAAGTGTTTCGCTGTCAGCCTGAAATCTTGAAAACAAACAAGCAAAATGAAAAAAAATCCCAAACTCAGTAACAAACCAGACAAGAAAAACACCCAACCACACAGAACATACGTAACAAGAATAAAAGAAATACAGATTTAGAGGCTGTGTGCATGTCAGCGCCTTACAGAATTAGAGAGACAGTGCATATTGCACCGATACTGAATTGTAGATGAGGAATGCTGGAAGGGCTGAGACCTGATTGCTCATTCCTTCAGTCATTAATTAACAAGGTTAAGCAAAAGGCCTGATTATCTTTCCATTGCATATTAGCAGTTGCTATACCAGGTCTAACCAAGGTTCTTTCTACTCTGCTGCCTCGGTGAGTGAGGAGTTGTGGAGTGTGTATTCCATGGACTTTACACTGCTATACTTGGCTGGCTTCCAACTTGGCCAGTAGGTATATCTGAACAGCCATGTTGTAGTGGTCAAACAAACTCTCAGCAAACTGATTAGGTCTCAGATTTGCTTTTCTGTGGCAATGACTTCCAAAATTTTGATGTAAATTTGGATGAGAAGCAGAGTTACTGTTTAAATTCACTTTAAACTTCTTCAATGATGACTCTACTGGGATCTGCCTACTGCTTCCCCCCTGCCCTGCTGTAGAAAAGAGTAATCTCCTCTTCAGGTTCTTTATACAATGCATAATTTTGTAGACTACTGCCCTATCTCTCTCCTAGTTTTCTCTTCAGATGGCAAACTAATCTACTTAATCCCTTTCTGAAGGAGATTTTCCCATACCTTTGATTATCCTTGCAACATTCTGCATCTTTTCTCCTTCTCCAATCTCTTTTTTTTTTTTTTAAATGGGATTAATAGAACTCCATGTAGTATGAATTCATAAATAGTCTTTGGAGGGATATAACAATGCTTTCTGGTCTACTGTTCCTTTCATAATAATCTCTAACCCTCTAAATGTCTGCTTCTGAATAGTTAGTTAATTCTGGTGTCTTTCCTGGTAATTCTTCCTCTTTAAGTGGCTGCGTGACACAGAGACTTTTTTTTTATCCATGTACATCTTTGCATTGATCTGCTTAAGGTACTCTCCAACCTGTCACAGTTATCTGCAGATATTAAAAGCTAAACTCTGTGCCCACGTGTCATCTTCCTCTGTCCCATCCTGCACATTTGAGTGCATTGGAAAGGGGAGAACGACGCACACATTTCAAGGACTGCCTTGGCAGCTTCTTTGAAAGGACATTTTTTTTTCCCACTAATTAAAAGGTGATCAAAGGATGGGAAACAAAGGGTAGGATCTTCTTTCATCTAATTACAATCCAGTTTCTTTAGGAGTCTTTCATGAAGATTTGTGACAAAAGCTTATAGGAAAAACAACTGTATTTTATTGGCAAGATTATCCATGTGTTCCCTGACCCCTTTGAAGGGCTTGAGCTCAGAGAAGTGATTTCTTATGCTAAATAAATTTTTCTTTCCCTGGTTTGCATTTGTGTCTGCTAATTTTCCTTTTTTTCTTTTTTCCCAATGGGTTTTACTTTCATTGGTTTGCACATAAATGATGGATTAAAATGTACTGTTCTTTTGGAACCACTTTCAAGTGTTGTTACATTACAAACACACAGATTATCATCTATATGTGTTCATGCAGGTGACAACTTACAGGATGCAGTTTTTCAGTGTCTTTGCATCCAGATTCCCTCAGGACTGTTTGGAGGAAGAGCTGTGTGACTGTCCCAGTCATTTGTGGTTTATGTTAATTTCAGGGATTTGTTCTAGGATGTTTTGTACTGATAACTTAGTGAGATATTCAGATTCAGGCCTTTACAGCCGTGGCAATGTAGTCGGTATGTGAGTGAACGGCCCTGCAGACTGATTGCTGGTTATTGTGGGTTAACATAATCTCTTCCTGTGTGCATCTTAAAATACAGACCAATTTAGTAAGCTCTGGCTACATTTAAATGAGGACAGGCACTTCCAGCAAATGAATGAGGTCTCTTACACAAGGCTTTCTCCTCCTGGCTGCAGTATTTTGTTTGGCTGGACTGTGTCTGCCTGCATTGACCTTGTGAAGTGGTGTCAGCTAAGAGGGGTGGATGTGTAGTGTGAGCTGGGAAAAGCTGAGGGCTTCATATGCATGCTCAAAGCGTAGCAATGCACCCTTTTGTCTTTTATTTTATTTGGGATTAATTTTAACCTGGTTCCATGGGCTGAGTATCTGTTTGACTGGAGTACAGTGTGCTGTGATTTAGTTTCATTAAAAGGAACCTGGTGTCCACCTCAGGGTGTAAAGTGAAGCATGGTAAATGTGTAATGTTTGAAAGCTTCTGAAAGTGCGCTTTTAATTTGCTAATCCCTAAATGTTGAAGCACCTGGTGTTCTCAAGGATACTGTTGTTCTCAAGGATACTGTTGTGAAATCCACTTCAGCTCTTGGCATGGCAGGATAGATTGTGAAGGAGCTTTGAGGAAGAGTTCAATGACTGTATTTGCTCTTGAATCTCTTCTTCTGGTGAGCAAAAGTATGACTCCAGACTCTCTGCTTTCCCATGTCAGAGGCAGGTTTGTTGTGTACAGTCACTTGTGCACCCAAGTGGGGTGAGGAGTTCTCTCAAAGATGTAGCTGAAGTGTTACTCTCTAAGGACTACTCAACTGTGGCTCGCTTGCCCATTACAAGGCTGCTATTAACATGGAGTGATTGTAGACTTCATTTTGAAACTGTCTAGGCTGAAATCAAAGGTAGTTTTGCCCGAATAAGAGGTGCTATAGTAGACCTTTCTGTACTTTTATTTATGAATCACGTTGGATGATGCATCCTTTTGGTTCTGCATACTCAACACTATTATTTTGAAATACAGTTTGTGAGGTCTTTTCTTTAGAGAAGCTTTGGAAATGGAGGTCCTGGAGATTCCTTTTAGATATTAAATAAGTAACAGAATAATTCAACATTATGTCAGTTCAGTTCTTTGTTATTGGGCTTTTTTTTTTTTTCTTGGTTAGAAAAGCAATAAAGTTCTAAGCTTCTTATCTAATAATGAAAAGGTCTGGAATGTTTTACATCAATTGTTCTTCAAAATTAGGGAAGGGGAGATGCATCTAAATTGAGAACTGTAATGCCAGGCTTCACGTTGATGGAAATCAACTCTGATAAGTCTTTAATTGCTACAAAGCAGGGTTTATAATGGAAGCATGAATAGACATTTGAATATGTAGCATGTTTTTGAGATGCCACTCAGGTGGCCAGTGCCAGAACAAGAGGACACAGCCTCAGGCTGCGCCAGGGGAAATTTAGGCTCGAGGTGAGGAGGAAGTTCTTCACTGAGAGAGTCATTGGCTACTGGAATGGGCTGCCCAGGGAGGTGGTGGAGTCGCCGTCCCTGGAGCTGTTCAAGGCAGGATTGGACGTGGCACTTGGTGCCATGGTCTAGCCTTGAGCTCTGTGGTAAAAGGTTGGACTTGATGATCTGTGAGGTCTCTTCCAACCCTGATGATACTGTGATACGTATTGTCTTCAAGTGTTAGTTGTTTAAATGACTTCTCTTACAGTTTTTAGCCCAATTCTTGCATTTAGTAATCTTTATGCTTTCTTAATTTTCTATTCTGTATTTATTTGATGACATATTATGAATAAACCATTGCTAACATCTGCATTTAGCCCATAAAATGGTCTTGACCTCTTCTTAGCTCTCAAGTCTAGCACAGAAAGGTCTTTGGTGTTTTTAAGCTGAGGGTGACTTTTTTTCTGGAATGGCAAGCAAAACTAATGGGGTGCATTCTGAAATGTTGAAGTAGAAGATTACATGAAACAAAAGAAACTAAAGAAGTAACAAAGGAATCCATACTGATCTTTGCACTACAACTCTGCATAAGTCAGTAGATGAAAAGCTTTTATTCTGTACTTCATGGCTCTGTGCAGCAATTTAAGCAGCAAAACTGAAACTGTGGAAAGTTTTTCAAGGTTAAAAAAAAATAAAAATCTAGTATCTGATGATCAAAAAGTCCTCTATAACCAGGACACTGCTGAAACAAATGGTTGAGTGAGTTGTGTTACCATCGTGTTCTGAAAGTGCTTTAGATAGCTCAGAAGAGGACGTGCCCTTGCTTACCCAGATGCAGTGTATTCACAGTTCCTTAACTGGATGTGCAGGTGTGAACACTTACTAATTACCTGGTATGTCACGTCAGGTAAGGAAGTTATTTTGCAAACTAGCAATTCTGACTGTAAAGGATTGCTGTTGTACTTGTAACAGTATGCAGAATTTTCCACCCCTCTACCACCTCACCCAAAAGGAGCTTTCTCCAATTACATTTTGTGCCACTAGCTTCAGTCTACGCAAAGATTCCAGAAGAGCTTACTTTAGCAGAAATCTGACAGTGCTGATCTTACAGACTTTTTTTTTTCCTCTTTTATTAACATTGGTCTGAATTAGGAGTGTCTTTAAATAAAACATCTGCACCTTAATGAGCATTGAGCAGATTTATGCCCTTTATCTATCCTTTGACCTTAATCCTTATAACTCATCTGTGTGTCCAGTTCAGCTATTCACATTAAGTCACTTATTCTGTCTTTCCCTTTTCTTTGGAGCTTGAGTGAGATAGGGTAAATAATAGATGATACAATTTTTTCTGTGTAGACAGTTCCTCCCCTCTTCCCCTAACTTCCCCAATCATTATTATCAGTTTAACACTTTTAATAAAAGACACTCCAGTCTTTTTTTAAAAGAAAAGATATTATGGAGAGTAATTGAAAAGTAGGGTAATTGAAACTGTTCCTATTACATCTGGCGGAAATTACATTAATTATGTTGGACTCTGCAGGAGCAAGTAATAATTGTTTTCATGAAACTTAGTCTGAGTGAAATCATTTTGAATAAAGGCCATCAAATCCATTACTTATTTTAACTCTTGGATTGTCACTGTTTGTAAAGTAGCAGGTGGAATTTACATTAAAGTGGCTTCTAACAAAAACCGTCACTGTTTACTGAACTGCTTGGAAGAATAAGGTTCCCTAAATGTTTTAACTGATAGCTGCAAGGATGAGCTTGACTCAAGCGTTTTTATGCACACTGAGTGACACATGAAATACTATGGAAAAGATCATCAGCTGCCTTGTGACAGCAGTTGCTTCATTAAGGTGTTATCTGGCTTCTGAATCAATCCCCCCCATGAAGTGAAGTACTTCACTCAATGCTGTTGTACCTCGCAGTGTTTGCTCGTTGTCAGATTCTATCTATAAGAGATGTAAGCAATTTGCATAAGCAAAACTTAAATTAAAATCCTCCCTTGCATAGGGGCTCAGTAAAAGAGACTTTGCATTTCAGATTCTGACTGCTGTTCCTACCTGAAGTTACCGTGGACCTAAAACCTGCCAAGTCCTGATGTGCACAGCTGTGATGACTAGGAAAAGCTCCATGGAAGAGCAAGTGCATAAATAACTTTGTCAGCTTTCATTGCTGGATCCGTATGTCTGTGAGGATCTCTCTGCAGGAATCTGATTCTGACACTTGAAGCTTGCTTTGCACTTCAAGTGGGGGTGTCAGATGGGAAAGGCAGCCAATGTATTTAACAGTATGATGCTACATCTCAGCTGGTGGGCACCTCTTCTGTATCTATCAGAAGGGATTTAGAAATTATAAGAGTGATGTGCCGGTTAATTATAAAAACATTAATCAAGAACAATTTAAGTTCTGAAGTTGAAGTCAGCCATTCAGACTCTTCAAAGCTTTTAAAATTTCACCAGAGAAAGACCAAACCCAGCCACAGACCAAAGGAAGGGACGTAGAGGAATGCAAATCTTGTGTGTTCAGTTTTTCAGTGGCTACATGATTTTTATCCTTGAACATGAGCACTTGCCAGTAGCTTACTATCGTATTTCTCATGCCTTTTAATACTCTTGTAGTTAATAGGAAGAATGGATGCAGATGTAGTAATCTGAACAAGGCAGACATAGTATCATAGTATCATAGTATCATCAGAGTTGGAAGAGACCTCACAAATCATCAAGTCCAGCCCTTCATCACAGAGCTCAAGGCTAGACCATGGCACCAAGTGCCACATCCAATCCTGCCTTGAACAGCTCCAGGGACGGCGACTCCACCACCTCCCTGGGCAGCCCATTCCAGTGTCCAATGACTCTCTCAGTGAAGAACTTTCTCCTCACCTCGAGCCTAAACTTCCCCCGGCGCAGCCTGAGGCTGTGTCCTCTTGTTCTGGCGCTGGCCACCTGAGAGAAGAGAGCAACCTCCTCCTGGCCACAACCACCCCTCAGGTAGTTGTAGACAGCAATAAGGTCACCCCTGAGCCTCCTCTTCTCCAGGCTAAACAATCCCAGCTCCCTCAGCCTCTCCTCGTAGGGCTGTGCTCGAGGCCTCTCACCAGCCTCGTTGCCCTTCTCTGGACACGCTCAAGCATCTCAATGTCCCTTCTAAACTGGGGGGCCCAGAACTGAACACAGTACTCAAGGTGTGGTCTAACCAGTGCAGAGTACAGGGGCAGAATGACCTCCCTGCTCCTGCTGGCCACACCATTCCTGATGCAGGCCAGGATGCCATTGGCTCTCTTGGCCACCTGGGCACACTGCTGGCTCATGTTCAGGCGGGTATCAATCAGCACCCCCAGATCCCTCTCTGTCTGGCTGCTCTCCAGCCACTCCGACCCCAGCCTGTATCTCTGCATGGGGTTGTTGTGGCCAAAGTGCAGCCCCTGGCACTTGGAGCCATTGAATGCCATCCCCTTGGACTCTGCCCATCTGTCCAGGCGGTCAAGGTCCCGCTGCAGAGCCCTTCTGCCCTCCAACCCAGCCACATCAGCCCCCAGCTTGGTGTCATCTGCAAACTTGCTGATGACTGACTCAATGCCCACGTCCAGATCATCTATGAAGATGTTAAAGAGGATGGGGCCCAGCACTGATCCCTGAGGGACACTAGTGACTGGCCGCCAGCTGGATGTGGCACCATTCACCACCACTCTCTGGGCTCGGCCCTCCAGCCAGTTCCTCACCCAGCACAGAGTGTTGCATGTAGCATACTTTTGCAGAAACTAAATAAAATTCTGAATCACACCAGTAAGTCCAAGGTCAGATACGTTCCCTCATAAATTCTACTTTAAATATGGCATATCCATAATCGATGCCACTATTCCCATTGAAAGGGTAACTCTTTGGGTTTAGAAACTGCCCATGGGCAGTCTGTGAAGAAGCTGGAAAAATCTTTTTTCCTAAGCACTTGTTAGCTCTTCCTGCATCTCTAAGATCATCTTAAGACAACAGGACCAGCCCTTAGGGCATTTGTCTATCTGGCATAGCTGTTTTATCCTGTGATTTCAGAAGCAGGCAGAAATAATGGTAACTTGGTGTTAGGGTGGTCAGATTTTCTCAGAAGAATTTGAATTGAGAGTTTTAGAGGTTTTTCACTTCTGACTGTCCCCCTCACTGATCTTACCTGTCATCTTTAAAAGCTATTTCCAGGTCAGTGGAGCAGCACTAGTAAATTCTTCTATTTTTCCAAATCTAATTCTTCCTTTGCTCAGCTGAGGGAAGAGCCTGAGGAGACACAAGCCATTTAACCTCTATAGTAAAGGTAAAATGCAACATGAAACATGATCAGAGGCAATGTTATCACTGTAGCACGATAGTGCACTGGAATTCCTAGGGTCCTTGAGATCAGGATGTGGTTACACCTACCAGATTGCACAGACTTAGCTCTGTTGTAGGTAGATAAAACCTAGAAGGGCTGGGATGCTATGTTTCCTAGACAGATTCCCTTGTGGCAGATGCATGATCTAGGTGTTTCGAATCCTTGGAGAATAGAAGCTGTATGCAGGGGAATTGGAGTTTGACTGGATAAAATCCTTGTATCAAACAAAGGACATCCTCTAGGGATGAGTGAGGTAGCAATTTGATAACAGAAATTTTTATGTGTTTATTCAGTCACTCAAATCTTGCTTTGGTTTACCATGATCTGGGAAGGGCAGAGAAAATATCCCTTGCTTAAGCTGAGAAGGATGACAGGATGTCAGGGGTTGGAAGGGACCCAAAGAGATCATTGAGTCCAACTCTCCTGCCAGAGCAGAGCCATACAATCTAGCTCAGGTCATAAAAGAATGCATCCAGACAGGCCTTGAAAGTCTCCAGGGAAGGAGACTCCACAGCCTCTCTAGGGAGCCTGTTCCAGTGCTCTGTGACCCTTACAGTAAAGAAATTCCCCATTGTGTTGTGCTGGAACCTCCTGTGCTGCAGCTTACATCCATTGCTCCTTGTCCTATCCCAGGGAGCAAGTGAGCAGAACCTGCCTGCCTGCCTCCTGCCCCCCCCCACTCCTCACACCCAGCCCTCAGAAATTTATAAACATTGAGAAGGGAAATAATGTTATCAGGTTGCATCTCCGTTATAGTTGGCTTTTGGAAGCCAGCTACTCTCAGGTCTCTGGACCTGTGGCTTGCTTTTTTTCCATGTACAACCCTATTTTAAGGATGTTTGGTGGCTGTTGTTTTTTAAATTTAAATTAGAACAAAATAGAGCTTGATTATTAAAACCCCCCATTAATCACAATAACCTCTCTCCTTTCGGCTGCAGAAAGTACTTCTGACTGTGGCTGCTAACTGGTGAGCCCTGGAGAATCCTGCTAGAGTGCTTAATGTTCACCTTCCCACTTGATTCCTTTTGTCAGTCTACTCTTCAGGGCATAATGAAGAGGAGTAATGTATGTGCTTCCTTGCAGAGTATGGAGTATTATTGTAAATGATCAATTAAGCTGACTTCATGGTAGGAAGCTGGAATCTGGAATGAAGTGTTTCAGCTGTTCTTTGGTAGATGGGCAACAGGGGAGTGTGTGGGAATTCAACTTTGGCAGCTGGAGCAAGATTTACCAGATCTTGTTGGTAAGCACCTTGTTACAAGATAGCTGCTGAGTACTCCAGCACATGAAGTGTTTATTCACCTGAATAAACTACCTGGGTGGCAGTCAGCAACCTTATGAGTGGCTGAACTTCTGTAAGGAGAAGTATTTGAATGAATGCAGTTGGAAAGTGGACACAAAGCACTCCTGCATGGCAAGAACTCAAACTTGGGGGTTTTATGTGATTGTGCAGTGTTGTTGCATGTGAAAGCTTGCTTAGTTCATGTCATATTCATTTCTGCACAGTGAGGTGGCTGTAAGTGTCATGAAAGTGTTAGGACTAAGCCATAAAATGGCTTGGGTTGGAAGGGACCTTAGACATCATCTAAAGATGTATTTTAAAAAAGAAAGGCTGACTGCTGATGGATCAGGAAAAAAAGAGCAGTAAGCTCAGCAGAAGCCATGGGATGTGGAGCAGAATCAGGAAAAGCCATTTTAAAGAAGCCTTGCTGCACCCAGCATTGACCAACAGCCCTTGGACAACCAGTGATGCTGCAAGGCCCTTCCTGGGCTACATTCTGAGGTGTTATGCTTAGCCAGTAGAAGCCTGAACTTCAGCAGTTATTCTACAAGACAGCCAAAAAAGTGTCATTGTCCAGACCAAGCCTCTTCCTACCTAACCAGGGGACTCCCAGGCCTGCCAGCTTTTGTCCCACTCCCATTCACTCAGTGTGCAGCATGGGCACTCACCACTGATGACACGAGGAGGATCCTCTGCCCAGTTGGGCACAGCTTGAGGCTTCTACTTTACCTGGGGCCGATTATAAAGGAGAGTAGGCAGGGAAGGCAAAGTGGTCACACCTGGGCTGGGAGGACACTCCATCAGAATCCAAGTGCTCTGCGTTTGGGGAAAAGGAGGGGAAATTCTGTGTGGGGTGGGTATGGTGGAAAAGTGGAGGTGGTCCTGAAAGGTGGGAGATGGAGAGGAAAAGAGGAAGAAGGGGAAAAAGGAAGGAGATGGAGAGCAGGAGGAAGATGGTGGGATAGAGGGAGATGTAGAGGAAAGGAGTGAGATGGGGGAGAAAAGGAAAAGAAAAGAAGAGAAAAGAAGAGAAAAGAAAAGAAGAGAAAAGAAAGGAAAAGGAAAGAAANTTTAAAGGATGTCTTAGGATTTGTTGAAATTTTCTGAGTTACTTTTCCACATCAATATTTTTGCAGTATCCCAGAAAAAAATTTATATTAAGCAAGTGAAAATTGGAATTAATATTTGGGTTTTTTTTAAACACTCAGTGTAGCATGTTNGGAAAGGAAAGGAAACTGGTCTGTAGTGTTTGCTCTGAAAGCAGCCTGTTCATGGCCAACCCTCTCACTTCTGCTTGGAGTACTAACCAGACACCTTCACCCACTCACTGTGTTGGCTGAAGAAAAGCAAATCACACCTGTCTAAGAGGAAAAAAACAAGGAAATAAAGAGGAAAACTAATAAATAAACATGTTTAGAGATCTGACCACTGAATGCTTCTGATGACAGCTGGACAAGCCTCTGGGTGAGAGCTTTTGACTCACCTGTCTTCTCAGTGTATTACCTATTCCCCTCATCTACTTAGGCAAAAAGAAAAATTAGAAGACTGTAGTCAGTTTTTTTTTGTCTACTAATAAACACAAGAGTTCTCTTAAATTTCCACCAAGATGTTGGCTTGTAAGTCTGTACAAATGACTTAAATTTGGTGTTATTTGGAGGATATCTGTTTGCATTTACATAGACTTTTCACAGCTTCCACTAAATGCTGCACCAACCAATTTAAATGGCTTCAACAGAAAGAGGAGACTAAAACAAAAAGAGAAGTTTAGATTGATTATAGAGAAAATGAACCTTACACTTTTAAATATTTGTGTGTATATATGGTCTTAGAGGACTTATTTCCTGAGTAAAGTTCAGGGGAATTACTCAGACAAGTGGTTGCATAAAAGATCTTGTCCTGCAAACTCAGGAGTGCGAATGTCTGGATACTGGAGCTGAGTCCAAAGCCTGCATGCATACAGAACTGTGCACATAGAAGGTGCAAAACATAGCCTTAAAAATAAGCTAACAATTAATAAATATGAATAGTTGGTAAAATACATTTTTTGAATAACCACTTTATTTTCTTCTTGTGTGTTTTTAAGTTATTCCTTTCAGTTATTCATACCACAGCAGCAAAGCAGCTGTGGGTATTGGATCACAGAAAGGGATTTGAGAACAGAAGTAACAATAAATCTTTCTGTGTAGTAAATTCTTTCACAAAGAAGCCAGGACTCAGTGTAAATGTCAGGAATCAGATCTAGAGAGGGGACATAAATGTTGTGACAAGGTGTGTTGCAAAGCCTGTGTTTAAATAACTGAGATCAGATCGGTGCTGAAGGAGAAGCCTGATGAAAGTTTTTTAACCCAGCCAAAGGGCTGCAGTGCAACTCGGTCTTCTAGATTGCAAGTTAAGCTACAGGGGAATACTTCTTCCATGCAACTTTTAAGAGGAAGAACTGACATTTTTAACATCTCTGTGTATACTGTAAGCTGTAGCAGCCTGTAATCACAACTGCAGCTATTGATTCTTTGCTGTAATTTGTTAAAGCACATAGCAGAACTGTGGGGAAAACTGGGCTCAAGTCTCTTCACCTGAGGCTAGTTAAACCACCATCCTAGGAGAATTTTGCCTGTGACTACACCGAGGTTTGTGCTTAGGGGCTGTTGTGCTCCAAATGATATCTGGATTCATCTGGGACAGAGGAGGTGGGAATGGTTTAGGGGTTCTCTGGGGCTGTTGCTGGCACTTCTCAATGTGAGACTGTTCTATCTGTGGATTGGGGATTTGACTGTTAAATTAGCAAGTCTTGCTTTATTCCACAGAACAATATTTAGAAAGGGAGGAAGATTCAAGAGGGGAATTTGAGACTTACATTTGGTATTTTCTCCTTTGTCTATGGCTTGGCTCATAGCTAGGTATGTGTGCATGTAGCAGTCTTTTGCTGTCAATAACAATTACTGTTCAATTTAATGCTCCTGTAATTAATTACAGTTTTAACAAATCTTTGTAATTAAAACTGTTTTCCACTTGTAACCAAACAAAGACTTCTTACTATGTTGGAGGCTTTCTGACTTGTTTGTGTGACAGATCACAGGCTGCACGCAAAATATCACTGGAAAGACATGATCTTCATCAAATGTTCAGTTAATGCAATTCCCTCGAGAGGTGCTTGTCAAGGCTTTCTGACATGTTCTATTGTTGAAGAGGCTGCATGAATATGTCTCAGTGGGCAGATGTTTGTTTATTGCAATTTTATGTCTGTCTTTGATGTAACAGTTCCAGCTGTAATGGGTAACAGAGTGCCTCTGAGGCTATGTCATAGTGATATTCCCTGGTTTTTTATACACATGAGGATTTTTGTCCTATTTTGAGGGAACTGAAGGGCTTGCCATGTGTGGGAGTTACCTTATTTTTCTATTTCTTTTCAGAAGCTGTAGTTTTAAATTGGACAGCTGAAGTCAAAGGCATTTGACATGGCTCCCTCAATTTATCAATAACTTTATTCAGTACCTTTTTCTAACCAGCAGGTATGGTTTATATACTTGGTCATATTTGTTTTCTTTTGAGATATAGTGTAATGTAGAACTAATTAAATGAACTTGGAAACATGCTGCACTTCAAACAGCTTTGTGGTGGAAAACAGCTCTGTGCAGGCTGTTAGCACATTTTAGAGGTTTAAAAGAGGAAACAGTCCACTTTTACTACCACCTGTAGAAAGAGGATGACTGCTAATTTGGGAGGTCTATCAACAGAAAAATAGGCTTTTATTATTTTTATCTTGGATTCATGGCAAAATTAGGTAGATGTGTGCTCTATGTTTACACTTAGCACAAATCCAAGTGAGTGTTTATGTGGGCTAAAGCCTGCCTCTGTAAAGAAGGATCTTGGCACACAAGTGTGAATTTGCCTTTGGTGCCATATAAGGAGGAATGAATAATCACCAAAGAGGTGCTGATGGAGGATCAGCCATTCCTGTCAGGTACAGGAAGTTTTTTTTTGCTCAAGTTGGTTTTAAAAAGGCAATGTCTGAGGAGGAAGGCAGGGAAGCTTTGTTACTCTAAAAGGTAGTCGATGTGAAAGAAATTGCAAATGATAATTTTAAGGTGGAATGAAAATTTGCAGTGTAGATGTTGAGAAATACTTTTTCAATGCCTAGTACAGAAAAGTCAGTGCTTTCACATTTTAATATAATTGTTTATCTGGAAAATGTTTTTAATGCTCTTAAAGGATAATTTACCTGTCAATTTTTCTACACTTTGGTGTGCTAATTAATGGCTGCAAGGAAAATATTGAAGTGCAGAAGCAGCAGGGGCATTAGAAAAATGGTAGGTAAGCTCTGGAAAAGTAGGAATATATTGTTTCTGAAATACAGTAGTATTTCAAAAGTAGCATATTTTACTTGTTTGCTTCAGTTTGCTAGAACTGAATGCAATCAATCACAAGGTTCTCTCTCTAAAGCTCCAGCCAATACGACTGTGTCAAAGTGCAAAGTGGGCAGTTGATCAAGGTGTTTCCACATGAGGAAGTTCCTTAGCTCAAGAGAAGTTAGGACTTTGTATAGTGCTATTTGTTTCTGTGTGGTGTGATGTTTTTGTTTGTTTAATAAATCACTCCTAAAAATGTCTGTGTTTATGTGCTTTGTAAAGGACTGTGCTGAATGCTTTAATTGCATTTGAGTGCTACAGTTGCACAAAACCTTTTGCTTTCAGTCAAAAAGGTCCAGAGCTGAGGCATCTGGTGTGCTGATTTGTTTTTCCAGGAGACTGAAGAGTAACCAAGTTCAGATTAACTTGTATTTCAGTGATGATTTAGGCAGTTGGAAAATCATCCCTTTGAAGCAATGTCTCCATTTGTTACTCTGCCTTTGCCAAAATCTGTTTGAACCTTTTTTCCTAGTGCATCTTCTGGCTAGCTGCATACTTTCAGTGAATTTATCTTGTATAATAGCTTCAGAATCTTTTGATCAGTATTCAGTGACCGTTTCTGAAAAGCACCCTATCAGACTTCTAATATTTTAATTTGTGTGTATTTTTATTTTATTTCTTTATCAAGCAGCTTTCCTACTCCTTTATTTCCTTTTGTCTCCTCAATCCTTCTCCAACAAGCTACTCTCAAGGAGTCCAACGTTTGTTATGTGACCTATCACACCAACAGTGTCAATTCAGTCAAATATTTATTCTCTCACATGTTGACAACTGCAGCAGCACTTCCTTGTGATACAACTGCTCATAGTGTGGATGCTTGTAGAGAAAACATTTCCTTATTGAATTTAAATTTAATCAAAACTGAATGGCTATACTCATCCTTTACCTAAGCTACTTCCTTTCAACTTTTTGTTGATCTATTGGTTTCATGGGTGAAGACTCCTCTCAGATTGTGCTAGTTTGAAGCTAGCTGGAATATTTTGGTGAGAAGGACTAGATCACAGGCTGTGAAAGGGAAACAATGGTGATGTCTACTTCACTCATACACTGGCTGAGAAGTATAAGAACAAGAGTATAAACACAGATGAGGCATTCAGCATTTGGGCACTGCCTGGGCTCTGGGTTGCATTTCTCTCTAACCTCACCCTACATCTCTGTGATTAATCCACTTGCTTCCTAACCCCCCTGTCCAACCCTCCATTCTACCTTGGGGCACAAGGCAATGTCTAGGGGTAAGGTAGAGGGGTGGGAGAAGGGGGAAGGCTGGTTGGGAGCCCCTCCTGGGAACTCAGATTTCTGGGAGGGGAGTTGTGTTTCTGTATTACCTTTTACCTTGTGTATTTCTGTATATAGCTGTATATGCTGTAAATATCTGCTTGGATATTGTGCTAAGCTGTAAATATAAGCTTCATTCAATTTCCAGAGCTGGCTGAGTCTAGTCTGGGTGATTTCCAAAGTGGGGGGGGACGGGGGGAAAGGGGGACGAGACAGGTAACACCCAAACCACCACACAGATTCTCTTCCTATTTGCAAACAGTGGAGTCAGAGAAAGGGTCTTCAAATTCCTCCATCATCTGTTAAGGTCTGTGTGATGCCCACATAAAGCAGCACCAGGTATTTGCCATCTTACTCTAGCAACATCACTTCTATTTCTCTTATTCTAGCAAACTGAATACCATTCTGTTGCCTTTGGTCTTGTGATGAATATCTCTTAGTCTTCTAATTGAAGTTGTTTCTTTGCTCTAGGATAATATCCTGATTTGTCCCACAAGGATGTCTCCCAGGTATGCTTTCTGTAGCTTTTAATTTTCTCTTACAGACAGGCTATTTCCTAAATACTTAAATTATTGATATAATGATTCAAATTCTCAATGTCTTTTTATGTTTCCTATGTCTTCATATCAAGTTATAAACATTTGTTCATTTCTTCCTGCATCTCACCTCCGTACAACATCTCCAGACAAAAAAAAAGGAACAATATTAAATTCAGTGATTTCCCAAAGCTTGATGCTACTTGATGTTGATTTAATAGTATTCATATTTTCCTTTTTGAGTCTGCATTTCATACACTAAAAATTGTCACCCAACCCTCCACTACTTCACTAGAAAATTAAATCTACTGCTTCCACAGCAGAAATGAATGGTGAGCAGATAATTTCCAAAGATAAAGCGGAAGAATGCATGGTATATACTCAGCTTTGCAAATGGTTTTGAGAGAAAAATCAGCAAGTGAAAAATCAAAATCCTGGATCTGAATGGAAACCTGAGTTTTCATGTTTAGGTGTTTAGAGATGAGCATATCCAACTCCCTCACCTGGGCTTTCAAGTGGCTGGAGAAACCCTGCCATATGTTTGGGATGAAGGATAACCTACCTTGCTAAGACTCTCTGCCTCTAAGCACAGCACCCTCAGTTTTTCCTTCTGCTGTCATGAGGAGATGATTCTCTTTTCTGCTCTGTTGTGATTTTTGCACCTCAGTGTATCATTTATTTTTTTTCTTATTGCTGAATATTGTGTGAATAGAAATTTGAGTAATTTTTTAGCCGTACTCAAGAGTTATAAAAAAACTTCTGGTTTTTATTGATGAAATTAAACTAATGCATGACAATGAAAATAGTGTCCATTGTGTATGGTCTTTGCCTGTTGCCTGCTGTTAGTAAGTATCTGATAATTCTCCCCCTTTACTCTGCTCTCGTCAGACCCCACCTGGAGTCCTGTGTGCAGTTCTGGAGCCCCCAACACAAGAAGGACATGGAACTGCTGGAGCGGGTCCAGAGGAGAGCCACGAAGATGATCAGAGGGCTGGAGCACCTCTGCTATGAGGACAGGCTGAGAGAGTTGGGGCTCTTCAGCCTGGAGAGGAGAAGGCTTCGAGGAGACCTTATAGTGGCCTTCCAGTATTTGAAGGGAGCCAGCAGGAAAGCTGGGGAGGGACTATTTACACGGTCTAGTAATGTTAGGACAAGGGGGAATGGGTTTAAGCTGGAAGAGGGGAGATTTAGACTGGATGTTAGGAGGAAGTTCTTTACAGTGAGGGTGGTAAGACACTGGCACAGGTTGCCCAGGGAGGTTGTGGATGCTTCCTCCCTGGAGGTGTTTAAGGTCAGGCTGGATGAGGCCTTGGGCGAGCTGCTCTAGTGGGAGGTGTCCCTGCCTGTGGCAGGGGGTTGGAGCTGGATGATCCTTGAGGTCCCTTCCAACCTAAACCATTCTATGATTCTGTGATTCTATGATTCTATAATTAATCTTCCTGACATTCTGACCTGGGACCTCTTTTTCCTCTCTGTGGAACAACTAATGTTTAGTTCAGCTGAAATGCATCCTGTTGTCGGCAGTAAGACATCACTAGTACTTGTTGGTGGAACAATTATACAGTGCCACAGAAATGTCACAACAGAGATAATCAGACTGCCAAGGTCGTAATCTGTTACTTGTATTTGTGGTTACAAGTCAGAGTGGCAGAGAAAAACATCAGAGCTAATGCAGAGAGCACCTGCAGTTGCAAACACACCAAGATATGAAAACACTTCAGCAGCATTTGCTAAATGGAAAGTGCTGCTCTTTCATCAAGTTCATAGCTAATTGTTTTAGCCTTTGGCATGGATAGTCATTTGCTGAATCAGCACTAGCAGGGCTCAGTGCAGACTGACAGACACTGTGTTAGGGCATCTCTTACACAAAATGCATGTGTACATTTTTAATTAAAGTCAAGTGGGCACATGCAGGAAGAGCTTCTGCCAAGATATGCTAAATACTTAGAGAAGCCCTAAGAAGCAATACAATGCTGTTTTACCTCTGATGCTTGAAAAGGTGGGTAAACATTTTATAGGAGGAATGTTGTGCTAGAAGCATTATCAGTAGTTTTATGCACCTTATTACAAGAAGGATATGGATGTGCTGGAACAAGTGCAGAGGAGGGCAAGGAAGCTGAGAGGAAGGGCCTGGAGAATAAATCTGATGAGGATTGACTGAGGAAGCTGAGGATGGTTAGTTTGAAAAAGAGAAGGCTGAGGGGAGAGGTCATGGCTGCCTACAGCTACCTGAAAGGAGGCTGTGGAGAGACTACTGCTGGTCTCTTCTCACAGGTAATTAGTGATACAACAAGAGGGAATGGCCTCAAACTGCCACTGGGTAGGTTTAGACTGGATATTAGGAAACATTTTTTCCCAGCAAGAGTGGTCAGGCACTGGAATGTGCTGCCCAGGGAGGTGGTGAAGTCACCAACCCTGGATGTGTTTAAAGGTGGTTTGGATGTGATGCTTGGGGATACAATTTAAAGATGAACTTTGTAGAGTAGGGATAACAATTGGACTTGGTGACCCTGGGGGTCTTTTCCAACTGGAATATTTTTGTGATTCTGTGAAATGTGGCTTTATGAGAGGGCAACAAAATTTGTGAGTTAGATTTTTATTTGACTGTAGTGCTGAGCTGAGTTTCATAATCATGATTCTTCAGAGCTCCTCCTAACACTTTTATGGCTGATATTCTGTTTTTATTAACAAGTACATTTCTGTATGCAAGTTCTAGATCTTACAAATAGGTCAGCTTTGCTTTTAACAAAATTTCATTGCATTTGCATCATAGCAGGCAAAGATCTACCAAGTTTACCTTTCATAGAATCATAGAATGGTTTAGG
>WAAF01012820.1:0-19722 GCA_013400475.1 Tricholaema leucomelas
ATCATACAAGCTGTTAGGAGTCTTCTGTTCTGAGTACTTTGCCTGCTGGAGCGAGCTGAGGCTGCTGGATGAACTCCATCATGCTTTCTAACCTCACCCTCCTTTTGCTTTGCTGATTTACCTTGCTTCTTAATCCTCTTGGTCGAACCTCCATTCTTCCTTGGGATTGGGGTAAGGTTGAGAGGGGTAGGGGAAAGGTGAGGAGGTGGTTGGGAGCCCCTCCTGGGGACTCAGGTTTCTGAGAGGGGAGTTGTGTCTGTATTACCTTTTTACCTTGTCTATTTCTGTCTATAACTGTATATACTGCAACTATCTGCTTGTAAATTGTGCCAGCTGTAAATATAAGCTTCATTCACATTTCCAGAGCTGGCTGAGTCTAGTCTGGGTGATTTATAAAGTGTGGGGAAACGGGGAACACCCAAACCATCACAACTCAGGAGCCCCAGACCCCTGAGGCCATGAAGGAAGACAAGGTTAAGGAGGAGACTTACTTGGTTGATGTGGACTGGGTTAGTGAGGACTGGGTTAGGGAACAGTTAAATAAACTGAACATCCACAAGTCCATGGGCCTGACTGCATGCACCTGCGAGTGCTGAAGGAACTGGCAGAGGACGTTGCCAGACCGCTCTTGATCATCTTTGATAAGTCCTGGTGGACGGCAGAGATGCCTGGGGACTGGAGGAGGGCAAACATCACTGCAATCTTCAAAAAGATTAAGAAGGAGGACCCAGGTAACTATAGACTGGTCAGCCTCACCTCTGCCCCCAGAAAGATAATGAAATGGCTTATCCTGAGCACTGTATCTCATCATATGACAAGAAGGTCATTGGGAGCAGTCAGCATGGCTTTACAAAGGGAAAGTCATGTTTGACCAACCTGATAACCTTCTATGAAGATGTAAGCAGGTGAACAGATGAAGATGGAAGAGCAGTAAATGAGCTTTACCTTGATTTCAGTAAAGCATTTGACACCATTGCCCACAGCATCCTTATGGCTAAACTGAGGAGATGTGGGATGGGTGATGGTGACACGGATTGAGAACTGCTTAAAGGAAAGAAGTCAGAGAGTTGTGGCCAACGGGACAGAGTCTAGCTGGAGGTCTGTAACTAGTGGAGTTCCTCAGGGGTCAGTACTGGGACCAGTATTATTCAACATATTCATTAGTGACCTGGATGAGGGCATGGAGTGCACTGTCAGCAAGTTTGCTGATGACACCAAGCTGGGTGGAGTGGCTGCCACACTGGAGATTTGTGCTGCCATTCAGAGAGACTGAGACAGGCTAGAGAGATGGGCAGAGAGAAGCTTAATGAAGTTCAACAGGGGCAAGTGTAGAGTCTTGCACCTGGGAAAGAACGATCCCATGATCAGTATAGGTTGCGGACTGACCTGCTGGAGAGCAGTGAAGGGGAGAGGACTTGGGAGCCCTAGTGGATGGAAGGGTAGCCATGAGCCAGCAGTGCACTCTTGTGGCCAGGAAGGCAAAAGCCATTCTGGGGTGTATTAGAAGGGGTATGGTTAGTAAGTCGAGGGAGGTTCTCCTTCCCCTCTACTCTGCGCTGGTGAGGTCTCATCCGGAGTATTGTGTCCAGTTCTGGGTCTCCCAGCTCAAGAAGGACAGGGAGCTGCTTGAAAGAGACCAGAGCAGGCCACAAAAATATCAAGGAAGTTGAACATCTTCCTCATGAGGAGACCCTGAGGGAGCTGGGGCTTTTTAACTTGGAGAGGAGAAGACTAAGGAGTGACATGATAAATATTTATAAACATGTAAGGGGTGAGTGCCAGCCTCTTCTTGGTGATGCACAGTGACAGGACAAGGGGCAATGGATGGAAGTTGAGGCATAGGAGGTTCCATGTGAACCTGAAGAAGAATTTTTTCACTGTGAGGGTGAGAGAGCACTGGAACAGGCTGCCCAGGGAGGATGTGGAGTCTCCCTCTCTGAAGATACTCAAAAACCATCTAGATGCAGTCCAGTGTGATCCTGCTGTGGTAGGAAGGCTGGACCAGATGATCTTTTGAGGTCTCTTCCAGCCCCTGACTTTCTATGATTCTATGACTCTACAACATTTGATTGCTACATCTCACAGATCCAGTAACCGTCATGGAAGTGTTAATGGGAGATTTCCTGCAGCAGGTCTTAGCAGAGGCAGAGAAAATTCTTCAGAATTTGGCTTGTTGATTCTTCCCATTGATGAACAGAGGATCACAGGATATTAGGGGCTGGAAAGGACCCAAGGAGATCATCAAGTCCAACCCTCCTGCCAGAGTAGGACAATACTATCTAACACAGATCACCGAGGAACACATCCAGACAGGCCTTGAAAGTCTCCAGAGGAGGAGACCCCACAACCTCTCTGGACAGCCTGTGCCAGTGCTCTGTGACCCCTACAGTTCCTCCTTGTGTTGAGGTGGAACCTCTTTTGCTGCAATTTACACCCATTGCTCCTTGTCCTATCCCAGGGAGCAAGTGAGCAGAGCCTGTCCCCCGCTCTTGGCAGCCTTCAGATACTTAGAAACATTTACCAAATCCCCTCTAAGTCTCCAGACTAAACAGCCTCAGGTCCATCAACCTCTCCTCATAAGCTATGCCCTCCAGTCCCCTAATCATCCTTGTAGTCCTCCACTGGACCCTCTCCAGCAGATCCCTGTCCCTCTTCAACTGGGGAGCCCAAAACTGAACACAGTATTCAAGATGAGGTCTCACCAGGGCAGAGTAGAGGGGGAGGAGAACCTCCCTTGATCTGCTGGACAGATTCTTCCTAAATACCCCAGGATCCCATTGGCCTTCTTGGCCACAAGGGCACATTGCTGTGCCATGGGTAACTTATTACCCACCAGGACCCATAGGTCCCTCTCCACAGGGCTGCTTTCCAGCAGATCACCTCCCAGCCTGTACTGGTGCAGTTTTTATTCCTCCCCAGGTGCAGGACTCTGTACTTGTCCTTGTTGAACCTCATCTGGTTCCCCTGTGCACAGCTCTCCAATCTGTCCAGGTCTCTCTGGATGGCCACACAGCCTTCAGCTGTCTCAGCCAAGCCTCCCAGCTTGGTGTCAGCAGCAAACTTGCTGAGCAGACTCTGTCTGTCTGTGCCCTCATCAATGTCACTGATGAAGATGTTGAACAGGACTGGCCCCAGCACTGATCCCTGGGGGACACCACTGGTCACAGCTCTCCAGCTGGACCTGGCACCATTGATCATCACCCTCTGAACTCTATCTTGCAACCGGTTCCTAACCCACCTCCCTGCCTGCTCTTCCATCCCACACTTCCTCAGCTTGCTCACTACAATGTCATGGCAGACAGTGTCAAAGGCCTTGCTAAGGTCAGCCACTGATTTTCCTGAATCTATCCATTCAGTTATGGCATCATAGAATGCTATCAGGTTAGTCAAGCATGACTTCCCTGTGGTAGATCCATGCTGACTACTCCTGATAACCTTCTTTTCTTCCAAGTGCTTTGACATGCTCTCCAACAGGAGCCGCTCCATCATTTTTTCAGGGGTAATAGATTCCTGGGTTTCAAAACTTCCAACCTTGGTCTCTATTTAAATGGTGTGCTAGGACTAGACTAGAAGGACTAGATCATAGGCTGTGAAATGAAAACAATGGTGATGTCTACTTCCCTCATAGCCTTCCTGAGATGTGAAAAAAAGGACAAGCAAAACATAGATAAAGTCACTTTCACTCTTGCTCTCTTCGCTCTTGACTTTGCTCTTGGCTCTTCACCTGCTGGGGAGCTGGGGCTGCTGGCTGAACTCCATCTTGTTTTCTAACCTCACCCTCCATTTGCTTTTGGCTGATTCACCTTTGCTTCTTAATCCTCCTGGCCGAGCCTCCATTCATCCTTGGGACTGGGGTAAGGTTGAGAGGGGTAGGGGGAAGGTGAGGGGGTGGTTGAGAGCACCTCCTGGGGACTCAGGTTTCTGGGAGGGCTGTTGTGTTTTTGTATTACCTTTTTACCTTGTCTTTTTCTGTCTATAACTGTATACACTGTAAATATCTGCTTATATATTGTGCTAGCTGTAAATATAAGCTTCATTCATATTTCCAGAGCTGGCTGAGTCTGGTCTGGGTGATTTATAAAGTGTGGGGACGGACACACACACACACACACACTCAAACTACCACAAATGGTAACTGAATTGCTAATATTTGCAAACATGTTGACTAAAGCTAGTTCCACTGACAGTTTTTCTGGCACGATTTTTGTACAGACTAATCTGTCCTCACTTTCTTGAGCTAGCATAATCCCTGGGGAGTGTTTTGCAGGTTGAGATTGGTGAATGTTCATTGTACTTGTCCAACTTAGCTTCCCTACCCTGGAATGCCTATCCCCTGCAACCAGCTTCAACAAGACCCCAGCTCCTCTAGGAACAGAGATGTCAGCACAGCTACTGCTGTGAGGTTCCCTTGACAGGAAAAGTCATCTTCTCTGCAGAGGTTGGGCCCTCCACAGTCCATGAAGAGTGAACAGGACTAAGCAAAAGTTTTAGATCTTGTTTGTTTCTTAATCAAAATTAGTAACAAGCGAACCATGGTTAAGCTGTCAGAATTTTGTTTTGAGCCTTGTGTCATACACAAGTAATACATTCTCATTTCAAGTCAAATTAAAATGTTATTAGACCTATGGCATTGACATTTTGGGGGTCTGTGGTCTCTCTACTCCATACAACAGAAGGAATCAGAAGATTCCCTCCAGGGCAGGCTGAAGTCTGAACTTCTCTAAATAGTATATGAGACATAATAGTTGTACACAGACCTCTAACTATGACACAGTGTAGAGTGTGCTTAGAAGCTTAGGACTCTTTCATCCTTTCTCGGAAAAACACACCTTGCTGACTAGACATCTTTAAAGTATGTTTTGCTGACGTCACTACTAACTATAAGTGAGCATTCAGGAACTAGAGCTAAAACCAGAAAACAAAAGGCAGTGAGACCATTGCTGGTATCCCTTAGCTAAAATGCATTATGCAGATCAGCTCCAAGAAGGCTAAATGTGTCCAAGAGCATTGCTTCACCCTTGTCTGACTGAGATCCTTAGAGGAATTTTGGTGTTTGTTTGTTTTTGGTTGGGGTTGTTTTTTTTCCCAGAGCATATTTAGAGTCTCTGTGAGTTGCATGTAATTTCCCTGGTGCCTCTTGTTTTCTAAAGTCCAGCTTGAGGTTCCATGTTCCAAACTGCCTCTTTCATAATCAACTTTGGCAGACACAGACTTCAGAAGAATTCTGTGTTTTTGTGGACCCTCCACACAGAAAAATAAACCAACTTGCATTCCTGAAAAGAGGCCACAAATGAGCAAGCAGTGCACTGCTGCAATTATAGGTGTGTATTATCAAGTATTGATACATTTCTACTGATTTCTGCTCAGATGATAAAAGTACCTCTACAGGTCAATAAAAGGAATAAGTGCCAATTCTAAAGAAATTAATCAGATGTTGCACAATTTCAGCTTGTCTTAATTATGGGTGAGAAGAATTTCACTGTAGTTTCAGAAACTGCCTTGAAGCATTGCAGTGTTTTTTTTACCTTCAGCTCTTCTTATCTTTCTGACTAAGCTGCTTCCTGCCACCCCAGAACGGTCAGTGTCACCCCTTATTTTTACAGTTAGGAATGCAGATATGAAGGGGATGAAATATGGTGTCAAGTTTGTATCTGCGCACATTTCACACACTAAGGAGACAAGCCTCCTTGGACAGTTGCCATGGGGAATTTTCTTGCAGAAATAAACGGAACAGAAAGAATTCAGATTCATATTACCCCAGCTGCAGAATGTCATTAAGTCCAAAAGGATGCTATGGGCATTGTGTGAAAGGAATTTTGCAAAACTCTGAGTTTAAACCTTTTGTTTTGAACTTTTAATTATTGGCATGTTAATTGCATGCAGATTAAAGCACATATTGTCTTACAAACAGTTTCTATTTTTAAACCGTAAAACAACTTAGATGTTTCAATAGCAGATGAGTGATTTATTTTGCTTTGTTTTTCCATTTCTTCCTATGCCAACTGCACTCTAATCTCCATTTCCTAATTCACATTTTAAGGATGCTTGAAAGGGCAATTATATCTACCAAGGCACTCATAACCTTTATGAAGGATAAGGGTTTTTTCCTTACTGTTTTGTTCTTGTTATTTTTCTTAAAACGCCTGAGAAGAGAAAGCAAGCACAGGCACCTCCCTTTCACTAGTAGTTAGCCAAGTCTTTTCTCCATCTGAGTTACATGAGTGTAGCATCCATGATGTTGGCTCTGGTATACATGGGAGGAAACTCACACTGGGGCTTCATAGCATCAGAGGACAATGTAGCTAGAATTTGCTAGTTTATTAGGGCATACTAATGCTTCAGCTTGCGTTTTGTGAAGAAATGTGGAAGATATACGCTTGTAGCACCGATTACAAGTCAGCACTTGAAATAAAACTAGATGAAACAAGTATCTGTATAAAAAGGCATTTTTAAAGTTACTGTTTACTTAGTTTCTACATCTCAGGAATAGCACACAATGGTACAACTTAAATTGCAGCTTTTCTTTAATTGTTTTGGTTGTTTCTGTTATGGTAGGTGGCATGAATTGCTTGGAGCAAGGCCGATGCTTGTACAGCTGTGGTCATCAAACCATGAGTTAATACAGTGCTTTGCATGAGTGCATTGAGCAGCCCATGCAAGGCTATTTTAACCAAGCTGCTCCTTGAACCAACTGTAGGGTTGACTCTTGCAGAATGCTAAGGGCTTGTTGTTAGGTCTCTTGTGGGAGAATTTTCTTGCTAACAGGACATGAGCTGATAAACATGAGCATCCATGCTGCAAAGGGTCCTTGAGTCCATCTTGGAGTCAGGAAGCTAGGTGGCGGGTGGCACACCCCACATGAAGCTGCAGGAGGTAGAGTGACAGCTGCAGGGGGCCGGGTTAGCCAGCTGCAGGGGGCTGATCCTGCAGGTTGTTGATATAATGTTAACCTATCTGTACCACGTGCAGAACCCTGGACCAATCTGTACTTTCCACATGTACCAATCTCAAACTAAGTTAGTTGTGCACACCTCTTCCAAGTAGCATATAATCCACTGTATTGCCTCAATAAAGTGTACTGTATTACATGCAGCTAGCTGATACTGAGTTGACTCGTCAGTACCCAGATCGCGCCTCCACTGGTTTCCCAAGACCGCAGTCTCCCTGAGATGTGTTGTGTCAGAGAAACTGAGGTTTGGCTGCATTACATGCTTCCAATCTTGTGTTCGCCACCTCTCATTAACAAAAGTTTCAACCAAACCTTTAAACTGCTTTGTGCTTTGTGGTCAGTTTGGTAAAATTCAGGCCAGAACCTGCCAGTTCTTAAGCATCCCACATGCTGCCGAGTGGCTCTGTCAAACTCTCATGCAACCCAAAGAAAAGGGGAGTAGAAATAAAAATACCACCTGGGTAGGAGGCAGAGCATTATGTGTGTCTGTGTCATCATTCACTTTTTCTCCAAGCTGCAAGCTTTCGGAACGTGTACTGAGCTTTACGGCAGGAGACAATTGTAAAGCTGCTCCCAGCTCTTTCCCCCAACTAGTTTTGTGCTCTTCGTGACTGTTATTAAACAAGACCAGAGAGTATTTTTACAGCATGTGCATAAGAGCTATCCTGCATTTTAAGGCTGTGATCAGTCAATAACCCATGCTGAAATACAGGTGTATATATAATGTCTTTATGCAATCTAAAGAATGTGCCCTGGGATAGGAAAGAATTTGGATGATGATAATGTTTTTTTCAATGTTTGGTCAAACAAATTATCATGTCCTTGGATTCCATCTTCTCTCATTGTTGCATTTTAAATGCTTCTCATAAATTTTTAAAAAGAGCTGCATTTCAGATAATTGAAGGGCTAACTATGTTTTGCTTTGGTTTTTGTGTGGCATAGGTTGCACAGGATGTTCTAGTCTGGCCATAAAGCTACATCACTTCAGATTGTTCTGCCCAGTCTAATAGAGCCAAACAAATGGAAACTTGACTTCGGTGTGATATGTCTGACTTCTGACTCTGTGCTTGGGTCTCTGCTCTCTCAAGAGTCATCTTTATTAAAGCTGACAATAAAATATTTCCTCCAGATATAATTGTTATTACTATAATGTGGGACAAGAACACACTTGTAAAAATGACAAATTTGTAAGGATGCCTATGGCCAAAATCTGAATCAATGTTACATTTACACCACTATCTTCTTGTTTCGCATTCTATAGAGCTTTCTTCTTTATGTTTAAAATCCATGACTGTATATTAGTGATTTTGGCAAGATTCCTTAAACTTCGGAGTGAACAGTTTCTATTCTGACTTTTTTCCAATGCACTATTAAATGTTATAGGTGATTGTGAAGCCTCATATTAGTTTTTGTATTCTATTTTGCGGTTTAGATATGCAGTTTAGACCCTTTTGAAAACAGAGTAACTGCATTTCCTAGACTCAACATTTTTAAGGATTACATTTCAGTTTTGATTGGGACAAAGTGATATAGGTAGAACAGCGCAGTTTGTAACTTAGGGAGGCAGCTGAAAACAAGAAGGTTTACACAGAATGCATGCTCAGTAGTGTGCTTGTTAAGACAGATTTTGAGACTGTAACAAGGCCTCCTCTGGATATCTCTGTGCCTTCATTTCATGCTGTGAAATCTCCTTTATGGACATTTCTTCATCTGTTTAAATCTGTGGCAAACCTGTTAAGAGCACATTGCTGCCTCCTTTTGAAAATGTCCGATTTCTCAAAACTTTTTCAACTTAAATCCAAGGTGTTATCAAAGCAGGTGACAGAATAATGTGACCTTTGTTTTATTACTGTTTTTCCCTGGTCTTGATCCCATTTGAGTGGTACTTCTATTTTGTCTTGAGGATTACTCTCAATTGAAATGCAAGATTTTGAGGGACAGAGGGGGAACAAGGAATTAAATGGTCTCAGGATTACTTCAGCATGCTTTAAAATAAATTTAAAATAAGCCTCATCTATGAGATGAGGAGGACTAGACTTTGAAAAGTGGTATGTGCCTTAGCAGTTAAAATTGCTGCTGAATAGCCTTGGTCCTCCTTTTGATAGTCACCCACCCATTTCTAAGAGATTTTTGTGGATTCTCAGCTGGCAGAGTTATACAGTTATTATATTATTATATAATTTTATATATATGTAATGTTTTTATAGGATGCATTTTTCAAAATGTCAGGGCTGTGGGGGAAGACGAGGCTGAATGAGAGCACTTGGGGTAACCAACTATGGTTGGGGATAGTGGAGGCAGCCACCATGCCTGCATCACCACACACGGTTGAGTTGAAACGTTTCACTCATGTCATTCTAAGTGAGTCAGGTTGGTGGCTTGTGGTTATTTAGTTCATCTCCTTCAGCTGTTGGGTTGAGAATGTATGTACAGACGAGTGCCTGTGCATGTAAGTGAAACAAGTCAGGGAACAATTACGGAGTGGGATGGCTGGCAAACTGCAGGTGCAAGGAGAGCAGTGGGGCTTGGCTGAGCAGCAAGCAAGACTGTGAGCAGGATGAGCTACAGGTCTGCATACAGACTGATGAACAGCTGGTAGGACCAGTTGCAGGGAAAGCAGCAGGATGTCTATTTAACCTCTGAAGTTCACACAAGTGTATGTGGATGGAGAAGCTGTGTTCAAAACCTCAGGCTCTCTGCAGAAACCTGACCTACTGCCAGGCTTCTCTCTTCCTCCTTCCATCACCTGGCTGCTGCTAAGCTCCTGTCATCTTTGCAAGGAGAACAAGTTAATTTATCTTCCTGGAAGCAGCAGATCGGAGTTTTTCATTCACATCACACAGAATGATTGCTCTGGCTCTATTCCCAGTTGTGCTGCAAGACTCCAACAACAGCTGGAATAAGGCTCCCATGCAGTGCCAGAGTCATGGGAGGGATGTAGAAGATGGGTCACAGTGGGAATGGGTGTCATGGAGGGCCCGTAGGCCCAAAATAGGCTTATACATGCTTTGCCTTGCCTGGACATGTTTTTCTGCCCACACCAGAGGTAAATGTATTAAATGAACACAAAAGGGGCACAATAGACCTGGCAACATAAAGTCTGGCCTGCCCAGGGGCCAAGTTGTGTAACGTGGTTGTGTAAGCCCACGCACCTAGCTTATGGCCTACCGAGTGCAAGGCCCGTGCTATCCCCATATTTGGAAGGGCCAGGCCTGTAGCCCTTGCCTATTATGGTATGCTTTGGTTAACTGCCAAGCTGATTGGTCATTCCGGTGGCCAAGGGGACATTAATCTTGGCCCACATCTGATAAATAGGACATACACAGGTAAACAAATTGCCTGCTTGCCTATCTGCTTGCTTGCTTTTGCTTCACTGTTTGCTGCTGTTCTCTAAGGAGCTCCGTCTCCCAGGCAGCCATGTACCCTATTGCACGCTCGCTGCCTTATCACTGCCTGGTAAACTCCACTGCCATGAGTTACCAGCAGCAGACCCTGGATTGTCTGCATGCGATCAGCCTGTGTGGTCAGCGTGACATTGTGCTGAGACTGCACAACACCCTGCCTCTGCACCTGAAGGTCCTGCCTAAGAATCCCTGGACATACACACAGATTGTGCAGAAGAAGCCAGGAGTACAAGGTCAGAGATTGTCTGGGTCCTTTCCCCTGAAGCCAGAAGGATCCCAAGCCTCAACATCCATGGGCAGAGTTCCCTGAAGATTGGACATTTGTATAGGCTGTGACATAGCCCCAGAGGGTGATTGATACTTAATAAAAATTTGTGAGTAAATGCTTAAATGCCTCTGTAATTCTCTACTGCCTTCTGCCATAGAGCAGAAAGAGCATGGGCCCATCTACTGGGCAAACGACATATTGACCCCAGGTGGCATATTGACTGTGGGTATTCTCTCCGTTTACAGTTTGAATGTTTGCTAGATAATAATAGTTCTGTTTGGTGTTATTCCTCGAATGTCTTCCATAACTGTGTAAGAACAAATATTAACATTAAATTCAGTGGTTGGAGGTGGTGAGAGTTCAGAATATTAAAATGAATAAATTATATATTTTTATAGAATATCATAGTATCATAGTACCATCAGGGTTGGAAGAGACCTCACAGATCATCAAGTCCAACCCTTCACCACAGAGCTCAAGGCTAGACCATGGCACCAAGTGCCACATCCAACCTTGCCTTGAACAGCCCCAGGGACGGTGACTCCACCACCTCCCTGGGCAGCCCATTCCAGTAGCCAATGACTCTCTCAGTGAAGAACTTTCTCCTCACCTCGAGCCTAAATTTCCCCTGGCGCAGCCTGAGGCTGTGTCCCCTCATTCTGGCGCTGGCCACCTGAGAGAAGAGAGCAACCACCCCCTGGCCACAACCACCCCTCAGGTAGTTGTAGACAGCAATAAGGTCACCCCTGAGCCTCCTCTTCTCCAGGTTAAACAATCCCAGCTCCCTCAGCCTCTCCTCATAGGGCTTGTGCTCGAGGCCTCTCACCAGCCTTGTCGCCCTTCTCTGGACATCTCGCACCAATTAATTTCCCCCCCACTCCGCGACAATGGGAAGGGCTGATTGTGCATCACTAGGAAAGGTCTTGACCATGGCATGTCCTTCACTCCTTTCAGAATCCAGTGGCAATTTTGGGTCAGATATCTTGAAATAGGTGATGTTAACAGAGAATATATGTCTAAAGCTCTTACTGCACTGTCAGATCAACTGAATCATGGTAGAGATTTTCTTCAACTGAGAAAAGCCAGTATTGTGGTAGGCCTCATAGGCCCAAAAGAGGCATATACATGTCCTGCCTTGCCTAGGCATGATTTTCTGCTCCACCAGAGAGGCAAGCATGGAAACGGACACAAAACAACTTGAAGCCATAGAGTCTGGCCTGCCCAGGATCCTGTGGTGTAAGGTACACACATTTGAGTTGTGCTTGCCTAGTGCAAGGCCTGTGCTTTGTCCAAATTAGAGAAAATCGAGCCTGTGGCTTTGCCTAATATGGTATGGTTTGGCAAACTGCCTTCTTGATTGTCTATTCTTGTGTCCAAAGGGCAATTAATCTTGGCCCACATTGATAAAAGGAGATACACAGGTGAACAAAGTGGTTTTGCTTCACTGTTTTGCTTCCCTGCTCTTTGCCGTGCTGTCTCTGCTGTGCCCAGTCGCGCTGCTATTGCACACTGCCTTATTGCTTGCCTGGTAAATTTCACTGCCGTGAGTTACCAGGAGCAGACCCTGGATGTCTGCATGCGATCGGCCTGTGTGGTCACTATGACATCATGCTGAGACTGCACATCTGCCTCTGTACCTGAATGTCCTGCCTAGAATCCCTGGACATATATACACAGAAGTCAGGAGACAAGGTCAGAGAATGCCTGGGTTCTTTCTCTAGAAGCCGGGAAGATTCAAGTCTCAACATCCAACAAGACAGAATCCCCTGAAAGCATTTGGGCACTGTCTGGACTGTGGCTAGCCCCTGTGAGGGTAATAATAATAATCTGTGGGTAAATGTTTAAATGCCTCTTTGTAATTCTCTACTGCTTTCTGCCATAGAGCAGAAAGAGCTTGAGCCCATCTACTGGGCAAACGACGTGTTTGACCACAAGTGGCATTGACCTTGGGAATAGTCTCTTCCAGTTCAATTAATGTTTATGTATTTTGCTGGTTATATTAGATGTAGATATTATCCATAGAATGTTTCCATACCCATGTAAGAAGCAAAATATTATTAAAATTAGTGGTTGGGAGTGCTGAGAGTTCTGAATAGCGAAATCAATAAACAATATTAATTTTGAAAATATCACCTCCCATTAATTAATTTCCCCTCCCCAATAGCCAGTTGGTAATTATTTTACTTATGTGTTAGCTTTGCCAGGGTATGTTTACCTGAATATCATGACACAGTTTTTATTTTTTCCTTCAGCAGGTTTTCTTTTTCACTAGTGTGAAACCTTTAGTTGTCTCTTTTGAGAAATGCCACAATTATTAGTTATTCCAAGTTGTTAAATTGCTAATGTAAGTAAGGATTTTTGATGTCACACCTTAACATGGATTTGGCAATATCCAATGACTTTGGATTGTGTGTACGATGTCACAAGTGGCTCATCATGTGGTGGTGTTTGCTTGCCTTTTCTGCACCACAGGAATTAAAGAAACTCTAAATGTGCTGCATGGGTTTTGCATAAGTTAACATATTGTGGTGGAGGGCCTGTAGGCCTGAAAATAGGCTTGCATATGCCTTGCCCTGTCTGGACATGTTTTTCTGCCCATAACCAGAGGTAAACACATAAGTGAGCACAAAGGGGCACAACAGACCTGGTGCCATAATGTCTGGCCTGCCTAGGACTCCTGATTGTGTAAGGTGATTGTGTAAGCCCACACACACCCAGCTCATGCCTGCCTAGTGTAAGGCCCATGTGGTTGCCATATTTGGGAGGTCCAGGCCTGTGGCTCTTGCCTGTTAAGGTAAGGTTGGCCAACTGCCAACCTGATTGGTCAGTCTAGTGGCTATGAGGCATTAATCTCAGCCCACATTTAATAAATAGGGGTACACAGGTAAACAGCTCACTGACTCATTTAAGGTCCCCTGCATTGCTTGCCTGCCTGCATACTCACTTGCAGAGCTCACTTAAGCCTGCCTGTATATTTGTGGAGCTCAGACTCCTGTGCATCCGTGCATCCCATTGGACGCCTGCTGCCTTATTGCCTGGAGTGTGCCATTGCTGCAATTGCCAGGAGCAGACCCACTTGTCTGCACACAATCGGCCTGAGTAGCAAGCATTAAACCGTGCTCAGACTGCACGGCATCATACTTCCTCTGCACCTGGAGATCCTGCCTACAAATTCCCTGGACAGAGCATCCAGTAGGAGCCAGCAGCACAAGGTCAGAGACTATCATTTTCCCCTGAAGCTGGAGGATTCCAGCCTCGACATCCATGGGCATATTGGACACCAGTATAGGCTGTGACGTAGCCCTTCAGGGTGATTATTGATTAACCAGAATTGTGAGTGTATGCTTTAATGCCCCTGTAATTTCTATTGCCTCCTGCCATAGAGCAAAAAGAGCCTGAAGCCCCACCTGCTGGGCAAGTAGTATACTGACCCCAAGTGGCATTAAGCAGCAGGGAAAATCTTCTCTCTGTTTATAGTTTGAATGTATGCTAGTTATTATAATAGTTGCAGTTTTAGATAATCCCATAATGTCCTTCATGACCATGTAGATCTATATTAATATTAAAGTTCAGTGTTTGGGGGTGGTGAGAGTTCAAAATATTGAAGTTAATAAATCTTGCACCAATTAATTTCTCCCCTCCACCACAATCGGCATAGATGGCACAATACCCCTTCGCGACACATCTATTTCTCCGTTTGTCTGGAATATGAGCTACCAGTACATTTGTTGTTCTGGTGGTTGTCAAGTTACATGTGCGTGCTTCTTTATTGAGTGACACCTGTAAAAAACCTCCAATTATTTGAAAGATGTTGCTGAAATTTGTTTTCTCCTTTTTGTTTCCCAGATGACCCACTTATTCATGCCCTCTTCTCCAGGGCAAAGGGAGACTTCAGCAAGGCCTTTGACACTGTACGCCACAGCAAACTGCTGGCTAAGCTGTCAGCCCACGGCTTGGATGATAACACTCTATGCTGGGTGAGGAACTGGCTGGAGGGCTGAGCCCAGAGAGTGGTGGTGAATGGTGCCACATCCAGCTGGTGGCCGGTCACTAGTGGTGTCCCTCAAGGGTCAGTGCTGGGCCCCATCCTCTTTAACATCTTCATAGATGATCTGGATGAGGGCATCGAGTCAGTCATCAGCAAGTTTGCAGATGACACCAAGCTGGGGGCTGATGTGGCTGGGTTGGAGGGCAGAAGGGCTCTGCAGCGGGACCTTGACCACCTGGACAGATGGGCAGAGTCCGATGGGATGGCATTCAATAGCTCCAAGTGCAGGGTGCTGCACTTTGGCCACAACAACCCCATGCAGAGATACAGGCTGGGGTCGGAGTGGCTGGAGAGCAGCCAGACAGAGAGGGATCTGGGGGTGCTGATTGATACCCGCCTGAACATGAGCCAGCAGTGTGCCCAGGTGGCCAAGAGAGCCAATGGCATCCTGGCCTGCATCAGGAATGGTGTGGCCAGCAGGAGCAGGGAGGTCATTCTGCCCCTGTACTCTGCACTGGTTAGACCACACCTTGAGTACTGTGTCCAGTTCTGGGCCCCCCAGTTTAAGAGGGACATTGAGATGCTTGAACGTGTCCAGAGAAGGGCAACGAGGCTGGGGAGAGGCCTCGAGCACAGCCCTACGAGGAGAGGCTGAGGGAGCTGGGATTGTTTAGCCTGGAGAAGAGGAGGCTCAGGGCAGACCTTATTGCTGTCTACAACTACCTGAGGGGTGGTTGTAGCCAGGAGGAGGTTGCTCTCTTCTCTCAGGCAGCCAGCACCAGAACAAGAGGACACAGCCTCAAGCTGCGCCAGGGGAAATTTAGGCTTGAGGTGAGGAGAAAGTTCTTCCCTGAGAGAGTCATTGGCTACTGGAATGGGCTGCCCAGGGAGGTGGTGGAGTCGCCGTCCCTGGAGCTGTTCAAGGCAGGATTGGACGTGGCACTTGGTGCCATGGTCTAGCCTTGAGCTCTGTGGTGAAGGGTTGGACTTGATGATCTGTGAGGTCTCTTCCAGCCTTGATGATACTATGATACTATGAGATTTCTGTGTTAATAGGTCTAGAAATGGCAGCTGATGATAATGAAAGAACATGAATGAGATCTTTGATTAGGATTGGTCTGGTAGATTGCCATTTTTGTGTGCTTATCTTTACACAGTTGCACTGTCCAATAGGGTGTATTTTTCATCATGCACGCCAGACCTCTGTAATCTCCTCCAGCTTTCAGTCATGCAAGCCATCAGTAGAACAACTTTTAGGGTAGGTTTTCATTCCTTTTGACTGTGGGGAAGTTAGTGTATTGTGTGGGTGCTTTTAACTCTTTGCCCTGGCAGTATGTTACATCAGCAGCAGCCCAGATGCCTCAGCCTCCCATGCAACCTTAATGCCATGATGGGCAGCCATGGGCAGGCGTATTCTAGTTTAGCTTCCAGGAGTCACAAAGCCCAACAGAACAAATATTTTAGGATGCTTTCCCCTGTCCCTTCTCTCTGTAAGAAAGATTTTGGTCAGAAGAGTAAAAGGGGTAGAAAACATCTAAAGAATAGTCTTGCTCCAATTTGGAAGTTAAAAGAAAAAAACTTTAACAATAAATAAAAGGTATTTAAAGTAAGGGAGCTTGCAGAGGTATAAGGGAAGGGAAGCTGATACAAAAATTTATAAAAAACTATATAGATGGCAATAGATTGCCTGGATGGAGATGGATTGCAGCTGGTCAGCTGGGTGGTTAGCTGGCCACATGGCTAAGCAGGAGCAGCTGCAGCAGCAAGAAGAGTGCTGGTGATGGAAAGCAGGAGGCAGAGCCAGCACAGGACGTTTGCCTGCCTCTTTACAGGGTTGCAAAAAAGACGTGGGATCGGGCTAAGCTTTTACCTGGAAGGATTTCTCATGAAAAGGGGCCAGGGGCGCCTGGGGTCTCAAGTTTCAGATGACACCTACCAGGAGGAGCCGGGGGCATCTGAGATCGGGTTTTCAGACCACTTTCCAGCCACCTAGAGGGATTAACCCATAACAAGGGGGGAGAAGAAGAAGCTGGTCCCATTATTAGGATTTTGCCATGACTTTTGCACTTTATGTTTCTGATAGTGACAGTAGAATGTTTCTAAGTGACACAGCATTGTCCTTTTCCAAGCTGTTTTATATGATTTCTTTCTGTAAAATATAAAAACCTACAAACTGTTCTTTTCTTGTTGTTGCTGTCATATGGACTGCCCATCAAAATATGTAAAATTTTGGTTAGGGTGGCTAAAAGATCAGTCTTCTGAAAATGTTTCTGAAGCTAGAGTACCAGATTTTATCCTGGACTACACCCATAAAACCTCATTCAACTATGGCATCAGTGCTGCAAGGCTGCCTGCATCAGTGGAGAATCCAGAGTGGGCCTGAAGAGCCAGAGAGCTGAAAACATTTTCCCCCGTTTTCCCAACAGACCTGTGAGTTTTGTCTACCTCATCTTTCAAAAGTTCAGGTGGTAAATAGGGGGATATTTCTGAGTGTGCACAAGTCTGCTTAAAATACTGTGAAATGCGAGAGAGGTAGCCAGGTGATGTGGGGAGTGTCACTGACACACGCTGGAGAACGAGCTCATGAGGAATGAAAGCAGGGTGCTGACTCTCTTAACAAGAATAAACTATTTTTTTTTGTAGCCTTTTAAAATCCTTCTGGGCAAAGGCTTTTAATTGATACATATTTAAACAACTTATGGTTAGGCTATATTACAGGTTCAAATGGGAGACATACAAAATACCTGGAAGGAAGGTATCACTATCATGGTTAGCAGGACAGACGAGATTTTGCAGTGAAACACTTTCAGGGCTTTAAGGCAGACAAAACAGTTTTCCTGAAATAGTATCAGCAGTAATCCCTTCAAACATCCTCAAGCATTTTAAAATTCTTTCTGTTTTGTTACAAAATCTTGCACACTTCTCTCCCCTTTACCATATGAAAATCTTCCATGATTTCTTTATTAGCTTTTGTAGATTTCAGAATAAGCTCTCCTTTGCCTCTCTTCCTTACTTTCTAATCCAATTTAGTCAGACAGTTACTTCACATTCCTCAGAGGTCTGTAGTTTGTCCATTCTCCCACAGTGCTGAGATTTCCCTCCATCCCAGCTGGCAGGAGTTTTTAGAAATAACAATATCTCAGGGGGAAGGAGTTGAAGATTGAATGGGGTCTTTTGTCCAGATCTCTGTGAAGCCAGATTAATTATGCATTGCAGAACACAGTTTAAAGCTCTGAATTAAGTCCTCATTGCAATGAAAGGAGAGCACAGGCTTGAAAACAGAAAGAATTCCCATTTCTGATAGATGGACAGACCTATAATGACTGAAAGCAGGAAGAATTTTTGAAAATTGCAATTAAACAGTATTTTGTATTTGCCACTCAGTAGCAGTTGTCTTAAGCATTTACGAAAGTGATTCTTTGACATTTTTTCACATGATTGCTCCATAGGTGGCTGGACTTTTAGGATTGTCAAGTCTTTTCTGTGTTACTAGGCTACTCTTGAAAATACTTGTGCTTTGATCAACGAGAGTGTTTTTTTCTGACCAGCACTTACCTGAATAGAGGTCTTTAAAAGCTCAGCAGTACAATTAGCAGTCAGTCAGATGATACTGATGGTACAGAGAAAAAGTGAATGTTTTTCTCCTTCTAAGGATTTTCTAAAGCTGTCTCACCCACTGTGATGTGCAGTGACAATATTTTTCTTGGTTTCCTAATGCACTTTAATTGCAGATTGAGGAAAGTAGAGCTTTTTTGTGGATAGTGAGTCCATAATGTTATATGGCTGCCAAGTAAAAAGTTGTCCACAGGCATTTGTATTCATAAGCACGCTTTCTGTCAGGATGAGGGATTGTGGTTTGAGTAGAAGACTGGAGCCAAAAGAGGTATAAAGATAAGTAAAATACCACACTGGGATAGACAGAATGTGAGCAAAATAAATGGATTATTTTCTTTTCTATCATCTTCTTGAAATCCCATCTATGGAACAACACTCTGTAAAATAGCTATAGCAGATTGAACTCTGAAGTTCAATTAATTTTAATTAAAAATCATAAACTGTAATAGCCCAAAGAGGTAGCCAAACACATACTTAGGAGGATGGAGTATTTTGGAGCTGGCTAAATAATTTACTGAATTACAGTAGAAAATCTACAGGTAGGAATTTAGTGTGGAAGCCATTTGATAGAAATATTATGCAGGAGAAGCATTTTCTACAGAGCAAACATATATTGTCACTCTTTAATGTTCAGCATTATGTGATGAACATAAACATTGTCTGTTAGCTGCAGTCCATCCAGTTTTCCACTGTACAGTCTGAAACTGCAAGACCTTTGCATTCAACCTAAACAGAACTGGAATATGAGAGGCTGGCACAGTCCTGTGGGAAAAAAAGTCCTTCAATTGTCTTGCTCCCACGGGCATGCCAGGTCTGAGAAGGCTGAGCTAATTGTGGAAGTCAACATCTGAGGCACGTGACTCACCCTAGATTGTCTCTTCTGGAAGTGTAAAGAACTCATGAGAACTATATAGCCCAAAATAAAAAATACTGCTGGCAGGGAGTTGAATATTCCTTCAATGGGCACCTTTGGCAGTTAGACTGCTATGGTTTGCCCTAAAGAGGGCATAGTATCAGAACAAAGGTGAATGTGTGACATCAATTCCTAAACAGTGTGCAGTTATGGAGAAGCTACATCCAACCAACTTCATTCAGAGTCGTCTCAAGCTACACTACTTTTTGGTGTCAGAATAGGGTTAGTTGACAGGAAGTGAGAAATGCACTGTAACCTAGAATCATAGAATCATAGAATGGTTTAGATTGGAAGGGACCTCAAGGATCATCCAGCTCCAACCCCCTGCCATAGGCAGGGACATCTCCCACTAGAGCAGGCTGCTCAAGGCCTCATCCAGCCTGGCTTTAAACGCCTCCAGGGAGGAAGCATCCACAGCCTCCCTGGGCAACCTGTGCCAGTGTCTCACCACCCTCACTGTAAAGAACTTCCTCCTAATATCCAGTCTGAATCTCCCCTCTTCCAGCTTGAATCCATCACCCCTCGTCTTAACATTACTAGACCCTGTCAATAGTCCCTCCCCAGCCTTCCTGTAGGCTCCCTTCA
>WAAF01012822.1:9783-21511 GCA_013400475.1 Tricholaema leucomelas
GGAAGTTCTTGACAGAGAGAGTGATTTGCCATTGGAATGGGCTGCCCAGGGAGGTGGTGGAGTCACTGTCCCTGGGGGTGTTCAGGAAAAGCCTGGATGAGGCACTTAGTGCTATGGTCTAGTTGACTGGATAGGGCTGGGTGCTAGGTTGGACTGGATGATCTTGGAGGTCTCTTCCAACCTGATTGATTCTATTCTATCTGGAATGCTGTGTCCAGTTTTGGGCTCCCCAGTTCAAAAGAGACAGAGGCCTGCTAGAAAGAGTCCATTGGAAAGCCCTGAGGATGATTGGGGAACTTGAGCATCTCCCTTACAAAGAGACTGAGGGACCTGTGGCTGTTTAGTTTGGAGAAGACTGAGAGGAGATCTGATCAATGTATACAAGTATCTGAGGGGTGGATGTTAAGTGGATGGGGCCAATTTATTTTTGCTGGTCAGCAGCAGTAAGACAAGGAGCAAAGGCTACAAACTGGAACACAGAAGGTTTCACCTCAACATGAGGAGAAACTTCTTTACAGTGAGGGTGACAGAACACTGGAAGAGGCTGTCCAGAGTGGTTTTGGAGTCTCCTTCTCTGGAGACTTTCAAAACCCACCTGGATGCATTCCTGTGTGAACTACTTTAGGGGATTCCTGCCTTGGCAGGGAGGTTGGAGTTGATGATCTCTGGAGGGCCCTTCTGACCTCTAAAGCTCTGTGATTCTGTGAATTGCACTGTGCATCACTTGTTTTGGACATCACTGTGGCACATCTTGCCTTCCTCCCCCCCCATTATGCTGTCTTCATCTCATCCTAAGGGTTTTATGTTTCTTTCTGATTCTCCCACCCCATTTGGGGCAGGTGAGTGAACGGCTGTGTGGCCTTTAGCTGCCTGTCACAGGTTAAACCACAAGCCACAATGAGGGGTGGGCAGGTGGCCTGCAGCAGAGATCAGATGTGTCATGGGTGCTGGTAAACGGGCACGCCAGAGCTGGCGTCATTTGTGGATCCTTATATGTGCTTCCTTCTCCATCTCCAAGACACAAATGATTCTATACTTTGGATCTGCATGGAGTGGGAGGTGCATTTCCACACTAGGTGGCCTGAATTGAAACAGGAGTTCCAGTGAGGCTTGCCGTCCCAGTTTGAGCCCACGAGCTACCCAGGGCTGGAGGACAGAAGTGACTCTTACTCCTTTTGAAGAGTAAGAACAAAGACATTGCACACCAATTGGAAGTTTAAAGAGAGGTTCTATTTACTGGTCCGTATATGCAGAAGACAATCAGGTAGGATGCATACAACCACAAGCTGAATCTATCGGACTAAACCATCTAGAATCCTCCACCCCTACACCCTTAGCAGGCCTCAGGTTAGACCAAAACCGCCGCCCTCCTCAGCTTAGGCCTACAAGGCCTCAGCAGGCCGCACGACCCAGCTCAGAAATCCCTGCCAGCTGGAACCACCTGCCACACCGACCATGAGATAAGAAGGAACAGGCTCTTCCCAGAGAGAGATGTGAAGGGAGGAGAGGAGAAGGGAAGAGAGAGATATCAACCAGGCAGTGGCTTATGAGCTGTGATACTGGAAAATGAAATAGAATAACAATATTGCAACATCCCGGGACGACCAGATCCGTCCCCTCGGATGGGTCTTGGTCTCTGTGGTTTTCTTAAGGGAACCTGGGACCCCTCAAACTACCATTTATTATTTATAAATTTAGAACCTAGGCTGGCCGCTGCTGTTAAGGAGAATAAAAAATGTTTCTATAAGTATATTAATGGCAAGAGAAGGGGCAAGGACAACCTCCAGTCCTTATTAGATGGAGAGGGGAATATAGTAAGAAAAGATGAGGAAAAGGCAGAGGTACTTAACACCTTCTTTGCCTCAATGTCCAATAGTGGGACAGGTTGTCTTCAGGACAGATGTCCTCCTGAGCTGGCAGATGGAGTCAGAAACCAATACAGTGCCCCTGTAATCCAGGAGGAAGAAGTAAGGGACTTGTTGAGCCACTTGGATCCTCACAAGTCTATGGGATCAGATGGGATCTATCCTAGGATGCTGAGAAAGCTGGCAGATGAGCTGGCCAAGGCACTCTCCACCATTTATCAGTAGTCTTGGCTCACTGCAGAGATCCGCAGAGACTGGAAGCTGAGCAGTGTGATACCCATCCACAAGAAGGGCCAGAGGGAGGAATCAGGAAATTACAGACCTGTCAGCCTGACCTCAGTGCCAGGCAAGGTCACAGGACAGGTTGTCTTCAGTGCCATCACAAAACATCTACAGGATGTCCAAGAGATCAGGCCCAGCCAGCATGGGTTTAGGAAGGGCAGGTCCTGCCTGACCAACCTGATCTCCTTTTACGATCAGGTTACCTGCTATGGGTAACGTAGTCTACCTGGACTTCAGCAAAGCCTTTGACACTGTCTGCCACAGCAAGCTCCTGGCAAAGCTGGCAGCTCATGACTTGGACAGGTTCACTCAAGAACTGGCTGGAGGGCTGGGCCCAGAGAGTGGTAGTGAATAGTGCCACATCCAGTTGGCAGCCAGTCACTAGTGCTGTCCCTCAGGGCTCAGTGCTGGGCTCAGTCCTGTTTAATATGTTTATTGATGATCTGGACCAGAAGATTGAATCTAGCATTAGTGAGTTTGCAGATGACACCAAGCTAGGGCCAGGTGTCAATCTGTTGGAGGGTAGGAGAGCCCTGCAGAGGGACCTTGACAGGCTGGATGAGTGGGAAGAGGCCAATAGGATGAGATTTAACAAGGCCAAGTGCAGGGTTCTGCACTTTGGCCACAACAACCCCAAGCAGCGCTACAGGCTGGAGACAGAGTGGCTGGCAAGCAGCCAGGCAGAAAGGGACCTGAGGGCACTGGTGGAAAGTAGCTGAAGATGAGGCAGCAGTGTGCCCAGGTGGCCAAGAGGGCCAATGGCATCCTGGCCTGTGTCAGGAACAATGTGGCCAGTAGGAGGAGGGAGGTTATTCTGCCCCTCTACTCAGCACTGGTCAGGCCACACCTTGAGTCCTGTGTCCAGTTCTGGGCTCCTCAAGAGAGATGTTGAGATACTGGAATGTGTCCAGAGGAGGGCGACAAAGCTGGTGAACGGCCTGGAATACAGCCCTGTGAGGAGAGGCTGAGGGAGCTGGGGGTGTTTAGCCTGGAGAAAAGTGGGCTCAGGGTGACCTTATTGCTGTCTGCAACTACCTGAAGGGTGGTTGTAGCCAGGTGGGGGCTGGTCTCTTCTGCCAGGCAAGCAGCAACAGAACAAGGGGACACAGTGTAAAGTTGTGCTGGGGGAGGTATAGACTAGATATTAGGAGGAAATTCTTCACAGAGAGAGTGATTTGCCGTTGGAATGGACTGCCCAGGGAGGTGGTGGAATCGTCCTCTCTGGAAGTGTTCAAGGAAAGACTGGATGAGGCACTCAGTGCCATGGCCTAGTTGACTGGATAGGGCTGGGTGATAGGTTGAACTGGAGGAGCTTGGAAATCTCTTCCAACCTGGTTGATTCTATGATTTTATACCACACTCGCCTCTCTGCTCTATCCTGGGTTTGTGACTTAGATTCAGGGGTGGGTGGAGAGGGCCTAGCTGAGACAGAGACTATAGAAAGTAACATCCTTGCAGGGGACAGAATGGTGCCAGACCTGTGCATGCAGTGCTGTGCCCAAGCTCACTGCATTGGCTGATGCTGCCTGGGTTCTGTGTTGACCTGGTGGCAGGATGAGTAGCAAGTGGGACTTGCCTCTGGTATCAGAGCTTGTTGCAATCCCCCCTCACTGGTGCACTGGGTGACATGTGGCCTTGGAGGAGACACACTGTCTGTGGTGGGGTAGGGAGCAGCTTGGGTGTGCAGTGGTTTGGCAAGCACTGTGTTATCCTGTGGATATGTAAGGCGTTTGGGCATATATGGGAATGCTACTGATGAGGTTCCAAGCCTGTCATAGCAAGTGAGGGGCTCTCCTGGCATCCCTGCCTTGAGAGGCCAGAGCAGCATGGAGGGTCAGGGAAGGGGTGCCAAGAAGGGATCATAGATGCAGCCCATCTTTCTGGCTGGAGAAGGCCACAACAGGTTTCTTTGAAGGCTTTCTGTGCTGGGCAAGTGAATCACTACTGCAAAGCATGGCACTTCTTGCGTAGGTCTGTGCTGCAGCTTCACCGCAGCCTCCACTGACACTGAATAATTGCTCAGAGACGAGTGGGGCCGCTGACTGTGAAGAGGATTGTAAATCACAGTGCTGTAATCGTTCCCACACGTATCATTCCTCTTGACCTCTGAGAACTCTAAAAACAGCTGTGGCCTAAAACCCTCAGTTAATTGCACTGTGAAGAGCAAGAACCCCCCTCTGAGTGTTATTGCGATTTGAATTACACGGTCCTTAAATGCTGGCATTTAAAGAAGTACAATAGTGGTCTTCCTCATGTGAGAATCCACAGAAATGTTATGGGTTCATCTGATGGGAAGTGTGGCCAACCCACTGAAGCCAGTGGGTTATACCAAAAGTATTTTGCTAAGGTATTTTTGTGAGGATGAAAATTAAGGAAGTCCAGATGGCCATTGGGGTATCTCATTCCTGGAAACACATGCACATGCTTTGTTTTATTCACAGGATGTTAGAGGGTTGGGAGGGACATCCAGAGATTGAGTCCACCACCCCCCTGCCAGAGCAGAGCCATAGAATCTAGCACAGGTCACACAGGAATGCATCCAGATGGGTCTTGAAAGTCTCCAGAGGAGAAAACTCCACAACCTCTCTGGTGAGTCTGTTCCAGTGCTCCGTGATCCTTATGATAAAGTTCTTCCTTGTGTTGAGGTAGAACTTCCTGTGCCCATTTTATGCCCATTGCCCCTTGTCCTATCACAGAGTACAACTGAGAAGAATTTGTCCCCTCCCTCTTGACACCCAGCCATCATATACTTATAAACATTGATTAGATCCCCCCGAGTCTTCTCTTCACCAGACCAAAAAGCCCCGGGTCCCTCAGCCTCTCCTCACAGGGCGGGTGCTTTCTGCTTGCATCTGGGAAGGAACGTGTGTTTACTTTGCTGGCCCTGGTTGATTTCAATCTGACTGCTTACCTGCACAAAGCTAGACACATACCTGAAAATCTGTAAGTTCAACAACTTGCTTGATGTTACCCAGGTTCTTAATTCAGAGCTTTCTGCAGAGTTCTCTTAAAGGGTTTCTAACAAACATTGAGGTGTTTTTTAAAACCTGAAATAAAGTCTGCTGTGTTGCCTGCATACCAGTTATTTCCTCATGCAGATACCATTTTTTTCTCAGACCTAATATTTTACTGAGTGTTCAACTGTTTTGACTGTGATCAGTGCTAGCAACAGAGTTCTTTAACTAAAAAAAAAAAAAAGAAAAAAAAAGGCAATTCTTGGCAGAAAGAAGACTCTCTAGGTGGGCCAATTAACTTTAATGAGATTTCTCCTCTTTGCTATGTGTGCCCATTATTTGAAAACACCTTGTAGCGTTTGGTTGAGAGCCTTCTGGAGCTGATGGAAAGCCTGCTGACTTCTCCAGGCTGGCATGTTATAGGCATGTTTAAGGAAGGATATTTTCTGACTTCAGATGAATGGATGGCATTTCTTTCTGATGTATTTCAAATCACCACCCCTTACTTGGAGGGTGGGTAGAATTTCAGTGGAAATACCTGAATCTTCTTTTTGCCCTTGTGCAGTTACCTTTAAGTTTTCTACAGTGCTTTTTACTATGAAGAAGCTCAGTTTTATTTTTTAATTAGAGCCTCATTGTCAGGAAACAAACCTTTTAAAACAGAATATGTCAATCCTCTTTCTGCTGTAGGAAATTGCAGTTTGGAGGCTCTTGAACTTCCTTGACTTTCAAGCCATTTCAGGTGTCTTTCTATAATTTTCACATATTCTTCTACATTTACCTCTTCTTTAAGGCATTCCTGAATCAATGCCTTCTCTTCTGAATTCTTCTAATCGAGCTCTTTCATCATTATCTGTGACCAGAATTGACGAACTTTCTGTTATGTCCTCTGCAGAGACTATGGAAGAGATCAGACAAGTCTCAAAACACTTCTTTAGAACTGTTCTCTCCTGGCTTCGTAGAGTCATAAACACCTTAAAGGCCAAAGGGTGCCTTAGATCATTTAGTTTAACCTCTTGGCTATCATAGACTATACTTATTGCCATACTCCAGTCTGTTTTGAGTTGGTCTGACAAGTTCAGTTTGGCATAGATTTTTCTCTTTGAAAGGTTGCCAGATTTCAAATTAAGATTTCAAGTGAAAGTCCATCCTCTGGAAAGCCTCTTCCACTGGTTAGTCACTCTCACTGTAAAATATGAGTGTTGTTTCTGCTTGTGTTCCTACAGCTTGCCATCTGTCTGACAGAGGCAGGTTCCCACTTTTGGGTTGAGAAATCCATGGATGTAATTTCTGAAATGCATCTTCCTCTTGTCTCATGCACCTTTAAAAAAAAAAAAAGGCAAGGGGAAAATGAGATTTCTGGTTCTCCACTCACATAATGACATGATAAAAGCAACCAACATTAAACATTGTTAAAGCAGTGGGTTTTAGATGCAGACCTTTTCCAGATCTGTCCCTTGTCTTTGAGAGTGTTCTTGCCATCTCTGGTGCTGCTTTTATGGACAAGCTTCTGCACATCCTCTACTGAGTGAAAGAAGCACAAAGTAGAAGGTGTAATCTCAGAAAAAGGGCAGCCATGAGAAGCAGAAGTCATAGAATCAACCAGGTTGGAAGAGTCCTCCAACATCATCCAGTACAACGTATCACCCAGCCCCATCCAATCAACTAGACCATGCCACTGTCTCATCTAGGCATTGCTTGAACACCTCCAAGGATGGCTACTCCTCCACCTTCCTGGGCAACCCATTCCAACAGCAAACCACTCTCTCTGGGAAGAGAAGTCATGTTCATAAGAATGCTTGTTTGAAGTCTTACACTGCTCACAATTATATTTCTCTGATATACTGCATCCTTTTAGTAGGAACAGTTTTATGAGAGACTTTGTGTAAGTAATCTATATTTATATAGCTATTATGTTTATTTCTACCTTTATATATATTACCAGTAAGTCTATTCTTTCCAAGAATCTTTCCCTGGAGGATCAGTAGGAGGCAAGAGATCCCATTCAACAAGAGCAGCTGGGGAAATAAAAGACACTTGGGAGTAAGGGAAAAAAGGATGGCCAAATTTGTCATTGTTCAGTTGGAAAAAAGAGAGACTTAAAGCAAAGGAAGAAAATACAAGAGTTTGAGAAGATGCTTGACAAAAAACCCCGAACAAACAAGTGGCCTGATCAAGAAGAAGAAAATTCAGGTGCCATTGAGGAAATAAGTGAATTTTAGAAATAAATAGTCAAAATTGTGTCCTGCATCACTCTAATATTTGATTTCCTAAATTGTTTGTTATACAAAGGTATAAACAGAGAAGATGTATACATGCTGTTACTTTTAGGCCATGTGTCCGCACTCTAGACTGAAACTGCTTGTTTATACTCCCTCTGTGTTGACTTTCTCTGGCTGTTACCTGGAGTGCAGCAGTTAGCTGCACAGGCAGGAAAGGGTGGATGTAGGAGAGGATTAGCTTGCATTCAAGCTCTGCTTCTTTCAGTATGACTGCTTACATCCCCAAGCTCTGGTCTGGACTCCAGGCCAGATAGCTTGACAGTGAGGGGCCTGGAACACAAGCCCTATGAGGAGAAGCTGAGAGCGCTGGGTTTGTTTAGCCTGGAGAAGAGAAGGCTCAGGGGTGACCTCATTGCTGTCTACATCTGCCTGAAGGGAGGTTGTAGCCAGGTAGAGGTCGGTCTCTTCTGCCACGCAACCAGCAATAGAACAAGGGGACACAGTCTCAAGTTGTGCCAGGGGAGGTATAGGCTGGATGTTAGGAGGAAGTTCTTCCCAGAGAGAGTGATTTGCCATTGGAATGGGCTGCCCAGGGAGGTGGTAGAGTTGCTGTCCATGGAGGTGTTCAAGAAAAGACTGGGTGAGTCACTTAGTTGACTGGACAGGGCTGGGTGATAGGACCTTGGAGGTCTCTTCCAATCTGGTTGATTTTATGATTCTAAGGTAATCAGAGATTAATATTTACTACTACAGCTGAGAGATCTGCCTGACTAATGCGGCCTGTGTGTGATCCAAAGCTTCCAGCTTACTGGCAAAGAATTTTGTGAGCCTTCAGGATTGGCTGCTATGTGTTTGGTTTGGCCAAGACACACCTCGTCCTCTGCAGATAGGATTGCTGCAGGTTGGACTAACGATGGTATGAACACAGAGCAAGGCCTGATGGCAAGAGCCTTAAATGGTCACAAAAGGCTAGGGACTTGGTTTTATACCAAATAACTTGGTATCTCAACCTAGAAGCTTGAAGTCACTTCCCCTTACATGAGAGACTCTTGCTTACACTTGAACTCCTAGCACTTTTCTGAAAGCTTAGGCTTGCTTACTTGACTGGGAGCAGATACCAGGGCTTTAGCTTCACCATAAAACAAAGAGTTTCCAACTCTTTGCCTAGCAGTGAGAGATTAACCAAAGCCCATAGTCCAGGTTGTGATAGCCTTTTAACGCCATCCCACAGCAACCTGGATCTGTATTTTCTGGCTATTGAATTTACTGTCCATTCACTGCCTTTATGCCTAAAGCTGCCTGCTGGCATATGCAAACCTGCTTTATGTTCCAAGTGTTTTATTGTGAGATATATTTTCTGCATTGCTCTGCTTTCTGCAGCCTATTGCAGAAGATGCTGTCTGCTGTCCCAGTCTGCTGACAGTGGACCCGAGGACCATGCTCTTGGTTGTACCTAACTACAATAGGGAACGTCCTTCTGGAAGGATCATTCAGCTTTCATACCTGTGTGGAAAATTGCCTGGGAAAGGACTGGCATCAGGGTGGCATTAGAAGATTGTAAGGCTGGGGAGTATCCACTGCAAAGCAAGCAATGGCAGCTATCGGTTGTGTAATTCTTTTCCTAATATCTTCTACTGAAGGGAGTTTTTTCCCACCCTGAGTCCCTAAACTGTTCACCCTAGGATATGTGAAATTTAGAGCCTCACAGGCATCCAGGCACTTGGCTTTCACTGGAACTCCTATGTATATATCTTACAGGCCTACTTACGTATCTTACAGGACCTGAGCACTCTCTGAATCTCTTCATGAAATCTGGGTCAGCGCAGTTCCAGGGTGGCCATCGATGTTTAGATAAAAGATGCATGTTGCTCTGCAGATAAGTACTCCAGAGCTTCTATGTCCCAGCAAGGGCAATGATGATGCTCAAGAGCACAATGTTACATTCCTTAAATTATCTTCTGTTCTGCACTCTTGCTTTAAAAAAAAAAGGTTTGATTTTCTCTGCTGGGCAGCTGCACCTCAGGAACAGGCAACAACATGTTAGCATGCATGTCCACTTACACAATTTTGCAGAACCAGCTGAGTTTGTAAAACACTTGGTGATGAAAGACTGCATCTGAATGTATGTCCTTGTAACCCATATGAGCTTTATAGACGTGCAGAAATGAAATTAACTGCTTATTTTAAAAGCAGGTGCCAGAATTTCCCTTCAGATCATGCTCTGACATCCTCAGGTTGTGAGAAAAAAAAAAATCTGTCTTGTTCCTCCTCCTGAGCTGTGCTCAGAGTAATATTTGTAGGGAGATGTTATGACATGAACAAGTCTTCTCCCGTCACACAGCAACGCCTTTTAATGAAATGGTTTCCTGTTAAATCAAGGATGTTTTAAGATAGAGATTATGCATCCTCCAACTTAAATGTGTATTTCCCCCTAGAAGATGTGAGGTTTTGTTGTCACTGTCAGACATTGCCTCCAACCTCAGCCTGCTGTAGAGTCCATCTGGAGCAGGTTCTTAAAATCCAATCTCAAGAACAGTGTGTGTGTGTGTGTATGCTTCTCATGGTGAGGTTTTCTCTTCTCCACTTCTCATTAGGAAAAATTCTTCTATTTATGTAAATAAGATTCCTGACAACTCAGGCTCTCTGCGAGGTGGAAAAAGAGAAATCAAGCACTCAGCCAACTCTGACTTGATTTCTGGCAGCACCTGATGCTGTTTCCAGTATTATGGATGGAGACATCCATCCTTCACGTAAGAGCAAAGAGTGGCAATAACCACGCACTAAAAGCTTCATATCCACCTTGCTGTGGCTTAGCCNAATTCTTCTATTTATGTAAATAAGATTCCTGACAACTCAGGCTCTCTGCGAGGTGGAAAAAGAGAAATCAAGCACTCAGCCAACTCTGACTTGATTTCTGGCAGCACCTGATGCTGTTTCCAGTATTATGGATGGAGACATCCATCCTTCACGTAAGAGCAAAGAGTGGCAATAACCACGCACTAAAAGCTTCATATCCACCTTGCTGTGGCTTAGCCAACAGCAGAAGAGGTCCCTGGCATGTGGCAGTTTTGAGAGGTATGGGGAGGGGTAGCCACCCTAAAATTGATGCCTGTCCAGCAATATCCTGACAATCAGAACTGCCCCCGTATTTGCCCCCGAATCTGAATTATCCCTTTATTTGATTTTACTTTTTTCAAATTTTACTATGTTGTTTGGTTTGTTGGTTGTTTTTTTTTGTTGATTTCTTAGAGCACTGCACTTAAGTAAGTCCTGGAAGGGTCCAAGGGACATATTTGGCCTGGTCATTCCTCAGGATGTAATGGCTGTCATATGGCACTGTGTGGAGATGGCAAATGGTGTGCTTAGGGCCCAGAAACCCCTTTGAAACCTAATTAAACCCAATCTGCCTTGCAGTTCAGGCAACAGAAATGCTTGAGCATTCTCTGAAAAATGCCAATATTTCAGTGTGTTACTTTGGTATGAAGTCTAAGGGAACCTCCACTGTGGCCTTATCTTCTGGAGGGAATGTGCCTCCGTGGCTGCAGCACACAGATGTTTTGCCTCTTTTCTGCTCTTTGCAGCTGCAAATTCCAGTTTTATCTTTGCCTGGCAATTTGGTGGGTCCCTATCAGGTTGCTGGAACAGATGGATGGCGTTTTAGGCTTCTCCCTTTCATTGGAGAGGCAGAGCTAAAGATGTGGCATTAGTATATTTGCCTACAAATGCAAGAAGTCACAATGAGGACTTGAATTGCATTTGGTTGTTTCAGCATTTTTAATATGCTGGGGCAAATTGCTTGAGTATTATCCCAGGTCACATGAAGGTCATTAGAGAAAATTTAGTCTTAGATAAGGCTTGGTTGTTAATTAGCAGTAACACAGAAATGTTTAAAAACACAGAAGGAATTGCTAAAATAGTTTTTTTTTCTTATTCCCTTTGAGAAAGACACTTTCCAAGCCAGTTTCTTTTCTGCTGATCTCACAGAACCAGCCATATCAGCTTCGAAGAAAAATGTTTTCATGATTAAGATGGAACCAGATTTGGGCTCAAAAATTGCAGCAGAATGAATTATAGATTGCTACTCTCTTCCCCCTGCTGCACCTTTTGCTTTGGAAAATAACTGAATTTTCCATAATTAAAATGTTCTTTTGAAATTTCAGAGTATTTTTTTATTCTGCCTTACTTTGTGTTTTTGTTTAAAACTATTTATATTTATTGCATTTGCTGTTAGCATTGATAGCAATGCATACAGCATGACATGCATTTCAAACATTCTATCACTTAATTTTTACTTTTTATTTTATTTTAAATGTGATTTAGAGCAGCTTCTGCTCAAGCAGTGGTGGCTGAAATATTTTATCTTCCTTTCTTTTCTTTGTCAAAGCCTCAAACCGTTCTATGAAAG
>WAAF01012822.1:23461-83989 GCA_013400475.1 Tricholaema leucomelas
ACTATAATATATAGTAATCAATATCAATGATTGTCATACATGGAGAATTTTGTGTTTGTAAACTTTCTTACAGAGATTTAATGAGTATGATAGAGTTTTTTTCTATGGTAGAATAATTTAAAACTGCTAAAAAGCTCTATACAGCATCTGAGATCAGCGTAAGACTGTGTCCAAATTCCTTTAGATGGTGAGAGAACTTCAGCGTGAGCTTGCGGATGACCAGATGGTTATGCTAGAAAGGCCTCTGCATTCTGGAGTACTGTGTCCAGTTCTGGGCCCCCCAGTTCAAGAGGGACATAGAACTGCTTGAGAGTCCAGCACAGAGCCACAAAGATGATGAAGGGAATGAAACATCTCTCTTACAAGGAGAGACTGAGGAAGCTGAGTCTCTTTAGCTTGAAGAGGAGACTGAGAGGTGGACTTACCAATGTTTATAAATATGGAAAGAGTGGGTGACAGGAGGACAGAACCAGGCTCTTTTTGGTGATGCCCCATGACAGGATAAAAGGCAATGGGTGGAAGCTGAGGCATAGGAAGTTTCNGGAAGGGTCCAAGGGACATATTTGGCCTGGTCATTCCTCAGGATGTAATGGCTGTCATATGGCACTGTGTGGAGATGGCAAATGGTGTGCTTAGGGCCCAGAAACCCCTTTGAAACCTAATTAAACCCAATCTGCCTTGCAGTTCAGGCAACAGAAATGCTTGAGCATTCTCTGAAAAATGCCAATATTTCAGTGTGTTACTTTGGTATGAAGTCTAAGGGAACCTCCACTGTGGCCTTATCTTCTGGAGGGAATGTGCCTCCGTGGCTGCAGCACACAGATGTTTTGCCTCTTTTCTGCTCTTTGCAGCTGCAAATTCCAGTTTTATCTTTGCCTGGCAATTTGGTGGGTCCCTATCAGGTTGCTGGAACAGATGGATGGCGTTTTAGGCTTCTCCCTTTCATTGGAGAGGCAGAGCTAAAGATGTGGCATTAGTATATTTGCCTACAAATGCAAGAAGTCACAATGAGGACTTGAATTGCATTTGGTTGTTTCAGCATTTTTAATATGCTGGGGCAAATTGCTTGAGTATTATCCCAGGTCACATGAAGGTCATTAGAGAAAATTTAGTCTTAGATAAGGCTTGGTTGTTAATTAGCAGTAACACAGAAATGTTTAAAAACACAGAAGGAATTGCTAAAATAGTTTTTTTTTCTTATTCCCTTTGAGAAAGACACTTTCCAAGCCAGTTTCTTTTCTGCTGATCTCACAGAACCAGCCATATCAGCTTCGAAGAAAAATGTTTTCATGATTAAGATGGAACCAGATTTGGGCTCAAAAATTGCAGCAGAATGAATTATAGATTGCTACTCTCTTCCCCCTGCTGCACCTTTTGCTTTGGAAAATAACTGAATTTTCCATAATTAAAATGTTCTTTTGAAATTTCAGAGTATTTTTTTATTCTGCCTTACTTTGTGTTTTTGTTTAAAACTATTTATATTTATTGCATTTGCTGTTAGCATTGATAGCAATACATACAGCATGACATGCATTTCAAACATTCTATCACTTAATTTTTACTTTTTATTTTATTTTAAATGTGATTTAGAGCAGCTTCTGCTCAAGCAGTGGTGGCTGAAATATTTTATCTTCCTTTCTTTTCTTTGTCAAAGCCTCAAACCGTTCTATGAAAGTAAAAAGAGTTTTGGCTTGTGCTAGGCAGCAACTGCCCTTAATATTTTTCAAAGAACACTTTTTTGGTAAAATAGATATTTGTTTAAATATATAATTTAAATAGATAATTGTTTAAATGTATTTGTTTTGGTAAAATAGAGATCTGTTTAAATAGAATAGATACTTAAATTATGATGTATCGTATTATGACATGTTAGTGTTAGTCAACACATAATTGTGTTGATTAGTTATGAAATAACAGGAAAATATGAAAGGATGAGGACTTCTCTAAAATAGACTATATTTTTAAATTAAATATTCAAAGTCCCCAAACTGTCTCTGAAAACCAGATTCCATTTAATCAAATTTTAACCAGCTCTTAATTCTTGTTTTCCTCCAAATTTCAAAACATCAGACTTAGATGGTGTAAAAAAGAAGTTCTGAGCTTCAATCGGTGCTGGACTGAATGTATGCTACTGGAGCCACAGTTGTATGATCTCAGGTAATTTTCTTGTCCATATTTTATGATGTCATGCTGCTATAGTAATATTGTATATATTCCTATATATATATAGTATATAGTCCTATATATATTACTCTATATATTAGTATAATANAGATTTTTTTTTTTCAGTGTGAGGGTGACAGAACACTGGAACAGGCTGCCCAGGGAACAGTATCCCTCTCTGGAAATAATCCAAACCTGCCTGGACATGTTCTTGTGTGATCTGCTCTAGATGATCCTGCTCTGGCAGGGGGGGTTGGACTAGATGATCTTTCGAGGTCCCTTCCAGCCCCAGATATTCTATGATTCTGTGATTCCCTTGACCTCCCCTTTCCACTGAAATGTCCATGGTTTCAATTCCAGTGCAGTTGCATGGGGTCCTGGGATGGTCATCTGGAAACCAACCTGACCAGGAAAAAAAAAAAAATGTTTGCAGATGAATTTCTTGTTCCCTGGTCGGCATCACTGGTCAGGTACTGGATGCCTTGGTGCTCTAAAGCCCTGAACAGAGAGCAGGAGCACGCTGATGTGCTGTGGGTTAAAGGCAAGAGCCAAGTGGCAGAATGGGCTTGTACTGGATTCAAGTAACCATATAATCACAGCCTAAGCAACTTCGAGCTTTGTTTACTTGTGTGCATTAGACTGTTTGGGTATACTGGTTCCTGGCTAACAGAAGTACAAACAACACCATGTGAGAATGCGATGGTTGCAGATAAACATAGCACCCATTTCCTCCACCCCCAAACAAATAGTTCCAACATGTGTGCCCTTTTGTGGCCAAAAATGTGAGCACTGAGAATACAAAAGTAAGAAATGTAAGAGCACCACGTGATAGCCAATGTCTATTTACTTTTAACTATTTCCCCATCTCTCTCCTGCACCAGCACCTGGTGAATTCAGACTGTTCCCTGCATGATAGGGCCCTGTGCAGTGTAAGTGAATGGAGAGTGCTGACAAGCCCAAGCCCTCTGTATACATGGGAAATGAGCTGCTGATCCAAACAGATAAAGCCTTGCAGCTGCCCACAAAGTTTGCCTGACTTATCTGAGTGCTGGGGGCTGTTACCTGTCCCTGCCTGCCTAGTGGCGAGAGGATGGGGGGCGTTACCTCAGCAGCCATGAGCATGCTTTAGAGTTTCTAGTGACTTCGAGCATTTTACCCATGGGTGGTAACAGCTGGGACAAATGCCCTGCAGAATGTCAAAGGAGAGATTTAAATAAGAACAGGCTCACAGTTTACTCCTCTGGATTCTCTCGGCCTAACATTTACCACACTAGGTCTGGAAAGATTGGTTCAGAAGACCGGTACTCAAAACATTTTATCTACCATCACATTAAATTCATTCAATGCACGTATAATTAATGGTGTTAGATAACTGAATAGCACCATTGGAATTGCCTTCCAGTTTTTGGGTACAGTCAGTCCATCCTGTCCCTGGTGCTGCCGTTAAATATTGCTGTATTCTTTATCCCTTCACAGTCCTCCAAGCTTGTCTCCAGCAATTTCTCACACCTCGCTGCATAAAAAAAGCTTATTTTGTCTCTGATTTGGTGTAATTGCCCATGTGAGTACTCCTTAACCTGTTCTAATCAAAGTTAGTCTGCTGTGGCAGCAAGACCTTGTTGCATAAATTGTTTAAATGAACTTAGCTTATTTTGACTGAGTTGGCAGATGGAAAAGAACAGCAGGAGGTCAGTGATCAGTACTGACTTCTGTGATACTGACTTTGAAATCAGATAACCAATGCCTTTTCCCAGCTGTGCCTGCACCTCCACTCATGTAGGACACTGAAAAGATAATCTCTCTGCATTGTTCTGCAGTCGGTTTCTCCTACAGCCAAAGCATCTTAGTTCATGGCACTCAGATCCTGAGTCAGGGTACTGTGAAGTGGCATCCTTTGCTGTGCTGATGTGGTTATGGCAGTGTTCTGCAACAGCAAAAGGCAGTTTCCCCCTGCACTGTGCATTATTTATGAGCATTAAATTTTGCTTTGTGTCCTGTAGCTACTGTCCATCCCCTTGGAATACGTTACTGCCTGAATAACCTAGAAAACTGTTCACTGTTTGGAAATGCTGCTGCTTTCCTGCATATTTCGTTTTTCAGGTCATCAGTGCTAGTGTTTAAAGACAACAGATCTGGTGTGGAACTGTAAGGATCTCATTGCCATGTTTGGCCATGAGAAAAATTGACTATTGTGGTAAAAATTACCACAAGAGAGTAGCTGGTCTCGCAGCCCAGGATCAATTTATATCTTCAAAGCATGGATATCTGAGTTAAAGTCACTGTGCCACAATGGCATAGAAAACCTTGGCAGATCAGCCGAGTATTGCCTTCTTAATGGCAGTGACTCTACCACATCCACCCCCGACCTGTAGTGCCTTCTACAGGGTCTTTGTTGGGAGTCATTTGCATGCCTGCTTTGTCAGATGGTTCTCCAGTCAGTGCCTTTACCAACCTGTTCTAGAAAACAAGTGACACACGATCTTCATAGGACAGAAACAACATTTGTTGGAAATGATCGTGTTTGAGTGATCTTCTGAGGACAAGTTGTTCTCTTTTAAAATGTTTTTTTAAACTGGATGGTGAGTAACTAGTGGTGTGTAACTCAGCTCTTCAGCTTCCTGAAGAAAAAAAGAAAAAAAGGGGTTCAAAACTGTGCTGTGCTTCCAGCCATTAAAATGGGGATTGTTTTTAATGAGTTTACGTATTTCTGTAAGAACCTGACTTGATTGGCACACAAGTTTCACCCAGAGTCATGAAGGTAAACTTAGAAAGTGGGTGCTTTTTACACCCATTTTTGTGCTCTAGCATGAGCCATTATTACCAACATATCTCCTAGTTGGGCTATTTTAGGAGCTGAAAAGAACACACAGAGATGTTTAGTACTAAAGATGGGTGCAAAGGCATCTTTCAGCTTTTCAGAAATGCAGCATCTGCATCGATTCTTTCCCTAAAGCCTCACCAGTCTGGTGAGAGTCCAGATTACTTCACACATTTCCACATTAAAATTTCATTTCAGATCCTCATTTCAGGATTCAGAGATGCAGACGCTGTGTATATTCAAGCACATAGTAATGGCTATCAGGGGAAGGCCTGCAAAGCAGAATGGTTGATGCTGCTGAAGATGCAAGATCCACACACTCATTTTTATTTTAGATTTATTCTGGCCTAGTCCCATAAAGTGACCTGCACTTAGCAATTGGAGCATATTCCCAGAGTGCAAGTGCTGGTTTAGTTTCATCTGGGAAGAATCCAGTTTGTTTGCTCTCAGACACGAACAAAACATATTAAGTGAAGATGATGAGATTTACTGCGAAAGTATGCTCCTGATCTGAATCGAAAGACTAATATAGACAAATCCTGAAAGGACCTCTACTTGATTTGTTTTAATACCTCGGGCTATTTATTTTTCAAACTCAATTTTGGCTCATTTGATTTCCCTCTTGTTTTTTTTCGCTCACAGTCATTTATCATTGCCTTCACTATGACTAGTTTTCCAAACATGCAACTGCATGCTAGTCCAGCTTGAATAACCTCTTAAATTTTCCCATTTAGCCATATGTTATTTCCTTAGGGCCTTTTATTAATGATCTGCCATTGGTGACGATTCTGTTGGCCCCAGGTGGCTTGTTCCTTTTCCCTCTCTGATTTCAATGATTTGTGAGTCTGAACACAGTACCTCTCTAGCTCCTCTTCCACACTTCATGTAACAATTATACATTTATGAATGCATTTGTCATAGCTGATTATCTAGGACTTACAACATGTTCATTTCACAAGTGTCAATTCAACTCTATTGTTCCTTAAGTCCTTCTTCTCATTTGCTTGGAAGCAAGACAGGACAAGCAATTACTGTCAGCTGCTTTATGACCAAAATGAGAGAACCGGCTCTCTGAACTGTTCCAGGAGATGGAGGAGAGCTCATGCACTTCACCTTGACAAAGAACCTTATTGAGGTTTATATATGGCCTCACAGAGGCGTGAAGGATGACTGTAGGTAAGGCAGTTTAGGAAAAGTCAGCACAAAGTCAAATGGTCAGAAATGGATTAAGAGCTCCTTAACTGAGTGCCATTTGTTTTCATGATAAGGTTACACAAGGCATTTGCAACTAGGACCTGCTTGTTGCCTGTCACCATAGACCTTTTAAAGTTCACTTTCCAGCATGTGCATATTCATTTTACACATGGATTTGCATATTCCAGCTTGGCAGTTGCACGCACAATTAGGTGGCTGATTACATGTGAACAATTCACTAAGTTGTTGTCTCTTTTGTGCTCAGCGATGGGAAAACTGCAGGCAGGTATCATTAAGAGTTGGATTCTTTACTGAAAAACTCTTTTAGTTCTGACACTTTCACAGTCACTCTTTGCAGCTTGTGAAATTAAAAAGAGTGTTAGCAGTCTAAAAAGCATCTGTATTTTGACTCCCAAATTCAGCCATGTTTAACATCAAATCAAAGTTGTTTAATTATGAACCTGCCTACTAGAGTGGCTTAACTAAAGTCCTGCTTGTGTGCATGAGAGTGGTTTTGTGAACATGTGTTCTGGTTTTCATGGATACAGAGCACCAAAAAGACAGTTTGTTACATTCTGGGTTTGGCTTGACTTAGCAAATTTGTACCACAGTGAAAACATCCTTAGGCTGGGAAAAATGTGCTCTGGCAATTCCTTGCCCTGGTGACTTTGGCTGAGATGAGGTGCCTGTTTTTCAGGAGTCACTTCCTCAAATGCTTTCCCACCTCTCCTCCTTTCACTGATGCCAGGGTAAATGCTCTCAGTAGCTTTGTGCAAAATTGAGCCTTGTTGCTGTAGGATTATTTGTATCTAGCAGTGCAGGCTGCAGGGCAAAGTGGGTAATTTTGTCTCCTGTGTTCTTCCTTGGCCCCCCTTAGGTGGGTGCCAGTGGAATGCTGCCTGAGATAATCGATCCCAGTTTTCTTGAATGTTCTCAGAAGCCAGTTAAGACTCAGCCTGCAGAGAGATCTAGTGCGATAAGGTGTGCCTTGTTTACTCCTTTTAAGAATGGGTGTACTAAAGGGAAGTGGTGCTGCTTCAGGTGCTGCTTCAGCTGCAAGCTGCTCCTTAGACCCAATGGATTTAGATGCTTCCCTCTTCTCTGAATTTTTCGTAGAATGCACTGGGTTGGGAGGGATCTCTAGATGATATCTATTCCAACACCCTTACAGTAAGCAGGGACATCCCCAACTAGATCAAGTTGCTCAGAGCCCCATCAAGCCTGGCCTTGAATGTCTCCATCGATGGGGCCTCCCACCTCCCTGAGCAAACTCTACTGCTCCACTACCCTCATAGTAAAGAACTTCTTCCTAATGTCCAAAACGTCTTACTAATGTTTCATGTTGTTCTGTAGGAAAACTATAACGAGCTTGGGTTTCTCTTACAGCTAAGCCTTTACTAAAGCAAAGCTGAATTAGTTGTTTCATTGCTTGTTTATGCTCTGATAAATAGCTATCACAGCAAGTGGATTAGGGCTTGCTAATGCTGCAGCTTTGGTCTTTTGCGATTGGTTTATGTGATAAATCTCAGACCTTACACACCCTCTCTTAGCTGGAGGTTTTGCTAAATGAATGAGGTATCACTTGAGGTTGAAACTTATACTACTGCTCCCCTCCCTTACCCCAAGGACAGGGGACTAGTGGGATTAAGCTAAACCTCTTGACTCAAAACCTCATTGATTTGGATACTAAAGGACATTCCAGATGGGACCACACTAGGAGCAGTGTGCTCTGTTCTGAGCATCACAATACCAGAATGGACCTCTTCTCGCTTCAGTTTCTCTTATAATGTGGGCTGTGTGGTGCTGTAGGGCAATGTTTGACCTAAAAATGAAGGAATTATTTTCATATGTCCCCGAGAGTAGTACTTTCAGCCATGGTGAAGTAGTGTCATCTTAAAACAATTGATTAGAAGAAGTGGTGGCATCTTTCCCAGAAACTGTACTCCCTGGCATGAAACTGTAGGATGGTTCCTTGATGTAACAGACTGCATGTGGTAGCTGTGAGGGTACAGTGGGCAAGTTGAATTTGGATTGCTTTCAGCTAGCTGAACCTAGGAAATTAACCAGGAACTGACTGTGTCTGACTTCATCAATGTGTACAGTGACTAGAAATGAATGGTGGAGGACTACAAACTTGCTGAGGTTTTATTTAGTTAAAAAAAAAAAGGCAAAAACCAAACCCAAAACTTTTCCAAGCTCACCTAGTCATGTGCTCTGGACATCTAGCCAGCCAGGTAACCTCCTTATCTAGTGTGGGATAATGGGAAGGGCAGTGAAGGTTTTAGCTCAGTAGCTGGTGTTTGTCTAAACAGTCTGGGCCAAACACCACAAAGTTGTGTGGCAGACTCAAGCCATCAACTGCAAGGTGCATAGGGCAGAGATGTGGGCTAAATCTGGGTCTAGTCTACAGCAGCAATTTTGTGGTTGCAACCAGCAGGGTTCTGCTGTCTCATGGTGCAGATTTCCTGAAAGAGAGAAGCAGACCCTCCCTTGTTTCACAAAGCACTGTTCGCATTTATGGTAGCAGGAGAATAATGCAGAGCACCTCTTCAGATGTTTTGATGGGGCTTGTGAGTAGTGGAGCAGCTGCAGGCAAACACGACAACGAGTTATTCTGCTCTCTGCACTCACCAGTAAGTTGTTGTGAACTCAGATCAGTGCATCTGGGCTGCTATTAATGGAATCTTAGTTTAGGATTTGCTCTGCTGAACATGTAAGATTTTCTTATTGGGACTACTGAGAAAACAGAAGCTTAATCTCTGGGGAACTGCAGCATTCCCATGGGGCTGAACCACCTTCCCTCATTCACTTCTTCCTTCTTTACTCTCTCCTCACTTGACTGCTTTGCAACATGCTGCAGAGCGAGCTCAAAAACACACACTGCGGAGAAAGTGAAACTGTCAGTGCATTAAAGTGGGTAGCCCAGCGTAGCAAAACATGGCAAAGCCTAGCTGCAGGCAGTAGGGCAGGAAGTTAGCCTCATGCTGCTAAGAAATAGATGTGTTTTCCTACAAAAAGAAAGCTGTAAATCTTTCTGTGATATGACAGAAATCCTTGCTGAGCTGGAAATACACTTACTGGAGTGGCACAGTATTTGTGTCCTTCCTCAACTCTGGCTCTTGAACATACCACAATGACCGAAACAGGTTGTGAAAACCAGGTGTGCAGGGATGAGTCTCTAGTCTGCTTTGCTAGGTATGTGTCTGCCCTTTTTGGAAAGCTTTGCCACTGCACCCAGATGCAGGAAACCTCTACACCGAGCTTTCCGGTTTCCTTTTATTTCAAATGGTGAGGTGGCTGAGAAAAGGCGTTTGGGGAGCTGTGTTCAGGGAGTAAGGTTAACTGTCATGGATGACAAATCTCTGATGGCCTATACACAGAGTGTGTTGCTGCAAATGTTTTAACAGATGCTAAGGTAAATGTGTGCAAATTTTGCACCTGCTTCTCATTTTGTTTAGCCAAAGAAGTGAGCTGGCCTTCTCTGGCACCAGAGCTAGGCTCAGCTTTGCCACTCCACTCTGGATGCTATTTGCCATGAGTTCAGTGCTATTTGTTATCAGTTCAATGATGCTGCTGCTAATCAGCTGTTTACAGTGATGTTGGATAATGCTTCCTAGCACCAGTCTTGTCTGTCTGGGTTTTGAATTACATTGTATTCATAACTTTTATTTTAATTCTCTTTTCATGTGCCATTACAGCCCAAGATGGCACCAAGCTTAGAAGAAAGATGATCCTATAAGATTTAGCATTTATACAAACTCTCATCCAACTGCTTATGGCATTTGCAGTCCCTGAACGCCATAAACATCTTACCTCTGATTCATACTTGACCTAAAACCTATCTAGAGGCCTGAATCCTAGGCCCTAGGCTAGCTCTCTTCCAAGCACAGGCAATGCACATTTTAAAGTAGGTTATTTAAAGACATGGACATGTACTTAACCACAGTAGCAGACCCGTGCTTTTATTTCTGGAGTTGCCTCTTTTCATCGAAGGCCACAGACTGAAAAAATGAGACTGTCCTTGGAAAGAATGTGTGTGTTTCTGGTTGTCTTTATCTTCAGTTGTATAGCCTAATGTCCACAAAATGACCCTGGCTCTTCTCAAAAGGATGCTTGTGCTATTTATCACAGTGACTTTCTGTTGCAGAAGATTCCCTACACTGGCTCTGGACCAGTTTGAGAAGTATTTCCTTCTATTCATTCCAAATATATGGAACTGTAATCTCATCAAATGTGTGCTTGTTGCTCTTGTGTGGTATTATGGTGCTTGGTAATGTGAATATTAATGTGAGTATTGCTATCTTCTGATCAGCAGCAAAGCACAAATCTGTTGAGTAGCGAATTATTTTCTCCAATTGAATGGAGTTTTCAATCTTTCTGTAATCCTGCTTTTAAATCTCATCAGCCAGAATGATTTTAAAAAAATATCAATTGTATCTAGAAAACAGAAATCTCAAAAATAACAGTTTTTATCAGGGAGAGTAGTAAGTTAGAAAAATGTCATTAGAGTGCTACCTAAAGTGTGGCCATATCACTAGACATACTGGTTCCTACTCCTACTGCAATTTTCAAACAAAGTATCTGCATGGAAAGCCTTTATTAAATTATTCCTAATGTTTAAATTTGCAGACAAATCCATTTCTGTAACAATGCAACAGGATGCAAACGATGTAGGTTAGAGGCAAGCTCTCAGAAGATGCTTTGCATTTCAAAAAAGGTGATCAAGAGCTGTTCTCAATTGGTACAAAGTTCAAGTGCATCGTTTTGATGTGGTTTAATGGCACGGCAGGCAAAGAAAAAGGTTCTGAACCCGAAGGCTTAATCTAGTTTTCTTCACTCAGAGAGCTTGTTCTTCTTCCTTGCACCAGACTTGTTGGCTTAGATGCATTGCATAAGATAACTGTAGAAGAGCCATGTTGACATGCAGATCAGTTATGCACACAGCTTCTCTGCTGACTCTGAACAAGTCATGGGGGAGTTTCAACGGTGGTGTAAATTTCAGGTTAGTAGTGGCCTAGCAGCAAAACTGGCACAGTGATCACAAACCACTGATTTTTCTTGCATTGTTTTATGTCTTTCCATCAGTTGTTGTTCTAACTCAGCTCTTTCATCTTTAAAATATGATAGTTATGCTCATTTTGAGGTATAAACTCAAATGTGTCTGTGTCCTCAAACTGTGGAATTATGATGACGAGCTGCCTGAAAACCTGAATAGTGGGTTTACCAGAGCACTGGTTTGTTTAGCTTGGTATGTCGCCTGTAGAAATTCAGCAGCCACTTGAGAAATATGTAAGTGTATCTTACACATAAAACTTGCTATGGGCAATGACAGTGATGATGCCTAACTCTCAAAGAGTGCCTCCATCAATAGTTCTCAAAAGATTTTATTAGTGATGTCAATATTAATGTCTTTATTTTACAAACAAGAGAGGGAGGCCTAGGAAAGTAGATAACCTAGCTACGTTTGCTCTGCAGACAGGTGGTATAACTGGCACCACAACAGGCTGTCTGGCATCTTCATCCTATGTCCAGTCTCTAAGATGCACAGCTTTGAAAAAAAAAAAATAAAAGCTGAATAAAAATAAAGCTGCATAGGCTCCTGCTCATCCAGATGTTAGGCAAGGCCAGATTCAGCACTGCTTGCACTACCTTGACATGCCCATATTGTCAGAAGTACAGGGGGATTACAGAGGGGTTTTGATAGGATACAGTCTGTAGGGTAGGATTATTCCTCTAGAGATGAATCACAGTGTAGTAAAGGAGGTGCTGTCTGGTGTCTTGTCACTTGTTGCTGGAGTAGAAATGTGTGTAAGCTGCAAGATCATAAAACATGATCTTGCAGCTGGTGGGAGGACAACTGCCTGGTAAATATAAACCTTCTGCTAGCCTGCTCCAGTGCAGGCTGTTGTCCACGTTCTCTGCCACAAAGCTTCTGTGTGATCCTGGGACAATCATTCATGCAGCCACAGGTGGCCATGAATGGTGTGTTCCTTATTTCCTGAATTACTTGCAAGCTTGGGGAGGCTCATTTGAGGCGCATGCAGAACCGCTGCCAATATTGTGCTATTGGCATTGCTGTTGCACAGAAAGCAGTGCCTGCCTATTTCAAATTGGGCACCCACTCTGACCAGACACTTTCATTGCTTCAGTTTCCTAATGAGGGAATAATATTGTCTGCCCTGCCCTGCGGGGCAGTGTTGTGCAAATAAATGAATTGATGTTGTGCAAGCAGAGAGACAGATTTTCAGAGGTGTTTATTCACATACAGACAAAAATGTAGGGCAATATACCAAACATTCCCAGAGATGCTGGTTGTAATTATTTAAAACTCAATTTAAACGTCTGTCTGCATTCTTGGGCTCCTGAAGAAACTATGGAGTCTTTAGGCTTGGAAATGCTAGCACTGTGAATAAGTGATATATTTATGGGTATAAGCCGAAGGAAATTTACTGTGAGAGATAATGACTTCCTTCACAGATAATTTGAATTGTGTGCTGTAAATATTGTTTGCCAACGCTGAACGGTTATGGGAAAACAAGCTATTGAATAGATGTTTGTTAAGAGAGTGTGGTCCGTTCCACGTGCAGATTGAGGCGCGGGGCTGAAAGAAAAATGGCATGCATTGTCTCATTAAATGCTCTTATCTGAGTATATAGATACCAGAGATGTAAACGAGGGTTCTACAACGACGCTAAGAGTTTTGAATGGAGTCATTCTGCATGCAAATTCCTTGGTTGTTTGGGGAAAAAAGGAAAGCGATTCTGTGTCCAGCCCTCTGAACGCTAAGGCTGGGACATTTAGTTAAGGAGGGTACCTTTATAGCACATGCAGACACTTTGCTAAGAGTGCTAGGCAGCTGCTACTCCCGCTTGTGACCAACAGCCATATGTCTCATAGGTGGACTGGAGAGGTTGACTATGAGCATCTTCAATTCTGCTCAGTGCTCAGATATATGACAGCCCTTCAGCATTGCTTCCTTTTTCACACTTTTCCCTTGCTCTTCCTTAGGTCCTTTCCTGATCAACCCACCCTTCTGCCCTGTCCCAGTCTCAAAGGTGGCCTTGCTTGCTCTCTTCGCTTGGCAGTATTGTAGTTGTCTTCTCTCCATCACAATTTCTCCCATATTGTCTCTGAATCTCAATATTCTCTTTTTTTCCCCCCTCTCTGGTCCTTTTTCTTTTTTCAGTGTCTGAATCACTCTGCTTTGGTTGTCAGCAGGGACAGCATCAGAGTGTAGTAAGACATTTTCCTGCTCTCAGATCCAGTGCTCACTCTCGTGACAGCCTGGAAAAGCGATAAGCAGCTTTTGCAGGTTTTCCCTGAGTTTATCTACAGACTGAACAACACCATGAGAAAATCCTTAGCTGCTAAAATTCAGGAAGTCTCTGGTAAGAATGTGTGAAGTGTAATTTCTCTAAGATTTGTAATTACATTCACTGGTACTTCTATGGCAGAAGGTAAAGCCATAAAACAGGCTAAGCTTCAGGCTACTGCTGAATTTTAATATTCTCCCCAATTATATGGGAGTAGTAAAAACTCTTCAGAGGACAGTTGATTAGAGTGAGATAATCTGTCAACTTCAAACCTCCTTCTGGGAAACAGCACAATGATTTTGGCTGAACATTTTGAAAGAAACAGGTAGAATTTCACCTGAGTTTAGTGCTTGTCACACAAACTTCAGTCCCAAATTGTTAAAGTTTAACTGGATGCACGAAAGCAACTTGTTTTCACAGACACCTTGTGCTGTGTCACTACTTGACTGTTCCTGCTAATCCCAGTTGATGAGTTTCATTAATATTCTTTCATTTTCTAGCTCTCCTCCTTTGCAAAACTTCTAACATTAGAAATGCATTTTAGAATCTGGCCTTCAAAAATCGTGACACTGAGTGCTACTGGCTGCCTACCAGGCTATGTGTGTGAGATTTATTTTTTTTTAATCCTGTTTGGAATTTGGTAAATTTATAAGAAAGATCTCCCCACACCCATTCTCTGCAGGAGTCACTTAATTTCTTTGTGAGCTTTGCTGCTAAACTGTGCATAATTTGGGGTTTTCATTGTTCTTACCCTGCTTTTGAAGTTGCTTTGTGATTTTTGAAAAGATGTTAATTTTCCTTTTGTTGTTCTCTGTTGGCCACTTAATCCTTTCCCATTCTAATTGTTATTCTTATTGGTCTCTTCAAACTTTTCTGTTGTTTGAAATGTCTGTCATCTAAAACTTGCCTTTGTTTTTCCAACAAAGATTTTGGGAGCCTCCCTGCTGAGCCACATTCCAAATATGTGTGTGGCTGTGGATGGGGGGATTTTGGCCTTCCTTTTTCTTTGACGCCTCTCTTTCCTGTATCTGGGCTATCAGCAAATACAAGAAGCTCAGAGAAAACACTCCAGCATTGCTTCCTTTGACATTGATTGTCAGGCAGCAATAGCTGAATGTCATTTTCCAAATCCCGTTGCTGTTGTGTTAGACTCTACCTTGACGAATATATCAGGTCTGTTTAATTCAGCAGTTGTAGGCTACAAAGCCTGACTGCACCTTAGTTCAGATGATTCTGTTAGAAAACTAATTTATTTTTAAGTCTCCTGAGCCTCACAGCTGTTGTTCATCAGCTCTGCAAACACTTAACAGCTATGTACTTATCTTTGCTATAAAGTGGAAACGAGCCAGAATTATGAATCATTTCTTCAAATCTATCTTAGAGTAGGCTGGAATACCCGAAAGTATCCCTGGAGGTATACAGTGATCAGAAGAGAAGTCCAGATGTTTATCATGGACTAAATACTTTCATTTCATTTCAAAGTATTTTATTTCAAAAGACCTTGGACCCTCATAACTGTCTTCAAGGAGACATAGTTATGTTCAGGAATCATAGTTGTGGTGACGTCTAAGAAACCTGGGATCTCAAGGTCCAGATTTTAAGGCTGGTTGAGACCCATGAGTGTGATGCAGCCATACAACAGTAATATTAACTATCTAAGCCTAAAACAGAGATCCTGGACAGAACTTCCAGTGAATACTCACTCCATGGCCTAGAGGAGAGCAATAATCACAGAGCTATTTGATGAAAATGGGACATGGATGCTTTCTTTCTTGACAGATTTTTTTTTTTTTGTTTGTTTGTTTTTTTGTTTGTTTGTTTGTTTGTTTGTTTTTTGTTTTTTTTTGGTGGTCTCCAGATAGATGAGTGTAAGTGCCAAATGTGAGGAAAAAATTTATGGCTGTGACTTCTGCGGGAAGAAACACACCTTATTGTCACTATCATGTTCAGATTTCTGGAGCGGAGTGGGAGAGTGAGACTGAAAGAATTTACTAGTCATTGGAACTCCACCACTGGCTGACTTAGGAAGCTATGTGCTCTTTGTATTTGTTTCTGGAGATATAGAAGCAGCTCTTCTCTGAAGTTCTGGGTGCTTATGCCAACAATAGGACTTCCAGTCAGCTCAGCATCCTGTTGTGGAAGTCACTTCTGTAGATGGGACTCTGAAACGCATGTGCTCTGTTACATTTACACATCTTTTGTCCTGAGAGGAAATGGCTTAGGATCTTGAGCCACCACAGTGCTCTGAAAAATGAGTTCATTTAAGAGAAGTTGCCCCTTGCTGAACTTCAGGTGACTGGATGTGGTGGAATTGTGACAGTCCAGCCTTCTCAGCACTGTAATGTGTCCTGGCACCAGCTGGTTTGAAATGATATGTGTATGCAGATCTGACTTTAAACTACCAGCTATTACTAAAGAGAAGGCGGAAGCATGAGGAAGTGGCCTTTGCATACAAAGAAAAAAGTCGGTCCTCTTGATCCTTTCTCCCTCACCAACAGTGGCTTTTTACAGCACGGGTTTTCGACATGAAAATACCTGTAAGTCACACTGTTTTGCTAACTACAGTCGTACAAAGACTCCTCAATGGCCTCTGCAGGTGTCTTGGAAGTCTTAGAGATTAAGACAGCCTCTTTTCCACTTCCACTCTCTCACTGTAAACCCTCTCCTTTTGGCTCCCTTTTGGTCTCAAGCCAGTGCTGTGAATGGACTTCAAGTTTGGTAAAGAGACTAGTTTCTTGAAAAGGACAATTTCCTGACTGGCTGGTGGACTACAGCAACGTGTCCTGGGCTCAGAGAGGTTTACAGTCCAGAAAATACTATCTGGCCTAATGGCACATACATTTACAATTTCCATCCTTCGAAAGCAAGCTTGGGATTGACTATGAGGCTTTGGAAATGTATGCCTTTTGACCAAACCACCTTAAATAAGAGAAATCCCAACCTGCAGAACATCAAGCATTTAATTCAGCATCTCTCTAAATATGGCTGGTTGAAACTGTGCTAGGTATTACAAAAGCAAGCTTCTCTGCCCCCACCAATGGAAATTACCAGTCGTGGGAGAAGTCAGGTTTTGCCAGAGTAATTAGATCAACAGTTGGGCTTGCAGCAACTGAAGTTGTGTATTTGGAAGCCACACCTCCTCACCATCCTGACCATTTCAGATGGCCTAGAGCAAGTTTGCAGTGTCAGTTTAGCCTTACTCCAGCACCCCATCCTCTTGAAAAAAAGAGCAGGTAAACCAAAATCCTGCCTGCCACAGAAAGGTCTTCTCCTCTGAATGTGTGCCAGTTTCCTAAGGAATATCCCAGCCTTCGTTTGGGTAACATTCTGTACTCATTCCCAGGTGAGAAACAACTGTATTTTCTACATGAAAATCTTTAAACTTGAGAGTGTCTCCAAGCTAGTGAGAAACTGTACTTTCATGGAGAATAACCGGTAAGCTTTCAGTGATGCTGGTTTGACTGGAGGTGATCTGCCCAGAACACCACTCTAGTTCAGTAGTTGGTCTTTGTCAGATACGATCTTTACTTCGGTAAATTCATTATCTTTACAGTGCTGCAGTAACAGAAAGACTCCCTTTTGACAATTAGGACCACAAGGGAGGGTTTGGGAAGATGATTGCTCCCTCCTGGGAAGAGATGAAAGACTGCAAGTGGTAAAGGGAAGAGATTTTTCATTATAGATCTTAGGATGAAACCTGAGGGACATCTTGTGCTGGAAGTCTGCCTTATGTTTTATATCAATAAATGAATTTCAAATGCTTGGCTCCTAGTCATGTTTTTTAGGTAATGGTTTTCTAGTTTATCTCACTCTGGTTTCTTGGAGGTGGATTAGTACATAATTAAATATATGGAACAGTGTAATGAAAAACATGATTCTATCAAAGCAAATTAATCACTAGGTCTGGTTTTGAACTTAGTAGGATCACTGCAAATGATGAATTTGCTTCATCTTTCCGAGTACTTCCCTATTGCCCTGGCTATTTATGTTGTAGTCCTTGGAATTTACAGCAAGCAAACATGAAAGTAATAATTTTCTTGTGCAAATAAAAAATAGAGGGCTTGTGTATATTAATGCTTCTGTGTCATCTGGTGGATGCTAGTTGATGTAAAGTATACTTAAACCCGTATCAGACTACTGAAGAAGTATAAAGAAGTCTTCTTGGAGATGAAAAACAGGTCATTTATCTTCTGTTGCATCTGTGAACAGAGTTTTTCTTAAATGGCACAGGAACCTTTAGTGCCTATCTAATAGTGCATCACCAATACTGACTTTTGTGCTAAGAAGTTCATGTAGAGATGGAAATTTAGGAGAAATGTGAGCCAGAGGTGGTTTTGGTCTATGGCTCCGTGGGCAACTCTAGATTTTAGAGTGCTTAACCTGGCATTTTCCAAGACTGCTAAATGGAAAGGCAATGGTTCTGCTCTGTAGAACAGAACAGAGAAAAGCTTCTGCTAAAGACAGACTTTTGAATGTGAGAAAAACTGGAAAGGTCAATGCTGTGAAAGGTCTTTATGCCAGAAGGCTGATTTGAGGGTAGATGAGTCTCCTTCTATCCCATACACCCTTTCCCTGAACTCAGACTATCCTTTTAGGATAGCTATGTGTGCTAGAGTGGCTGGAGAGTAGACGGAATGGGAGAGAAAAGAGGGTCTGGATATCCAAAAGCTACTTCCTCTACTTCCTCCTCTGCTCTTGTGGTTGCTGGAATTATGTATGAACTTAGTATGAGGTCCTCATATCATATTAATGCAGTTCTTTGCATTTGTTTTATTTTAATTTTTCATTGTTTCAGGTATCTGAAATGAGAGGAAAATGTTTGCTTACAACAATGTGAGCCCTGTAACAGGCCTGTTTGGTTCTCTGCACCTTGTCCATCACTGCTGTGAACAAGGAGAAAGAAGTCCACCTTGGTTGCTTCTGTTGCTTCTGCTGCTTCTGCCTGGTAGTTCTTGGCATGGCTGGCACTCCCAGAGGAGCAGCAGCCCAACTATTTACACTGTGGTAGTCTCTATAGTCCCATACTCGAGGAAATCTCCCATTGCTGGCACAGACAGTAAGGGTAGGAGAACTTGTATTGGCAGGGCATTGGAGCTTTTAACCACCAGACAACTTGAACACTTCTATGAAAACTGAGAGACTTGGGGCTGTTAAGTCTTGAGAAGAGAAGGCTGAGTGGGCATCTTATCAACATCTATATATATCTGAAGGGTGGGTGTCAAGATGAAGCTGCCCAGTGATAGGACAAGGAACAATGGGTACAAACTAGAACACAGAAGGTTCCACCTCAACATGAGGAGAAACTCCTTTACAGTGAGGATGATGGTGATGGAGCACTGGGACAAGCTGCCTACAGTGGTTGTTGAATCTTCTTCTCTGGAGATTTTCAAAACCCGCCTGGTTGTGTTCCTGCGCAGCCTGTTCTATGTGATCCTGTCAAACGGGTGCTTGGACTCAATGATCTCTGGAGATCCCTTCCAATTCCTAACAGTCTGTGATTCTGTGAAACCAGCTGGTCTTCTGGGTATTTTGTGCCTCTTGAGGTAAAAAATGAGGGCAAGCAATCCAATCTAGTCCAGTTCTGAGCATGGCTTTACTTTTCTCAACTTGTCTGTTGGGTCCACTTCACTGGTTCCATGCGTGCTAGTGCATAAGCCTCACTGAGTCCTCAGGGTTTTGTATGATTTGAGGCAGACTACTGACTGATGTATGAGCAGAATCAGGCTTTAATAATGAATTATCAACCACTTATAAAGACAGAAACCAATTTTATTGATTGTTTCCACTTTGGCATAGCCTTGCTTTGTACTTAGAAGTGCACAGAATTGTTAACCTAGTTTTCAGAGCTGTCATGTGTCCTCCAGCATGGGAAAAAACAGTTTTGCAGTGGTAGTTTTTCCTGTTTGCAGTTGGAGGCTTTTGGTTTTCTGCTCTCTAACATATGGGCCGAGAGAGTGAAGAGCAAGGAGCATGGAATTGTAAGAAAGAGATTCAAACATTAAGTCAGTCTTACTCAAGCTCACACTTTTCTGTTCATCTGATATTTCTAGCTTGATCATATTTTCAAAAGCTTCTTTTAAGATAACACCTGAAAACAATTCTGAAACCCCCGTGGGTGGCAATAAAAGCATTTAATCTCTAGATGTCTTACATTCAGTTAACTTAGGTCAGTTCAGAGTTTTTCTTAAATGGCAGCAAAGCCATTAGTGCCTGTCTAATAATGCATCACCAAATATTTGCTTTTGTGCCAAGGAGTTCACATGCAGATAGAAATTTAGGAGAACTCTGAGTGAGAGTATCAGTGGTTTTGGTCTATGCTGATCTGCAGGGCCAGAGAGGCACCTTTGGGTGAGCACGTAACAACTCCCTTAGATCCCTCTGGACTAGTTGTGACAATCTGAGCAGTGTCCAGCACTGTTTCTTCTTTGGGATGTCTCTATAAGTCCAGGTGGCTTTGTAGTCTAGCTGTATCAAGGCTCTTCACACGCATTCTCTCTAGATACTACACCTTTCTAGACCCTCACTTTCTGAGTGCTCCACCTATGCTATTCTTTCTTCCTGTCTCTAATCAGAAGACATCTTTCTGGACAACCATTTACTGACACAGTTGGTCTGATCCACCTTGAAAAGAGGGTCTACAGAAAAGCCACGCAGATATAAAAAGAAGCCACCTGAGATTTCACCTACCTCCTTCAAAGTGTGATTTCTGGGGCCATGAGTCCTGTGTGTTGGGTTTTCTTCTCAGTTTCTGTCTTACAAGATAACTTTAAAATGATACTCTGTATTTTAGAAGCCTTTCAAATTTTGTTTCAAGAAGTTTCTTCCATTTTATGCCATCCTGGTAGCTTTGGTAGATTATTTCTTTCTTTGTGTTTTCTAGCTTTCAGGTTGCTTAATTCACTTACTTATTGCACATTACTTACGAATGAAACTCTTAGGCTGTCTCAGATGTGGCTGATGACTTTGGTTGCCCTAAGTGAGGTGCCTTTAAGAGTCTGATTGTCAATAATCACTGGGTAACTTGAATGATTTTCCTCCTTGGTTTTATTCTCTGTATTTCAAACCTCTACCTTCCACTGACAGGGGTGAAAGATGGCTTGCTTCTTGACTGTTACAAGCCCCATATCACATTCTTTAGAGAGCTTAGAGCAAGAAAAGCCCTGTGGTATGTCATAGGTGGGAAGAAGAGGGCTCCACACCAGACCCAGTGCTGTGCTGTGTGATTGGGTTGTATCTGAACCTGTTTAATTATTAATTTATTCACTGAGAGGCTAATTCACATGCCTGGTAACTAGTATGCTTATGTGGGAGAGAGAAGTCTGAATCTCACCAGAAGAGTGACCTAGCCCTAGACCCCTTGATGAGTTCTCTATCTTACTGGCTGGGATGGTAGAGGAAACCCATGCAAGACAGGAGTGGCTTAGTCCTGCTCTTTGCCAAAGAAAATGCTGAGGTGCTTCAAGGACAGGAGAGGGTTCAGATACTGGAGTGGCATGGAAACAGCTACTTCACACAGCCCAGAATAAGGCATCTGAACCTTATGTGAATATAAGATTTGAATATATGTTTTTGACACTTTATCTGAGCCATCTGAAGTATCTCTTGTCCATTGGATGTCCTCATGTGAATCCTGTTTTGTTGGCAGATCCCTAAGCTCCCTATAGTGAGCCTGGCTGCCTGGCTTAGTGTTGGGAATCCTACCGTGAAGTCCAGCACCCAGACATGAAGCAACTGCAGAGTTGAGTGCTGTATGTTCAGGTACCGTCGTACCATATTGCTAACCTCATTTAGGGAAGCACAAGGCTCTCCTTGACTTCAGACTGATTTGTGAGTTTTCAGAATACCTTAACATGTTATACATCCACAGCCTTGGCTACAGCATAACTGGATGGACACGTGGTAATACCCAATCTAAATAAATGAGAATGCATCTGTCGTGGAAGGGAATACAATGTGCATTTTCTCCAATGCTCCCAAGCCTGTGCATTGACATCAACAGTTTTACTGATGAATCCACATCCTGCAGTAGTCCTTGTCCGTGTGAAATACAGCAGAGCACAGAATGACAGAAAAAATATAAGTCTAAACAATATCTTAACTAAGTAGGTATTCAGCTTTTATTATTCCAAAACTAAAGCTAGAATTGATGAAAGTTTGCTTCTTTATATGTACATGGTGTCCCTACTAGCTACAGAAACATCTCTTTTCAAACTGAGAACATCTTTACTAATGAAAATTATGTAACTTATCCTAATTTGATTGCTCTTCTTGACATTAAAATTACATTTTTACCAGTGAATCGATTACTAATTCCCATTGCAAAGCAATTAAACTATCTTTTTAATGCGCTCCAACCATTAACTCTGTTTGTCTATCTAATATCATAAACATGCATTTTTTTACAGAAGACTCCTCACTCATTTGGCAGGTTAAACTTCAGAAAGTGTGTAACTAAGTGAAGCATGGATCTGTGGTTGTCCTTCACTCCAGTCTTAGAGAAGACTCAGCATCTTAGACTAGTAACTGGCCACTAGATGAGCTAGTCTGCGGCTGTAAGCCAAGGCAGCATTTTAAACATGAGAACTGGCAGATTCCAAGTACAACAAATGCAAAGATGTTTGTGCCTGATGTTTGGATTATCTAGTGTAACAACTACAATGTTCTGCAGAGTGTGTTCTCAGCAGAACTACTTGTATGGTCAGAGTTTACTTGTGTTTAGATAGAGTGCCAAATCAAGGCATCTATTTCTTTTTCTCCTGTCCAGTCTAGATATTTATGTTGCGCCATCGCCTGCAGTAGAAATCTAAGAATGTCTTTTCAGTGGAATGACTTTTAAAATGAAGAGTGAAATGTTAGCCAAAATGGAAATCTCCTTGGTAAAAAAAAAAACAAAACAAAAAACAACAACTCAGTTTAATTACATTTTCATGTCTTCCATTAGGAAAACTGAGGGCTAAAAAAACTCCCTGTGTCTGGCAATCCACACTTAAACAAATTGACTAGTGTTCATCTGACTGGCTGATTTTTTTGGGGCTATGTTTTTTTGATTGTAGAAAGCTGGAAAATAGTTTGTGGATGTGTTTTAGTTTTGGGGCAGAAGCTCAAAAAATTCTGTGGGAGGCTGGAAATGCATTAAAATATTTGTATTTAGCAAGTATGTTTTTTACAGAAAAAATTACCTGGACTTCCAAGTGCACTCTGACAGCAATCAATTACTTTATTCTAGTGAAACACATTAGTTCATACTTGCACTAAGTTTAGGTATCAAATTTAGAGGGCTGGCTCCTAGGCTGTCTGTGTAATCCAGAGAGAAAACCTGCTACACAGCATGATTCTGGACACATAAATCAGGCTCTTGCTCGCAATTTCCTCTTGGAGGAACCTTTCTCTGTCACTTAACCATATGGTATGCCCAGGGAGAGCAGCTTCAAAGTTTGATGCTTTAAGATATCCCGTGTTGGTATCTCCTTCTGATCAAACCCAGATTAGATAAAAGGATACAACTAAGACATCTTCTGAGACCATTGTGATATGCAAGACTAGCTGTATGTGTTTTTTAACATAAGTAGGCTGGATAAAGTTGCTCCGTATGTGCACCATGAGTGTTTTTCTATGTGTGAGAGAAAGAGAAGGAAAGATTGCGGGAATAGCTAAATAAGATTTCCAAAAATATTCCCTCCCCAGGAATGTGTGTTGTCTGGCTCTTAAGGTCTCTACCCATCCTCTTGAATTCTCTGGCATTTCTGGCATTTTTGCATCTTGCGAGGCATCCTCCTCCCACAGCACCATCATTCCTCTCTTAACCTCTCTTTCTTTTACCTTAGAGCCTCATACTTCTCTTGGCACAGCAAGAATCTCTTTATGCTTTCTCCACTGCCCTTCAAGCCTTCTTTCTCCAGTTCCCAGCTACGAGCTGCAGAAGCAAAACTCCGTAAGGATATAAAAGACTGCCTGGTTTCTAACTCAGCTGATTGCCTGGCTGTGATCTGTTGCTGACAGTAATGTGAGGCAGTGCAAAATGAAGAGGAACTCAGGTCGCATGGATGATAAAGAAGTTAATTTGCTATAGAAAGTCAAAATGGCCCTGTAACTCCTAAGGGGTGTGTGTGTAAATCATAGAATTCATGAGCTGAACAGCATCTTGAGAGGTCTTTTAGTCTCCTCTCTGTCCTGCACCAGGAAATGTATAAATCTTTATATTCTAATTAACTTTACTCCCCTTTCTGCCCTTCTTTGCTAAGTAGAGGAATTCTTCAACCCAGATCTGTTGGGTGGTGATAAAGTCCATGGCAGGAAATCCCAATCCTTGTAGTACACAGGGCCAGCACTTGGCTCCTCCTTTAAAATTACCTTTGCTGTGTTTTCAGTTAAAAAACTGTTTCCATGAGGTCAGGGTGGGAAAGCTGTGCGCTTCAAACAGCCTCTCTCAGCAAGTTTGGCCTCAGCATCATGTCACACAGCATACAGTCCCCTCATGGCAAGGTTTGCAAGGTGCCTGGAGCTTCGTTTTGTCCTGTGTGGGAAGACTCACCAAACAGACACAGAGTTAGACCTAGACCATACCATCTTTGTTTGCTGAAGAGAATGTAAGTCAGCATTCAGTGGTCAAACAACAATTTATACCATAATGTTCTCAAAATCCACTATGTCTGTTGTCTTTTATAAGGAGGGAATTGTATTACTTTGGCACAATTTGTTCTTGACAAACCCAGGGTAATTTTATCATCTTCTAGATACTTGAAAAAGCAGTAGTTTTATTTAATAAAGAGCTTCTGTTTTTCAGGGCTCCCTGATCTGCTGACAAGCCTGTAATTCCCCCACCCTTTTCAGAGTAGTAGTGTTGTCTGTCTACCAGTCGTTCAAGGTGATCACTCAAGGCTCTCAGATTACTGTAGCTAGCTCCTTATCATGCAAGGGAGGATCTGCTCAGGCCCCGATTGTTTGAACATCCTTAATTTCTTGAAATAGTTTTAACTTGTGTTTTCTACACATGGCCTATCTTGCTATTTCTCTATTAATTACTAATTCTAAGCTTTAGTAAACTTTTTTTGTCAACACAGAAAGAAACATGCTGTCATATACTTTAAATCTCTGTGGGGTCTTCCCCATTCCTGCTTGGGAAACCACTACTTTTACTCTTCTAATTTATTCCTTATTGCCTTTATATCCTTTGTCACTTGACATTCATTTATCTTTCTATGTCCTTCACCTGTTCCACTTTACTCATCCTGTTACCTGCTTTTGCTTTCATTATTTCCACAAGCCCTTTTTGATAATCTGGTCATTGAGGAACTCAGCATTGCAGGCTCAGAGGTTGCACCAAGACCGTTTTTCTGAATCTACATATTCGGTATAGCAGCCTTGACTAAATCACAGCTGTCTCTAATTATTTTCCTAGAAGACTTTACCAGCCTCTTGCTCAGCTGAAGTCTGATCTCCTGAGGTCTGTTATTCCTTTTCTACTGCTCTCATGTCTCTTTTTTCTTAAAATACTGAAATCTGTCACTTCATTCCAATTATCTCTCAGTTTGTCACTTGCCAATCAATTGGAAGTGGACAAAAGCCATAGTCAAGCCTTCACATCTTCCTCCACCTCAAATAAAAAGCTGCACTCACCATGTTGCAGATACTTGTCCCACTGAGCTATTTGTCCAAGAGATGTCCATGTATCATCAGATATTCTCAGAGTCCTTCTAATATCTGCTCAAGAAAAGACTCATTTGCCTCCAGCACCAGTAAGTTTGTGGATGACACCAAGCTAGGAGCAGGTGTTGATCTGTTGGAAGGTAGGAGAGCCCTGCAGAGGGACTTAGACAGGCTGGATGGGTGGGCAGAGGCCAATGGGATGAAATTTAACAAGGCCAAGTGCAGGGTTCTGCACTTTGGCCACGGCAACCCCAAGCAGCGCTACAGGCTGGGGACAGAGTGGCTGGANGGCTCAGGCCAGACCTCATTGCTGTCTACAACTACCTGAAGGGAAGTTGTAGCCATGTGGAGGTTGGTCTCTTCTGCCAGGCAACCAGCAACAGGACAAGGGGACACAGTCTCAAGTTGTGCCGGAGGAGATATAGGCTGGATGTTAGGAGGAAGTTCTTGACAGAGAGAGTGATTGGCATAGGAATGGGCTGCCCAGGGAGGTGGTGGAGTCACCATCCCTGGAGGTGTTAAAGAAAAGACTGGATGAGGCACCTAGTGCCATGGTCTAGTTGACTGGATAGGGGTGGGTGATAGGTTGGACTGGATGATCTTGGAGGTCTCTTCCAACCTGGTTTATTCTATTCTCTCTCTCCTTTTCTAAGTGGTCTTTAGTCACTTTCTAACATGATAGTGATGCTTATTTTAAAATATATTTTAAACCTGATGTTCAATGAAGCCATCTTTCTTTCTTAGTGAGACCCACATCTGCTAGGAGATGGAGGAACCTCTGTGTTTATTACTGCTATTCCTTCCCATAGTGATGCTCTATTCCAGAGTTTGTCCCTATATGAGATGGTCACTGCATTGAGTAGCCTCAATCCTGCTCTACATCATGTTGCTGAACTATCTATTGGCCTCACTAATGTTGCACAAGCACAGCTGAAACTGATGTTTAGATAAAGTACTCCCTCAAACTTTTCCCTCTTTCTATTTTGTTGATGTTTTATAACCAACAATAATACAGGAGCAGACTATTTCAGCAGATTTTCTGCAATAAAGGGTAACATATACCAGTCCTATACTAATTCTCTTTTAGTAAACAGATTCCTAATCTGGGAGAAAATTTCTTTTGCTTCTGGTTAAACAACTTCTTGGATGCTAAAAAAAATGAATTCTGATTCCTAAGTTAAATGTTTTACTTTCCATTGTGAATTTGCCAGTTTGTTACTGCAATTGCCCATGATTGCCAGGCTCTGGCACTGCTATGGATAGTGAGGGTTGGAGGAATATCACTGAAGTATTTAATGCGAGGATAATAGCCCTGCAAATAAATGTCTTAGGCCTTGACAATGGCAAAGGAACTTCAGCCTACTCCACTAGGAAGACTTCACTGTCTTCATTGGGACCTACATCCTGCTCAGGGTTATAGATTTGGGGCAATTAATCCTCCTACTGCCTAATTAAGAAGTCAGGTGATTTTCAGAGACTCTTGTCTATTAAACAATTAGAGTAAGAGCCTGCAGACCATGTCTGGGTAGGTGTTTAGTCACATCTCTTTTGGCAGGATGAGTTTTGACCTCTTTTCATACACTTCTTGTAAACAGTGTTGTTTTTAAAATATATTGTGTCTGTTCTGGATAGGAATGCTTTCACTCATTTTTCATCTTCTCAATTTGTTCCCCAGTCTTCCAGATTTGTGAAGTTAGGGTGAGAGAACATACCATCTTCTGTTCTGCATTGAGGCTGTGTTCAACTCCTGTGCTTCACAGTCACCTCAGAAACACTTCAAGCTGAGTATCCCTCATTCTGGATTTACACTTGCTGCATTTATGATATGCCTTTTCTGTTAGCTACAACCATTGTGTAATACTGGCATAAGAATAAACTAAATCTTGTTGCTTTTATGTCCCAAACAGGTAATTGATGGTTTTCTCCTTGACTGCACCACCAAGTTGAGCTGTGACCCTCTTTCCTGTTTGAATTGGGTCTAAGGAACAGGAAAATGAGGAAGGGGGTTGCTGACAGCACTTCTACAACCTGGGGGAAAGACTGCTTAAAGAATTTAGACCCCTCAGAGCTTTCTCTTTGTGGGAGATGTGAAGAGAAGACTTCCCAGGTGGGTGAAAAAAAAAAAAGAGAAATGTGGAAAAAAAGAGATGAATGTGGATAAATGCATTCTTTATTGCAACATGCAGATATTCTTCATCTACCTGAAGGCAGAATTTGGTACCTGCAGATGTGAAAAATAAACCTCGTGACTCCAGATGACCCTTGCTCCATGGGATAACCAAGATGAAAGAAAAACTTGGAGTGAGAAGCCCAGAAGTAGCAAGAAATGAGCTCAGAGTAAGAGTGAAAGTTCAGACTTAGCTGTGTCCTACTTAGGAGCTTCCAAATGTAGTCTAAGTTGGTACTTCTTGTTCCCCCTCAGGTAATGCCTAATGTACTCTGAATGGAAATTTCAAGTCATAACATCTAAATGTGGAGGCATTACACAACTGTGCACCCTGATTGCAGCCCAGGAAGCTGCCCTAGCAGGCTTTGGGCATGATGGTGATAATCTTAAGTGTTCTGTGTTGTGAGAGTGTCTAGAAATCCCACTGTGTCAGATGTTGTACAAACACCTTGGGAAAAAAAAGGCCCTGTCTGAACCAGTGCATGGCCTGAATAGCCAAGGCTGACAGAGTATTGCCTGGGACATGAACATGTGGGCAGATGTGTTGAATTTCCCTTCCCCTCTGCTCCACACTGGTGAGACCCCACCTGGAGTACTGCATCCAGTTCTGAAGCCCCTATTACAAGAGAGACATGGATGTGCTGGAGTGTGTCCAGAGAAGGGCTATGAGGATGATCAGAGGGCTGGAGCACCTCTCCTATGAAAACAGACTGAGAGAGTTGGGGCTGTTCAGTCTGGAGAAGAGAGGGCTCCCAGGAGACCTTATTGTGGCCTTCCAGTATCTTAAGAGGGCCTACGAGAGAGCTGGTGAGGGACTTTTTTGCATGTCAGGTAGTGATAGGACTAGAGGGAATGGAACAAAACTAGAAGTGGGTAGATTCAGATTGAATGTCAGGAAAAAAATCCCTCATCATGAGGGTGGTGTGACACTGGAACAGGTTGCCCAGGGAGGTGGCGGAAGCTCCATCCCTGAAGGTCTTTAAGGCCAGGCCAGATGGGGTCCTGAGCAAGCTGATCTAGGTGAGGTGTTCTTGGCCATGGCAGGGGGGTTGGAACTAGATGATCCTTGAAGTCTCTTCCAGCCCTGACAATTCTATGATTCTGTAATTCTTGTTTTCTTCTTTTGTCCCAGCAGTGATCTATGAGGTAGGCTCCCTACAGGATGAGGGGCAATGGGTTTAAACTGGAAGAGGGGAGATTCAAACTAGATGTTAGGAAAGGGTTCTTTACAGTGAGGGTAGTGAGACACTGGAATAGGTTGCCCGGGGATGTTGTGGCTGCTCCCTCCCTGGAGATGTTCAAGGCCAGAATGCATGAGGCCTTGAGTGACCTGTTCTAGTGGGAGGTCTCCCTGCCTATGGCAGGGGTTGGAACTGGATGATCTTTGAGGTCCCTTCCAACCTAAACCATTCTATGATATTAAAGAACTTTTTCCTAGCATCCAGTCTAAATCTGCTCTAAGAACCACATGTTTCAAAGCTCACAATCCTCCAGCTTGATCACTCTTAATCCAGTTTGGATAATTTTGTATATGTTGTGCAGCAAAGACTTTGAGTTCAGTAATTTTCCTTTGGCTTCCCTGGTTTTTGGGGTGAGAAATAGGGATCAGAACTTTTGGAGGCTAAAAGAGGTGGCAAAATACCAACACCATGTGTGACAAGTGTCAGAGAGCACTTTAATAAATGATTAAAAACTTAACTCTTCAGGTACTTATAGTATCCAAATTCATGGTGACAATCAGGGCTCATACCAGGCTACGGAAATGACCTCTGCAGCATGATTTGTATTGGTTGAACAGAGGCTAAGAAAAAAGATAGGAAACTGCTCTCTGATGGACATTTCTAGAGAGAGTGAAGGGAGTGTTATTGGGACTGACTTGACGAGTCCCCATTTGCTCTGCCGTTCTGGAATATAGACCTACTTCATGTCTGAGTATGTATTGACAGTGCTCAGAGTGGGCCTAAGGCTTGTATGCAGGCATAACTTGATGATTGGTTAAGGTTTGGGGGGACTTTTCAGCAGCATATGGCATGCACCCTAGTAACATATTTTGAGGTTTTATGAGTTTATTTGGATTCTCAAATGAGATTACTGGAAAGAAAATTCACATTAAACTGTCACAAAAACATCTGGAAAGAGACTGATAGATGAGAAAGGAGCCACATCCTTAATGACAATGGATTTTACTGCTGCTCAGCTCATAACTTCAAACTACGATAGGAGTCATAAATATTTTCCAGAGCACTAAATTTGTTTTTAATTCTCATTGGAGTTTGCATTGCTGGGTGTTTGCAATAGCTGTGTGTTGGCTACCTGCAGCATGCATTGACACCATGTTGCTGAGCTTCTGCTGCCCCTTGAATGACAAATTTTCACTGCTGTTTCTTAGAATCATAGAATGGTTTAGGTTGGAAGGTGATCCTCAAGGATCACCCAGCTTCAACCCCCTGCCACAGGCAGGGACACCTCCCACTAGAGCAGGTTCTTCTGAGGGTCTCCTGAAGCATCAATGGCTGCAGCAGGTAATGGAAATTTTGCCATCAATTTCAGAAAGAGAAGATTTGGGCCTCGAAATTGCACCTTTGCATGTATAGTATCCAGAAATGTTTTGCCTGGCAAACATTCAGAGCAAGCGTGGTTCCATGTGGCTCTGTGCTGCAGGACAGGGCTCTTCATGTGCATGTGAATATCTCCCAGACCTTGTGCATTGGACAAATTTAGCACCTGAGCTGGGATGTGGCATCACAGCATGTAGATGGGAATTTCTGGAAGGAGTGGAGGAGCTCGTATTATGCTTGAAAGAGTAGGTTGTTATACAGTCCACTCTACTTGGGTTTGTGCTGTTCAAACTGTTTCTTCTTGTGTGACCTCTAGAATGGCCGTGACAGATAGGCAGGAGTACACAACATCTAAATTTGGCAGAGTCCTTTAAAATGTATCCTGTTTTGTTTGACAGATATCCACCGAGATGAGAAGGAACTTTCCCCTGCCCCTTCAATTCACTGAGGACTTCAGCAATCCTCCGCAGGAATACTGGAATTATTCTCCAGTGCTGAAGTCAGGTAATTTCTCCAGGGGCTCAAGAAATGCATTCATATAATCATCATTTGCTGTTGTATTTTTAATACGTATATCCCTGAGATCTGATTTAGAGATTGTATCATAATAACTTGAAATTGTTGCTTTGAAGTTGCACCTGGCATTTCTGAGCTGGGAAAGATCTGGAATGTACATCTCATTAGCTTAGCACAAGTGGTTTTGGTATGGTGTGAAAGAGGGCAGGAGCAGACAGCAAAGGGAAATGCCTTTGAGTACATGCAGGTAACCAAGAGTGGAATCTGACGGCTTACTGGTACATGGGTTTTACTTTTTCATCTCAGTGGTGTAACCTCTAAGCATCCTTAGCCACTTCATTTCTGCTCTGTTGGCTTTGCAAGAAGGCAGGCTTTGTTTCAGGTCTACTCCAGCTTCAATGAAGAAGGAGACACTTCTTCATTGAAGTCAATAGTTACTTCAATATTACTAAAATATAGACTGCAAGGGCTTCATCCCAAAGCACTGCAATTTGATTTCAGATACTGTTTAATTGTTAACAATTTACTAGTTCCTGGGGTGGCAGTGCCAGGGCCAGCCAGCTCCCCCAGTACAAGAACCATTTGTAAATCAATTTGAAGGCTAGCTCTGTGGTAAAGTGTTGGACTTGATGATCTGTGAGGTCTCTTCCAACCTTGGTGATACTGTGATACTGTGTGAATGCATCTGCCCTGATTTGAAGGCTAAGAATGTTTAATAGCACAGATGAGGTCAGTCTATGCCAGGTGACTGGTCAGTGTCTGGGCCTTGTCACTCTGAAGTCTGCTAGGACAGGTATAGCCAGTGACATAATGACAGTGAACCTGTCAGTTATTGTCAGTTACTCAAGATGAGTGTTTTTCCAAGTTCTTTTCATGATTGTCTCCTCCATCATGACAGTGCTCCCTTCAACTGGTCTGATAATCTGTCAGTGTTTAAGATCAGGGATAGTGGTTTCTTTTGTCTAAGATCTCTTTCTGCCCCAGGAAAGCAGAAGAGTGTGAACTCTAACATACAACCTACCAGTTCAAAAGCATTTATTTCCCCAACAATATCTCTGGAGATTTCCACAGGCTAGCTGGCTACCTGTAGTGTTGCAGCGATGCTGCCTTGTCTTAGGTTATGCTTCTACTCCCACTGAAACTAGCAGTGATTTTGGCAGTTTGGGGCTGGACCACAAACTACAGCATTTCTGGGGTCCTTCAAGATGAAAAGCACTCCACGTGGGTAAGTTATCATTATTTGTTGTTATTTTCTCTCTGATCCACTTTGGAAGACAGATGTGCATACTTCCCCCCCCGCCACGCTCCGAGAACTGATGAAACATGAAAATCACTTTTTAGATAAAGAAAAGCCCACAAAGTCAACACAATGCATTGTGAGTTATTTGGTTTCTAATCTCTGAAAATGAGCCAGGTCAAACAGACACAGCTCTTCTGATAAATTGTTATTCTTAGAGATTTCATCCCTCCGTGGAAAAGTACTGAGCTGGCTGTCTGATCTCCTCTTACACTGTCATCAGCATAGAGCAGTGGGCCAGTGGAAAATTGGAGAAAACCAGCTGCATGAAGAGTGTTAAGGGCATTATTTTTAGATCTTCATTTCTTTCTGACTACACACACTTCCCTGTGGAAAACAAGGCTGTCTATCCTAGTGACTTACTGGGAGCTGCTGCATTATGCACAGTGGAGCTGCTCCTTAGAAATGAGATGCTGAACAAATTAAATGGGAGAAAACCAGACCTATAAATTTGTGTAGTGTACAACAGGAGAGATGAGGGAGATTTGAGAGAGAATGCATGGGAGTCCTTGGAAAGTGTGCAAGTTTTCTGCAATAGAGGTATGAGTTTGCAGGGCGTAACTCCAGTGGAATCCCCCTCTTTCCCTGATTTGGATATTTACTTTTGTACTTCCCCTACCAGTTGTGACTTTGAGGAGAAAGTTCTTCACTGAGAGAGTCATTGGACACTGGAATGGGCTGCCCAGGGAGGTGGTGGAGTCGCCGTCCCTGGGGCTGTTCAAGGCAGGATTGGACGTGGCACTTGGTGCCATGGTCTAGCCTTGAGCTCTGTGGTAATGGGTTGGACTTGATGATCTATGAGGTCTCTTCCAACCTTGGTGATACTGTGATACTGTGACATTAAGCAAGTACCAAAGCTGAATGCCAGCTTTCCTCACCAATACTGGTCTGCTGTCACAACAGAGCTGCTAAAGAGAGGAATTCTCAGTCCATATCTGCTAAGAACTATGACAGGAACTAAATGCATAATGACTCCAGTGCAGGTGGTAGTTTGAAACACACCCATACATGGATTGCTTCACTGCCTCCTGCTGATGGCCCACCCATCCTAGGGAATGAGTTAGCAAGTTTAACTAGATGTGGTTAGATACACAAACTGTTAGTGTGATGAAAAGGTTCAGGCTTCCCCTCTCATTGTGAGGTCTCACTTGAGTGGGAGAAGGAGGCATCTCTGACTTACATCTCTAAGTGTTCAGTCATCCTCTGCATAATGAGAGCATCACCTTGTATGAAGAGAGGAAAAGCTTAAAGTGTATTAGACCTACCTGCTTTTCCAAACAGTCTTTCCTCCCAGCTTTTGGGGCAGTTCAGCTACTCCAGAATTGTTTGCTTTGAAGCACGTCTTACCTCTGAGTACCCATGTTTGTAAGGATCCTGACAGCCAGTGAGGGGTGAAACCTGGATGTGCTTCAGTCTCTTTTGCTACCCCAGGAGAACTTTGCTGAATTAACTGATTTGCTCTACGTCAGCACTTTTGAGTCCTCTTCTGAAGCAGAGAGCTCCAGAACACTGTCAGTTAGGCAAAACACTGTGGTCTACGATACTAGGGAATGGATAAGATGCCTAAATATATAAGATGCTTTTCACTTTTCTTCTCCAGGGGCAGGTTTTTGTCCTCTCCAAACTCAAGAGGATGATCACAGGATTTCTTTTCTCAGCACCATCAAGAAAAGAAGGATTTTGGCAAGTTTGGAAATAGCTTTTAGGTTACTTTTTAGTCACTGAAGGATGAATAGTGAAGGACCCTTCCGTGTACTCACAGACTTCCACTCCAGACCTATGTTCATATTGAGAAGTGAACAGGAGTGAAAGGACACCTATACAAGGGGAAAATAGACAGGAAACAAATACTAGAAGTACTCGTGGCTATCCACACATAGTATGGACTTGATATCTCTATGACTTGCTACTTCTGCAAGACCCAGTTTGCCTAGAATGGCCTGGAGTGTCAAATAAGTAACTGCAGAATGACTAAACTACAAACAGCGCTTCGAGCATATTCTGGTCAAGTTTGCCACCTCTTGAGAACTCTGTCTCTGTCTGTCCACCCCCCCTCCTGCAGATAAACTACTGAAGAACCCAAGTGGTACCAAAGCAGGATGATGCCTGCTGCTGAAAATGTAATTTCTTATAGCCATGCACATGCATAGCACAGGTAGGTCTCGTGCATTGCCAAAGTTTAGACCCACACATTTTTCACTTGGTTTGGCAAAGTATTTCCTGGGTCAAGTACCTACTTCAGATAGATGTGAAGATGGAAGATTTGCCTAGATTAGCTTAAACATTTCCAAGAATGAGGATATTGAAATTTGTTCAGATATTGAAAATGGTTTGTCCTCACTGCATTCAAAATAAACATGTTGGAGGTTTTGCTGAGAAACTTTGGTATTTCCATGCTCCTGATTTCGCAATGGGATGCCATAGTGTCAGGGGCATGCCTTTTTCTATTTTTCCAAGATAAATTGCCTCTATTTGGCCCACTTAGCAACTTCTGAAGTTTGACAGGCACACACAGTCAGCAGACAGATTTAGAAAATTTGGCACTGAGGCGTGCTTCAGACCATGACTTCAGAAGCTAGGCAGAAGTTTATAGGTGTCTGCATGGGAATGCCGTATGCACAGTCTGAAAGCAAAGAGACTATTTTGTGTGCTCTTAGTGCTTCAGAAAGTAGGCCAGATAGCAAGATGGAAGAATACTTGGGGATTATTACAAAGGAAATGTAAGGGCAGTACAAGTGGCTGAAAAGGAAGAGACAAAGATTCAATCAATGGATCCAAACAAGTAACGGAGATCTGTTTTCACAAGGTGTATGCTGACTACAACTGCCTAAGATCATCAGACTCAGCATGGGAGATGGTAAGAAAGATAAGTAAGCAACTCCAGATTCATCCCTGTTGTTTTATGTAAGCATTGATGCTACCACCTGTATTTACATTGGCTCACTTCCTTCAAGACTCAGCCCCTGGATTTTCTGGAGTTGCACACAGACTGAGCCTATTGTTGACTGTAGCTTTTCCTGGAGAGTTGTTGAGATGGAAAGATGCAACATCAATGAAGAGGGTACACGGCAAGGTAAAAATAGTCTGTCTCTGAGCAGATGAACACGGGCTTGGCAATATGGATTCTCTCATTGCCACCTGGCAGAAGTCTCCAAGAAAAAGTTATGTTAGTTTTGGCTGGGGAAAAATAACACTGGAAGAGTTCCTTGCAGCTTTAGGTCAAAGTCCCCTAGTACTTACGCTCTCCATGACAGAAGCCAGCAGCAGCATCACTCTTCTCTGGCCTCACAGTGTCCTACAGGAGGCCCATGCTCAGCTCCCCTCTTCAGCCTGCAGGAGGGGGGTGGACAGACAGAGACAGAGTTCTCAAGAGGTGGCAAACTTGACCAGAATATGCTCAAAGCACTGTTTGTAGTTTAGTCATTCTGCAGTTACTTATTTGACACTCCAGGCCATTCTAGGCAAACTGGGTCTTGCAGAAGTAGCAAGTCATAGAGATATCAAGTCCATACTATGTGTGGATAGCCACGAGTACTTCTAGTATTTGTTTCCTGTCTATTTTCCCCTTGTATAGGTGTCCTTTCACTCCTGTTCACTTCTCAATATGAACATAGGTCTGGAGTGGAAGTCTGTGAGTACATGGAAGGGTCCTTCACTATTCATCCTTCAGTGACTAAAAAGTAACCTAAAAGCTATTTCCAAACTTGCCAAAATCCTTCTTTCTTGATGGTGCTGAGAAAAGAAATCCTGTGATCATCCTCTTGAGTTTGGAGAGGACAAAAACCTGCTCCTGGAGAAGAAAAGTAAAAAGCATCTTATATATTTAGGCATCTTATCGATTCCCTAGTAGTGTAGACCACAGTGTTTTGCCTAACTGACAGTGTTCTGGAGCTCTCTGCTTCAGAAGAGGACTCAAAAGTGCTGACGTAGAGCAAATCAGATAATTCAGAAAAGTTGAGGGATAGAGGAGATTGGTTTTGGTTTTAATACTATGGTGGCCAGTGAGGTTAAGACTGAACAGTGCTTTTGCTCTTCTCTCTCCATGATAAACACTGGGAACTGCTCTTGCTGATATAATACCTGGAAACTGCTCTTTTTATTGAAGGGTTTCAGAGCCCTCTTTTCATTATTTACGACTTTGCAAGTGGAGCTTGAGCAGCTGAAAAGCCAAGAAAGATCAGGGAGGCCTTTTTGTCTCAAGGTTATTCTGATTTGTTTAGTCCTCTGTTTTATACACACTGGGAAACGATAGCATTTCCCTTCCCTTTTCGGTTATTTTCTACTCCTTCGTCAAATCTCAGGAGCCTCTACCATTGTGTCCCAAGGGCGGGCTCTGGCCAAGAGTCTAGGTTTTGTGTTTGTGCCATGATTTACAGGCCTACTGGCTACTTAATGTGTTTAAAGCCTGATTTATACTTCCCACTAATGTAAATTTACACCCCAATCTTGTTCAATCTCTTCCTGCCAGGCTCACACACTGGACTGCATAGTCACAGAATAGATTTCTTGTTATTTGATCACGTTAGACTCTGCAAATTCAGAGCTTTGTCCTATTCAGCACCTTCTTATGGCGGACCCAAATTGCTGGCTGGATGGGTAGGTGACAGATTACTTGTTTTTCTGTGTTTTTGCAACAGCAGGTTGCATATAAGCTCTCATATGAAGTCCCTGCTAAATAAGCAGAGACAGCAATGCAATTCATCATACTTTGAGGAGCAATAGAGGATATTATACATGTGAAAAAAAGCAGTAGGCTATGTCCTCACAGGAGATAATGTAACTTCGAGATACATCTAAATATTTCTTTCCTTACTGTGCTGTTCTGTGCTGTGGTGTGCTCAAACAGAACAGGCAGAGCTGCCATTACAGCACTTTTGTCTAATTTCTCAAAGTGAAATAAGAAGAACAGACTGTAATAATGCTGCTTTATTGTGAATTGCCCCTGCAGATTCTCACTCTTGGGAACAGCCTATAGAACATCTCTGGCACATCACTGGGGATTGCTTCATGCATATTTATAAAGCATTTCCCTATCTCCAAGCAGAGGTGCAAGGCATACACTGTGTTATTTTTGACATGTGGGGAATAGGCTGCTCCCAGCACTGCACACTGCCTATGCTACCCTGGAGTGTGCACACTCAAAGCAGGTAATAGTAGGCAGTAGCAGGCAGTGCTCAGAAGCCTTGAAAACCAGTTAGGCAGATCAAAGCATTGACCATGCACGTGCATAGGCCCCCACATGTGTGCACATCCACAGAGAGCTTCCAGGTTTGCTCACCTCTGCTATTTGCAGAGCTGCCACCTTGAAGGAAGCCTCTGGCTATTTCTCTTACTTCCTTCTTTTACAGCTTTTTGAAAATGCTGTCCCAGTCATAAGGAGAGTGCTGGTAATTATTGGCTTCTTTTGAGCACAAGTGGCATCAGTATCTGAGGCAATGACACCACTTGTAAAGTGAGGCTGGGGAGTGGAAATGTGCCCTTAGTTTCTCCAATTGTTGGTCTGTATGAGATCCAACCCAAGGGCTGTTTCTGCCTGGCTAACGAGCAGCTTGACCCAGGTGTGGGTCTCTTCAGCTATGTGATAACCCCAGGCATCCTGACTGCTCTACACTCTCTGCTGAAATACAGAGTAAGTCTGTGGTCTTACTCACACTGACTTCTATGCTACTGGGAATATGTTACACACAGCAGAATTGCTTTCAAGAGCAAATTACATGTTGCCTGACAGGAGTTTGAGCTCATCTTTGCAAAAACTCCCCTTTTCCTGACCCTGCCTAAAATTTTCCACCCTTATATCCATATGACCATCAGTGAGCTACTGAAAAGGGCTCATCTGACTGAAAACGTAACCCAGAGATGAGACCACAGTCAGATCTGAGTTTGGGCAGTTCCTCAAACTCTTGGCTTGGTGGTTAGTGCTGACAGAAGAAGTTGGGAAATTGAGACTCAGTGGGGCAAAGGCAAGATTTGTACTGCTGGGATTGAAATCATATTGCTGTTTTTCTTCTGCTGAATTTGTAGTGGCACACAAGGCCAGGTTTTAGTCTAATGGTGCAGGTGTCATACTTAAACTTTTCCCTCTGGAAAGCTAAACACCAATGTCTAAGCTGTGCAAACTGGTGCTTGGTACCCCCATAGACACAGCAGAATCTGATTTAAGGCTGAGCTGCTGGTTTTGCAAAAAAGCTCTCTATGCCTGTTGGAATACATGGTATTTTAAGAAATATGGCCCATAGCATAACAAAAAGACAAATAGGGGGCTTATATATATGTTTATGTATGTAATACATAAAATTGATATACACATATCAGTGCTGGAACGGGAGGGCACACCCTCAAGCTGCACAGGAGGAAATTTAGGCTTGAGGTGAGGAGGAAGTTCTTCACTGAGAGAGTCATTGACTACTGGAATGGGCTGCCCAGGGAGGTGGTGGAGTCGCCATCCCTGGAGCTGTTCAAGGCAGGATTGGATGTGGCACTTGGTGCCATGGTCTAGCCTTGAGCTCTGTGGTAACAGGTTGGACTTGATGATCTATGAGGTCTCTTCCAACCTTGGTAATACTGTGATACTGTGATATAAACTTCACAGTGCTGTAGATATTACAGCTGCAATTAACTTGACAGCTAGATTTACTTCATATTTATAATGATGATGTTACATGCACTTTCAGATTTCAGTGATGGTAAGACACACATTAAAGCCACAATCAGAAAATAAGTTTCCAGTGTTTGGGGGCACAAGCTGATATGTTGCTCAATTTAATTTGCTCAGGCACCACAGATTTCTAGGTGTTTTCCCTGTCTCAATCCCTCTTTGCCACTGCAAAGCACTACTGCAAACCCTAAGCTTAGCTTGGTTCTAGGCAGCTGTTGGGAGAGCTAAGACTTGAGAAGCTCACTAGCATTTTGCCATTGACAAAACTTTTTGGATCTGTTGATCTTTGAGCTCAGTGTTGATGCTCTCTGCTATTTTTTTGTTGCACTCTGTAGTCTCTTCTTGAAGGAGATTTTGCAGAATGTTTATGTTGCCAGAGGATGAGATTTAATTTTGAGCTCAATTAGGAGTAAAGGGCTACTTCAGCACTGTCCTCAATAAACTCTTGCTTGACTAGGAGAAGGTTCTCCTTGCTTTGAGCCAAAGGGCTGCTGTAGGAGTTAAGTCAGTAGAGGACTGACAAGGCATATGAGTTGCTGAAGAGGCAAAAGGCTAAGGAATAAGGTTTTGGACAGTGAGGGTGTGAGCACAGCCTTTCACTCACTGCATGGGCGTGTTTTCGGTTCACGTGACAAGCTGAAAACTTTTTAGGCCTTTTCTCCACCTCAAGGTGGAGTAGGAAGACCCTATTCATTTCAGACTTTCCAGTGGAAAGGGCTCCAGGATACAAAGCTGGTCAGCTCAGTGCAGATCTAGGCTGACATCTTCCCCTAGCACTGCTCTGTGCTAAGGGGGCAGATCAGCTTGAATCACTGCTGACATTGCAGTAGCTACACCAGAATTCCCTCCTGAGAGGAGAAATGCACTTATAGAGAGATATATTCACACGGGTCTTTTGTCTTATAAAAGGCCTGTCCTGCCCCTTTGACTGACCACTGGCCACAGGCATAGCAATCCTAAACAATGCAATTTAGTTGAAGATACCTTGCTCATTGCAAAGGGAATTTGACTAGATGACCTTCAAAGGTGCTTTCCAATCCAAACTATCCTATGTTTTTGCAATTCCTCTGGGGCTGAATTACTGGCAATGCAAGCAGTGTGTTCATGGGTATGCAGAGCCTGCCTTAGAAGATGAAGAGCTGTGTTCTTACACTCTCATTTGGACTTGCTCTGGCAGAGGTATGAGGCATGGACTTGCATTTGACCATGTGCCTGATGTGAATCTGATGTACCAAACAGGTGCTCAAGTGCCAAGGACAAAGCAGTGTTATGCCTTCCCCTCTATGCAGGACCTACAAAGAAGGCCATGTTGGGGACCATGTTAGGCACTGCTGAAGGCCAACCAATCTTCCTTATTAATGGGAAGCTGAGCTGTTGGAGGTATTACTGTTTTAGGTATTTATGGAAGTAAAAAAAATCTGAAAACATAGAGGACCCTATAGTTTAACCAGAAGCAAGATAAATTCAGGCTAGAAATTAGACACTTGTGCTTTAGTTGTAAGATCATTTTATGCTGACAGAAAACAGTGCCAGAAAGCCTTGCCCTTTCACTGCTTCACAATTCTCTCTTTATACATAAGCAAGAGTGTTTGGAAGGCTACTGAATTGAACTGGGGACCAGATCAGGTTAGTCACCCTGTCAAAAAGGACAGTTTTGTTTTAACCCAGGTCAGTGCCCCAATTTGATTCCCCACGACATTTCAAACATGTAGGATAACAGAAGGAAGTGAACAATATGGGATAAGACTGAGCAAATGAAGGCTAAGAGCAAGATCCCTTTTCGGGGCTGTATTTTGTCTGACAGTAACGGTGAAACAATGGTTTAATCCCATCCCAACTTGAAACCAAAGGAAAATCTCCAAGAAGTATGCTCAATCTCAACCAGGTGGGCCAGTTCTGTGAAGAATCACTGTTTTTCTGGTAACTGGTAACAAGCCTCATGCTGCTTTTGAAGAGATGTCATCCCCACTTAGTTCATATGTGATTCACAAAATCAACAGCTGACTGGTGACAGATTCTACCTCATCCCACAAGAGAGGCTTGCACTGGAGAGATCACTTCTTCCTACAGTGGGTAAAGGAAATTGCTGTAGTTTGAGATATTTAGAGTGATCCAAAGTGGAATACTTGAGAATTCACCATTTACTCACAAGCAAGGTGTAAACAGGACTCCAGTAGTCCACATTTTCCTGATAATCTGAAGTGTGACTTCTGATATATTAATTTGTATATAAATGGAAATATTAATCTTGTCTGGCTTTTGCGTTCTTCTTTTCATTGAGCTACTTTTTTTTTTTTTTTTGCAGACAGAGATGAGTATTGCTTACAAAACAAAATTATCACAGTATCACCAAGGTTGGAAGAGACCTCATAGATCATCAAATCCAATCCGTTACCACAGAGCTCAAGGCTAGACCATGGCACCAAGTGCCATGTCCAATCCTGCCTTGAACAGCTCCAGGGATGGCTACTCCACCACCTCCCTGGGCAACCCATTCCAGTAGCCAATGACTCTCTCAGTGAAGAACTTTCTCCTCACCTCAAGCCTAAATTTCCCCTGGCGTAGCTTGAGGCTGTGTCCTCTTGTTCTGGTGCTGGCCACCTGAGAGAAGAGAGCAACCTCCTCTTGGCTACAACCACCCCTCAGGTAGTTGTAGACAGCAATAAGGTCTCCCCTGAGCCTCCTCTTCTCCAGGCTAAACAATCCCAGCTCCCTCAGCCTCTCCTAAATTAAACTCTTTAAACAAAAAACCCCAAACTGTAGCCTTCTGCAAACTAAAAATTTCAGAGTAATAGTTTTGTGCTAAACAACGATGAGCTAAGAAGATTTGAAGAGATCAGGAAATGAACATATTCTATGCTTACTTATGCTTTTATATGAAGTCAACTCTAGCAAAAAGGGACTTGGATAATGAATGGTAAGTTATTCATGACTTTTTTTGGATAGAAGAAATAACAATGTGCCTTCTGTGAATATTAAGTAAAAGTAACCTTAGGGGGATGGGTTGGGCAGTGTGAGTCATACTCAGGTTTTGAATTATTGATGCTCTACAACTGTCAGCCCTTAAAAACTTGCACTGTGTATATTAGTCCCTTCAAGGCAGGGTGAATAAGTTTCTGCAGATCCATATATTCTTTCACAAGAAGATACTATGGCAGCACACAAAGGAATTTGCAGTTACGCTGCAGAGTACAGCCCCTCTTGCAAAGCAGCATGTAGCCATACTTTTCCCAAAGGCTATTCAGGCATACTTTGCATGCTCCAGCTCAGTGCATTTCATAGGATCACAGGATGTTAGAGGTTGGAAGGGATCTCCACAGATCGTTGAGTCCAACCCCCCTGCCAGGGTAGAACCGTAGAATCTAGTGCAGGTTGCACAGGAACACATCCAGACAGGTCTTGAAAATCTCCAGAGAAGCAGACTGCACAACCTCTCTGGGCCAGCCTGTTTCAGTGCTTTGTGACCCTTAGAGTAAAGAATCATAGAATCCACAAACTACTGCTTGTGCCCGTTCTGAATACTCCCTGATTGCTTCAGGATGTGGTTTCACTAGCTGTTTCTCAGAGCTGAGTTTGATGAAGGTAATGCCGATGGTTAATAAGTGTCTGGCCTACAACATATCGATACTTTTGACCTAAGAACAGGAAATTATGAAGATCAGGGCATAAAGTTGTCAAAAGTTACAAAGAAAAAGAACTAAACTGTTTGTAAATTGTCCATTCCATCTACTTGTATGTATGCAGTGTGATGTGGTTTCCAGTTACATGCTCATGTGCTCTATTTTCTGTGACACAATGGCCCCTTTAGCGTGCTGTCCAAATGGTGCTCATTGAGTGGGTAACAATTCGTTATTACTGCTCCACTCTCAGCATTCAGTGTGGCCTCAGGCCTTATTTACTGCAAACCATCTAAATCCTACAGTCACTCTAATTGATTTCCTCAGTTCCACTTTGATTTAATTTATGCCTCTACATGGTAGGGAAGCGGTATGGAGAGTGCTTGCATACTCTTTAGTGTGTGCATTCACCCTTTTACAGTCAGTACAAAAACTTATGCTCTGCTGAACATACTCTGTCAGCTCTATGAAGAAGGGTTGAGGGGAATTACAGTTGTCAATAGTCCTTGAACTACGAAGGAGCTTCATCCCTGTGATAAAAGTAACGGGCAGGCACTACTAGGCTTTGACTATCATTAGGATGATTGTACCAGGGACAGAGGAGTTTGTGCTGAAGTTCTGGCCTGCATTTAGAGGAAGCTCAGGGGAGCCCCCCCCAGGCTGAAGGATTTTGAGTCTCACCAAAAGACCTCTGTACAGACATGCTCTTTGTGTCTGTGTGGTTCCCTGTGCCACGCAATGGGTAAGTCATTGCCATGTACAGAGCCTGTGTCAATGGCTGTTCCTGACAGAAGCGTGTAACAGTGGTTTTGGCAGATGTGGGAAGAGGGAATATGTGTCACAACCTCAATACTGGCTGAAGATAGGGCAGAAAACCTCTTGCATCTGTGCTCTCTTCCTTTAAAAGACATCTTGGATATTTTCTTGCTGGTGCTGCTTGAAGCACAGTAGTCACAGAAATCCTGGTGTATATTTTGGCCCCATAGTTGGTGGTCAGAGATTCCCCAGATCCTTCCATTTCATGTTGAACCCTACTGCAGAGACTGTTCTGCTGCGGCAAACCCATGTGCTGGACAGAAATTTCAAGGCACACAGGCAGGGAAGGGCGAAGAGGTAAAGCAGAGGGAATTGTCACTCTACTGTGCTCGTGTGCAGCAATGTATGTATATGAACAGCTGTCTACTGGGTGTGATATCATTTAATCTTATCTGTCTTTGTAGGCCCACATTCAGGGTTTAGCATGAGGTGATAGAGAGAATAATGTGTAATTATTATTAGAGATAGAGTATGGTAAGAATAAGAGCAGTAATTCAGGATGGATGAGTAGCTATTGCAGGCAGTGTGCATCAGCATAGTATGTTGAGTATGTTAAACAGAGGGTCAATGATCAGGTAACATTGAAAGCACAGAGAAGAGATGGATGAGCTGAGTCGCAAGCTCATCCATCAGAATGTCAGAAGAAATTCCCTGCTAGTAAGGGAGCAAATAAATGTGTTGTTAACCTTATTTATAGTAGGGCGAGATCATGTGAGTGTATCCGATTACTGTATTTAGGCCGAGATGTTTTACATTATGAATTGAATCAAATTTATTGTTATCTAACTGCAAAAGACAAATCTTGTCAACTGTTGTGGCTTCCAAGGTCTGTGAGGGTAACAGGAAAGTTGGAAAGCACACTTAGAGCAGCTCTGACCTCCCCACTTGCCTGGGCAGAAGCCTGCTTGGAGTTGCCTCATGTTGCATGGGAGAAGTGAGCAATCCCACCCTCTACACTACAGATGCTCTCCTTCTCATATGGCACTTCTCCCACTTGGCAGTATATTATGTAGCTGCCAGCATGGCTTGAGAGTAACTGAGAGCCTGGAAGGACAGGACTGAATCCTCAGCACTAGTGACATTTCCCACTGCAGTGAGCTCTGCTGTCCCTTGCCAGCCTGGCTCCCTCTACCCTCCTGCCCAGCAGGGGAGAGAAGTTTTGCCCAGAGGGTTGGGATCAGGCTGTGGGGTTTCAGGGAGAGAGACAGTTTTTCTTGGTCTGGAGTGGTTACCCTGCTTTTCCATGCTCCTTCATCACGAGCCATCGAGATGCAGAGAAGCCAGAGGTGCAGGGAGAAACATTGACATGCTCATGTAATGCCTCTGCACATTCCACTAAGGCTCAGCTCTATCTGGTAAGGCACCTCCACACTTCTTTGTGCCTGGCACAAGCAGTGTGTCATGTGTGCAAAAGTGCAGCAAGCAGAGAACTCTTCCAATATCCTTTTTTCCTCAGCCAGGCTGTCAGCTATGAAGAAACAGAATAAGGTCTTCCAGGGAAGACCACCATTGAAATGCCCTATGAGACAAACTGAGAGGACCTTGTGGTCAGCACTTCCTGATTGCTAGCAAGGATGGGCACAGCTCCCAAGAGTTGGAATGCTCAGGTACATTGATAGTGTGCTTAAGACAGAGTGTCAGGGAGTTTACAACAGCCCTGCAATCTCTTGGGAAATTCCAGTGAAGCAAATGGTATAATGCAAATAAAACCAGACAGGTCAGGAGGAAGGTTTTCAAGCATAAAATGGCAGTGGCAGAAATAGCAACTGAAAGATAGGCAAACTGTTTCCCCCCCCCCCTTTTTTTAAAATGAAGTCTATACCAAATTGTCCTTGCTGGATATAACAATGTCCTCAGCTCCCACACAGCAGTCTGCCTTCATTTGCTGTTATGTTTTGTTTAGATTCAGAGCTTTTATGGACTGAGATCTCTCTGTTTTATGCGTTCATAAAAGCTCCATATATGTCTTGGGAGTTGTTTGAACAATAATAGTAAGTAAATAGAAGGTAATCTGGGCTGAAATGTTGCAAAATGCTTACTTCACAGTCCTGTATGGCACTTGATTAAGTATGTGTTTCATTTGAGAATGCAGCTCTGTGTAAATTCAGATGACAAAGGTCCAGGTGAGATCTCAAACTGGAAGTCAGCCATGTTGTGAAGATGCTTCCATTGTTATTAAGCCTTTAGTGCTCTCTGAGGGGCTACTTTTTCACGGACGGCCCCTGGACAAGCCTAGAGTTTTCAATGAAAGTACAGAAATGAAAGTAGAAATGAAAGTGTCTGGTTTTGGTGGTTTGGGGTTTTTTTTGTTTTGTTTTTCTGAGGTAAATGACAATTGTTGGTAAACTGGGTCAGATGAAAAGTGTCTGAAGGTAGGATTCATGTTACTGAACTTTAGGTGTCTGGGGATAGGTGTCTACATCAGAGCTGCTCCCCTGAGGTCTTTCTTGCCCTAATTTAGATACCTGCTTTAGGTTTAGATGAATCATGCTCTGCAAAGCACCTTAGTTGGCTGACTACAAAGGAAGTATAACTCAGTGGTTTGTGATCGCATTGAGGGGAAGCCTACATCTGAGGTAGATTAATCCTAACTTGGAGAGTTTTATGCACAACAACAAGCTGATGAACGTTGTGAAGGGAAAAAAAAATCAGTTTACTTTTCACAGCAAGATGAAGAGGAAGGATTGCATCTCTGGAAAATGCAGTACTCTTTTTTTTTTCCTAGGATGCTCTTGCTTTTCTGGAATTGGTGCTTCTGCAAACGACACTAGGAAGAACCGTGCAAGGCAAAACTTATTCTCCAGGTTTGTATTTGGGTGTATCAGAAAACTTGCCAGAGACAATGTCTTCATGGGCAGGTACAAGCTAACTTCTACCCAGAAGTCAAATAGCTGGCTTAGCACACTGGCCATGAAGCCATTCAGGAGCATTCAGGCTTCGGATCTGTCTATATGTCTACATATCTGAAGCACTTGTCTAAAAAGGACAACAAAAACCTTGCTGTGATTGAGAGAGGTTTGAATTCAGCTTCTTTGAGGTGCATGTGCTGGTTATGCTGAATGAGATACTGGATAACGATGAAGACCCTTGATGTAGCCCAAGTAGCTAAATCACAGGAAATGTTTTAGGGATAGGAGAGGAAAAAAAGTATCTATAAATAGCAGAGAAGCAGTCTTGAAGGAGCTGTTATGATTTATAACAGCTGTGGTGTTACAGGATAGCCAGAGTTAGTGGAGTCTAGAAGATATGAAGCCAGCATCAAGCCCCCAGTCTCACTCTCTTTCTGCTGGAATCTATTGTTCTTGGGAAAAAAACCCACAAGTAGGAAAGTGAGCAAGAGGCACTCTGGGACACTGCCAAGAGTGTGTCCATGGCACAAAATCACTGCTGTATGATCTAGCTAAAGGTAGTGAACATTCACAGTCTGCCCATTATGACCATGACTTCAATCTCTCTGTGACCTGGCAGCACAGAGCTTTCACATGACTGAGAGATGAACTATGGTCTCAGAAGGTACAGAGTAGAATACAGCATGTGATACTGAGCTGTTTATAGCAAGGTGTTACTAGTTGCCTTGAGGCAAAATCTTTGCTTTGAAATAAGCTCTTCGCACAGTGAAATAGGAGGAAAAAAAAAACAGATGAGGCTTAGTCAGATGCTAAGAAATAAGGACTGAGATAATCTTTAATTGCAAAATGAAGGGTCTACAGTCACTGGCAATGACTCTACATGAGAAAAAGCAAGACAACATACAGAAGGTTAAGTATGTCACCATGAAAAAAAGCAGAACTGACAGGAGGGGGAGACTTGGTAACTGTGAGCAGGAAAACATCCTGTTGCCATTTGTCTCTACTTTTTTTCTTCCCCCCCCCCTTTTTTTTTTCTGGGAAACAAAACTCCGTGGGCATATTTTGCCAATAGGGTCTCATCAAAGAATCTCGCTGACATTGCCATTAATTTTTTCCTCTCTCCATAAACAAGCCTAACAGCAGCTAGCTAGAATGTGTTCCTTAGGAAAAAAAGATAAAGTACTTGAAGAAAAATTATCTTAGAAATATGATTTGTGGCGCAGTTTGTATTTAGACCCGGATGTAGCATAAGATATACCCCTATTTGCTTCAAACTGCTGACACGTGACAGAAGAGAAAAAAGAGGCCCCATCTGAACTGAGGACCTGAGAAAACTGAGGTTCCAGGCATACCCACGTGAGACTTTCCAAGATAAATTAAGAGCAGGCCAATTTGTAGACATTCAGCTGGATTTAGATTTACAGACGAACATGTGAAATGAGGCTAAGAACATTTTACACAGCTGTGGAATTTGCCAGGAAAACCGAATTTTTATTTGTAGCAGCTCACTGGGAAAGGAAGCAGGCAAGAAGGTGGAATTCAATTGCTAGGAGGCTGATTAGTCAAGACTTGCTTCTGGTAGGCATCAAAGACAAAAAGCAATTGTAGCTTGGTCTATGATATTTTTCAGCTCCTGGAAACATTATTAAATTTGATTAAGAAAACAAAAGGATAATCCAGAAATCCACGGAGTCTGTTCAGCTAATTGCTGGTGTGGCGGTCAAGAAAAACTTGTTAGAAGGAGCTCGTTGTAACTTTAAGGTTGGCCAAGAGATGGAACCACAGCTGCCTAGTCAAAGTTCCTTCAAACCAAGCCACTAAAGTGCAGCTTGCATATCCAAACATGACCTACATGGTTTTGGGGTTGGATCTGAGAGTGGCACAAGAACAGTGAGTGTTTGTCTCCTGAACAGGCAGTGAAACTATAAAATGTCCAGTAGTGTTGAGGGAGCACTGCTTTCAAGGTCTTGAATTCTTGCCTGCACCTTGGACTGCTAGAGACGGCACAGTACATGTGAAAGAGAGAGAAGGATGGTTCAAGTGCCCTAGTAAGGCTTTAGGCTGGAAGAGTTTTTTATTAGTCTGTTATTCACTGTGGCTTCTTTTTATTGGCACACAGATGAAACACCTAAGATATGGGAGATGAAAATGTCCCAAAAGCTCTGGTTTCTCCCAGGGTATGCAGCTTATTTCTGCACATAATTGAAAATTGACATGACATCTGCTGTATCTGTCAGATGTTAGTACAGGCACTGGCAATTAGCAAACTTTCTCCTGCAGCAGCTGAACACACTGGTTGTCACCACAGCTGAGATTAGAACCATGAACCACATGCTCTAGAGAAGCAACCCTACCACTGCATGATGCGTGAACCCAGGGAAAGCTTCTTTCAACCTTGGCAGTGGTAAGCTCACAGAAGGTGAACTTCAGCTATTTTCTCAGATGCAGAAATCCTGATATAACTCGATGTGCTCCTAGGAAGTGGAAGATCTAGACATGTGAAAGAGTTTAGGCACTTCTTTTTGGGGAACACCCAAGGGAAGGATGGTTTGAGTAACTTGTTTGTACAGTGTCTAAAATAAAGGAGCCCTGGTCCACAGTGTTAAGGGAATAGAAGTAATAACAAGACTATTTTTTCCCTTGTCAGAGGGGACTTCTCACATGATGGACACAGAATGCAGTAGGCTGGGATTTGACCTAAGAGAAGCTTTTAAAGATTTTTATGTAAGTTCCTTGTGGATGGACCCTTTTTGATACTGAGCATGAGTCATGATTTATCAATGTGACAAGAGAGGAGGAATGTGTGAGTTGTCTCTTCCTTTGCATATAGGCAGACAGGTTTCCATTGAAGATGGAGGATTGGACATGTGCACACAAGTGTGGAATTTGAGGTACCAAAAGTACATCTTGTAAGTTCTGAGTGTATAGCAACCACACTACAGGTTGTTGTTATCCAGACCTCTGTTATACCTAGTGCTTTTCTAACTGTGACAGACAGGAGCAATCCTTTTCCAAGGACTCTGCCAATCCTGACTTTGTACAAATGCTATGCTTTGAGGTGATACCTGCATTTCAGGGCTGTTTACTGAGGTACAAAGGTGTGGACTTACATAAGAGCTAAGCACTCAGTGTTCCCAACCCAGTTTGGGTCCACTCTGGTGGATTTAAGGCACACAGAAGGAGGGAATTCATCTGTTAGGATCTCCCTTTTTGTTCAAATAGAGCTACACAGAAAAGTATATAAACGTCCTCTTTCTCATCAATAGTGAAGATGGCAAGATGGGCAATTGTCTCAGGAGAAACATTTGACATGGCTATGATTTAGCAGTAATTCAAGATTTATTAATGGTGAGAGGATCAAAAGGTTGAATTTTAGCAGCACTTAATCATTAAGCAATTTAAACTTGACAAGGTGATTCAGCTTAATACATTATATAAAACAGTTTCTTAACTGCTGGTTTGATAATGGCAAGATTCACACTAACTTACTGCAAGGTATCCTAAATCAAAACATGTGTATGGATAGGTGTAACCACCAAACATACAAACACACAGAGTTTTTTGGACCCAGTGGAATATATTGACACTCATGCTTGTGAAGGCAAATGAAGGTATGGGTAGAGAGAGAAGTGGATGAAATTCAGCATAAGGTTGAAACTTCCCTCTTCTTGAGTGTAGAGTAAATGCTCACAATGCCTTGGCATTCTCAGAGGACAATAACTGAGTCTTGAGAAGTCTGACTTTGTCTTGGCTTATCATGCAATTTGTACCTGGAAGAAGTCTCACTTAGGAGAGCTGCTAGACACAGCCCACTGTGATCCAGGAGAGCTCAAAGGGTCTTGCTTTAGGATCACTGTTCATAGAGTTTGAGATAATTGACTTTTGTCAGGTATTTTTCAGCTCTGGCCCAACTTGAATGTCAAAATATTCTGTCATTTTCTACCAGAGATGCAGACTGAGAACTTGCCGACTTACCTTATCTTGGTGTATTGCCCAGGAAGGGGGTGTATCTCATGTGGCCTTGAGTGATAGGAACACCATGACACCACAGAAATGCCGTGAGTTTTTTCACTTTAGCCTGTTAGCAGCTTATGCTACTACAGAAGCTGCTGTCTGCTGAACTTCACTTGAGAAGCAGCTGCTTTTCACATGGTGGAGTCATCAAGAGTAGCAGCTATCAAAGCAAGTTGGACTCATTAGGAGTATAAGTTTTGTCATGGTGCTCTGATCACCTCCTTTTGTATCACAGCTCCTGGATAATGGTCAGACAAATGCCCTCAGAACCCCATTTTCATCTCTTATGGTAGGTAGTCATTTATTGGGCGGTACTGTGGGCTGATAAGGATTAACTGCTCACCTAGGATGTTGAAAAGGTCAGTGGTGCCTTCAGCAAAGAAACGTTGCAGCACCCTGATCCTTGCTGGTTTTCTGTTTTGTCCTGCAGTTTGTTCAGCTCTGATTCCACAGAAGACCCCACTTGCCTTTTTTTTTTTTCCCTTTTCTTTTTTCCTGATTGTTCTGTCACTGAATTGTGTAATTAATGTCTTTAATATAGCAATCATAATGTGAGACAGTAACAGAGAAGCTGGCAATCAAAACAAGTGAAAACCCTTGCAAGATTAATGCTCTTGTTCTTTCTCCCATGGCAAAATGTCAGTATTTTAGGAGAGAAAATATTTTCAGCTGTGCACAGAAGGGTTTTCAGTTAAGTGACCACAATTTCAGACTTTCCATTGTGTTCCCATTCTCCTTCTCTCTTTCTTTATGAACAAGCTAGTATCATTTATTTAGAATTCTCCCTGTTTTCATTGGAATGTTAACTGACTTGGAAGGAGTATAATCTCTTGAAGAAAAACAAGCTTACCATGTAAACAACTCCTTCTCAAAAGGTTTGCAGAAAAACAGATTATGTACAAATTCTTATAGTGCTGTGTTGAGCCAAATGCTGTTGAATTTACTTGAATTGGGTGAGCCCTGGCACCAAAGTGTTACACGTATATGATTATTTATGTTGTTTATTAACTAATGTATAGCTGCAATAGTCTAATTATTATTTCTCATAGCATGACCGTGTAAACTGTTCACAGCAACAGCACAAACCACACACAATTTGGCTGGTTTCTGGTTTAAGCAGGGAAGTAAAAATTACTGGTTTTCATGCAAAACTGTTTGGCCCATGAACCTTTAATCAAATCTGCAAGAATAACTTACTTGGTTTTGGTTCTCCCCCTCCCCGTCCCCCTCCACACACCCCTGTATTATGGAGAAGCTTAAATGAATGTTGTGGTTTTGTTATGTAACTTCAGATAAGTGGCTTAAAATCAGGCATATGATAGGTTTCCTTGTTACCAGTTAGCCAAAAAAGTTGTCTTTGAGTATTATAGGTATAGCAATGCCACTGCTGTGACTTATCCTTCATGACATGATGAAGCAGTCCTTGACACCAGATACATCAGACTTAGCCCTGGTGGGCAGTCCCACTGAACTGATTGAGACCTGAGCCAGCCCTACCAGCTATTTCTGTGTGTTGGATCGGAGCTGTGACAGTAGCAAAAAGGTCTGCTTTGCTCTTGGATGGGCAAGGTAGGTGCAGTTCCATGCTCGGCACTGGCAATGGGCTTGGACTGGCACCAACCTGCAGCCTAACATGATTGCATGCTGCATCTGACTGTACAGATGTGCCTTGGAGCTCCCTAGCCCAGCCTTTAAAGCAGTATTTAGAAAAGAGATACACCGCTGCAAGTCGTGTTGCTGTTGTACACTGGACAGGAAGTCCAGGCATAGGCAAGTTGTACAGGTATCTACAGCAGAGCCTACACAGAAGTGATGAGAGGGCAAAACCACCCCACTGTCTCCTTTGTCAGTTTTGGAAAGTCTAGGCAGGATGCTGGTTCTGCTGCTCCCCAGAGAACAGGCTGGGTGTCTGGCACCATGATGATTCTGTCAGCAAGAACCATTGTCCCTTGTTGTCCTCCTTGGAAGCCAGCAGGAGCAGCAAACCTTGGATTTCTAGTCTCCATCTGCTGATTATCCATCAAGTACCACGCTTTTCCTACTTCTTTCATCCTTAGTTTTGGAGCAGCAAAATTCAGTTTTGCTTACATTGGTGATAAACCTTTGCTGGCTTTGAGAAGCAGAGAGGACATCCTGAAAACTGCTGATGACAGCAGTGTCCCGGAGAGGGACAATATTGAGACATAACCACGGTTTTGGCATTTCCCTTGGCTGGCTCAGCAAAGTGCACTTTGTGACTCTTGCTTTAAGGTGTGCTGTTCTTGTGGGAATGGAGGCCCCTGTTTCTTTGATACTGTGAACTGCCCATGGCAACCCAGCATCTATAAACTGGGTATGGCCTCATGAAGTATAACAATGCCCTGGAAAGCCTTGCTTAGTGTCAAAATACAATGGACAAAGGCAGGCTAGGGGAAAAAAATCTAGTGCTGGGAGTTATTGAGCTTTGACAGATGCATGGTCATACCTCGTTTTGTTCCCTGTTTCTTCAAAGTAGGTTTACTTTATCATATTTTGAACATGCAATTTCTTTTAGCACTAGTGTAGCCTCAGGGAAATGAGTGGATGGCTCAGAGGGGTGAGTTTATTGAAAGAGATGGCAGATTAGGGGTGGGGGAAGGGGGAATGAGAGCACTTATTCTTTGCTTCTCACAGATCAGAGATTTAGCTGAATTCTGCAGTTCCACTGTCCAAAAGTACACAAACATGTTTTATTCACACCCAGAAATACTGTTTTTGTGCTGTTATGGAGAGAGGCAGGCAGGGAGTGGCTGGACAGAGAAGAGCTTTTTGTTCTCATTTTTGCCTTTGGCAAACACTCCACCACTCGTTTGCAAGAGTCGAGATTCTTTGTTGAAAGGTGTGGAACACTGGGGCATTGGAGCCTCTTCTTGCGGGCATGAAGCTGATGTGTGTGCACCATGGGCCTGGCTGGGTTCTCCTACAACTTCTCAGACGACAGACTGAGTTGCTGATTTGCAAGTGTTGCACAGGGAGCGTAAGGCATCCTTTTGCAGATCCCCCTATAGGTAGTGAGGAATGCTTCTGTCTGCAGACAAACCTCTTAACGGGATCTGCAAACCACAGTTTGAAAACTACTCTCTGTAACAAACCTGCAGCAAAAGTTGTCAGAGTACAATATGTGGCTGAACAGCTGCAGGTCCAGCCAACGGGACCATCAACATTCTTGATGTCTGCATTAGTGAGGGCCGAGTATGATAAAAGCAACCAGGTCATACTGAGAAGCAGACAGCCTTTGCTAGGACAGAGGAATGGAAGAAACTCCAGAATCCTGCTTTCTGGGGAGAAAATTCCTTAATGATTTCAAGCCTAGGGGTTGAGAGCAGATGTGCTAGGTACACCAGTTAGGCACCTCTGAAGTGCGCTTTGCTTGTCACCCCAATCCTAGCATAAACAGGTCACTGTGAGGATGAGCAGAAGGGTCAAAGGAGAGTGCTTGAGAAAGGAATGTAAGCAAAAAGGCAAAAGAGGGACAAGGGTTTAGGGTGGAAGGCTGAGTGTTTTATTACACAGCAGTGGGAAACAGGACTGAGGAGAAAGGCAAGGATGACTGAGCTAGCCAGGTTGTTATGGGGACTGTAAGGCTGCTGTGGAAGGAGAGCCTGGGAGAGCTCCTGGGATCTGAATTCGAGTTCAGCAATATGTTCACAATTATTTATTAGGAGTAATACAGGCATGCCCTGGAGCCCTCGGCTGGGACCAGGACTCCACCGTGCTAGCTGCTGTCTTTTCCTTCCAGAGCTAACAAATCATGCAAGTAGCCTTTTCTCCTGTGTACTGACTGTGCCTCTCTCCCCTTCAAAGGCCAGTGTCTGTGGGAATGATTCATCTCTAGTGTAACTAGTATTTTATTATTAGGTATTTGGAAGGAAACAAACTGAAAACGCAGCAGTATCTTGATTTGCCTTTTCCTTTAATGAACTACTGAGGATGTGAATAATATTTGCTGTCCACATCCTACAAAGCACTCAGAATCTGCACTGTCTGACAGATTTAGAATCATAGAATTGTCAGGGCTGGAAGAGACCTCAAGTTCCAACCCCCCTGCCATGGAGAAGGACACCCCACACTAGATCAGGTTGCTGAAAGTCCCATCCAGCCTGGCCTTAAAAACTTCCAGAGATGGTGCTTCTACCACCTCCTTGGGCAACCTGATGAATCATTTCATGTGTAGGTTTGTAACACCAGTTCTGTCATGCTGGTGGAAGAAGAAGGATGATGGAGCCAGGTAACTTCCAACAAAGCCTAAAGTTTTCAGAAGAGAAGGGATGTTAGGATGAGCCCAGCTCCATCATTGGGCTGCTGAGTCCCTTCTCTTTTAACTGGAGCCTATCTGTAGGCTGTGATAAATCAGTTATGGTTTTTGTTTGCAGGCAACTGGAATGTGAAGGAACCTTTATACGCTCTGAAGCTTTTGAATTGCTCCATCAGGTCTTCTCCCGAGGAGTCACTTGTGTACTACTGTCTGAAGAGGGAGGAATATCAGCCTATTGTGGGAAAGGGATGAACTGAGGCAAGTGTAAGAGGCCAGACAGGCAGAGAATGTCTCATTTGTCCTTGTCCAATGGAAGGCCAAAGGTAAGGAAAGAAGGTCAGTGCTGCCAACATCCTTCCCAGTTGTTTATCTTGGTCATATTTGCAACCTTTTGTGGCAACCAAAAGTTTTTTTGAGATGGCTTATCTCTTTTTCATATATAAGCTCATAGAATGGTTTGGATTGGAAAGGACTTTCAAAGATCTAGTTCTAGCCCCCCCCCCCCGCCATGGTCAGAAACATCTTTCACTAGGTAAGGTTGCTCAAGGCTCCATCCAACCTGACTGAACAATTCCAATGATGGGGCATCCACATCTTCTCTAAGTAACTTGTTCCAATGGCTAACCACCCTTGTAAAAAATTTTCTTCCTTATGTTCAATCTAAACATTTTCCTGTCACTACAGACCTTGGTAAAAAGTCTCTCTCCATCTTTCTTACAAGCTCTCTTTGCCTATTGAAAAGTGCCATAAAGTATCCCTGGAGCCTTTTCATCTCCAGGCTGAACAACTCCAGGTCTCTCAGTCTTTCTTCATAAGAATGGTGTTCCAACCTTCCCAAAGGGGAAGCTCCGATTTTTGTGGCTGTCTTCTGGACTACTCACATGTTCATGTCCATTTTGTGCTGGGGACTGCAGAGCTGAATGCAGGACTCTGAGTGGGGTCTTGCAGAGTGTATCAGAGAGGAAGAATGACATCCCTTGACCTGCTGACCATGCTTCTTTTTATGTAGCCCAGGATATGACTGGATGGCTACTCTGGGTTGAAAGCTCATGCTGCTGACTCAAGTACAATTTTTCATCTACCAGTACCCCTAAGTCATTCTCCACAAGTCTATTCTCAGATCCTTCATCCTGCAACCTGCACTAATGCTAGGAATTGCCCCAATCCAAGTGTACAACCTTGCACTTGACCTTGTTGAATTTTGTAAGGTTCACATTGTCCCTTTCCTCAAGTCTGTCAGGGTCGCTCTGGATGACATGCTTTCCCTCTAGGATATCAGCTGCATCACCCAGCTTGACGTCATCTGCAAACTTTCTGAAGGTGCAGTTAATTCCACTATCTATGTCATCACTGGTGATATTGCATCATATATTGACTAGTATATAAGCCAAAGGTATCTGTGCACAACGTATACATGGTTTGTCATGTCGTTCTTTATTTATATCTGCCATTATCTATTTACTTATCTGAGGTGTAAAGTTGAGGGGATGAATGCAGATTTATTCCCTTTTCTGAAAAGTTCAGTCCTGGAGTCAGAAGCAGGCTAATTGGGACCTAGAAAACACTTTCAGCTTCCCATGCTTGTTGAGTTAGAATAGAATCAACCAGGTTGGAAGAGACCTCCGAGATCATCCAGTCCAACCTATCACCCAGCCCCATCCAGTCAACTAGACCATGGCACTAAGAGCCTCATCCAGTATTTTCCTGAACACCCCCAGGGATGGTGACTCCCTGCTGGGATAGCACAGCAAATTAGTGTAAAAGTGCTATGCTGGCTGTTCCTCAGTAAGAACTCTCCTGTGAGAAGTAAGGATGCTGAACTAGGAAGTTTGTTCTGATTCATGAGTCACAGTGGTGGCTATGGAGTCCTAGAAAGGGAAGGTGTCTACCCTACAGCTTACAGTGGGAGCTGAAGCCTAAGAACAGGCTAGGTAGATGATAACGAGCAGCAACGGAGAAAGCTTGCCACCACAAGACTTAGCAGGAAACAATGGGAGAAGTTAGTGAAATAAAAATTCACCAAGGGTCGTAACAAATAAAAAAGCCCAAACAATCCAACACTGTCTTAAGCTCAGGAGATGCAGAGTGCTGGAGTCTGGAAGAGTATATCAAGGAGGTACTAGTCATACTTTTCTTGTTCTAATAGCTCTTTCTAGTTCTATCTATTTTATGCTGCTCAGTTCAGAGCATTGGACTAGAAGAACCCATGGTCTAAGCTGGTGTATGTTTTTCTTATGTTTGTCCACATTCAAGTTTTTTACTGTACTTTTAAGCACAGTACTGCACTGCAGCATATCTTTAGTAATCATTACAATAATCTGGGTAGAAAAGCCTTTGAAAATTATCCTCTATATATCAAGCTGGGTGAATATTTTATCTTCTCTTGCAAAGTACCAGCCAGCTTGGCTTCCTTCAAAAAAGACTACTCCCAGATTATGATTTATAATAGTCTCCATTTATTTCATTTCATCTTTAAATTCATGTCAAATCAGAGAAGGGTAGTAGTAAAAACCAAACATTTTTCTGAAGCAATAACAAGGACATCATTATGATAATTGCAACATAATTTACTCCATCAATCCCATAGTTGTGTGGCTTTTCTTGTTGTTTTTTTTTCTCTTTTTCCCCTTAAATAAATAAATAAAAAGGGAAAAAAAAAGTATAACTGGTTAGAAAGCCATGCAAAAACAAAGCAAAACAAACAAACAACCCCCCCAAACCCTCACAAATTTTTAGTCAAATGTTTGTCTGTTGTTAATTATAAGAATCTGAATTTGCTGGCTGACTTATGGCTATCATTCCACAGAGAATAGCAAAGCATGTGCCCCTTAACTAGTACTAACCTGCCAAAGTTATGTTCTTTGCTGAAAGCAATCTGGAGTGGCTAGCACACTCACTGCATCTGTTTTGCAGATTAAGAAAGAGGAACACAAAGGAAACTATTGTACTTCTGCTTTTTTTATTGGCGTGTCATGTCATAGCCTGGAGGAGTACCACAACGGTTAAAAATTGAGATGAAAGTGGTGGGAACCTGGTAGGATTTTTTTTTTTTTTTTAAGTGACTGTGCTAATTATAAGCCTCTTAAAACAGGTACAACTGTCTGGAAAATAAGGGGTTCTTAGTCTTTTCTCCAGACTGGTTTTGTACCTTGTTGAGATTCCTACAATTTACACCTTGTTGAGATTCCTGCAATGTGCTATAAGCACATGTACAATACAAGATATATTGAGTTCCAGCCCCTGAGTTTGTGTTCCTTAACAAAGGGAGCATGTTTTCTGCAGGTTTTGTAACTTTACTGGTTCGGCTGTGCTGGGTAAGGCTATGGGCTTGACTTTTCATCTGTAACACAACCCTTGCAAGAAGTTTTACTGTCTCCCTAAGAAGTATTTCTTTGTTATATTTGTCCAACGGGGAAATTGCAACACCACTTAAAAAAAAAAAAATCTCTGTTAAAACTGCTGCTAAGCATGGTCCGTTCATGACAACTCAAAGAGAATAGCCCTGGAAGCTAAGCCTGCAACGTTATTCATGTGAGTGATCCTCCCTCACAGATCACAGGATCACAGAATTAACCACAGAATTCTCCAGGTTGGAGGAGACTTTTGAGACCATCGAGCCCAATCCATCACCTAACACATTCTAATTAACTAAACCATGGCACTAAGTGCCTCATTTAGTCTCCTTTTAAACACTTCCAGGGATGGTGACACCACCACCTCCCCGGGCAGCCCATTCCAATGCCAATCACTCTTTCTGTGAAGAACTTCTTCCTAATATCCACCCCAAACCTGCGCTGGCATAACTTGAGACTGTGTCCTCTTGTTCTGTCACTGGGTACCTGGGAGAAGAGACCAACCCCACCTGGCTACAATCTCCCTTTAAGTAGTTGTAGGGAGCAATAAGGTCCCCTCTGAGTTTCCTCTTCAAGCTAAACAACCCCAGCTCCCTCAGCCGCTCCTCTTAGGGCTGTGCTTCAGCCCCCTCACCAGCCTTGTTGCCCTTCTCTGGATGCGTTCAAACACTTCAACATCTTTCTTACATTGAGGGGCCCAGAACTGGACACAGTATTCAAGGTGTGGCCTAACCAGTGCTGAGTACAGGGGCAGAATGACTTCCCTGGTCCTGCTGGCCACACTATTCCTGATACAGGCCAGGATGCCATTGGCCTTCTTGGCCACCTGGGCACACTGCTGGCTCATGTTTAGCTGACTGTTGACCAATACCTCCAGGCCCCTCTCTGCCTGGCTGCTCTCCAGCCACTCTGCCCCCAGCCTGTAGAACTGCCTGGGGTTCCACAGAACAGCAGATCTCTGCTTAAGTGAAAAGTGATATATGCAGGACTGAGTGTGGGTCCCCACTTACAGTGGAGCAGTCTTGTTGGAACAGGCACCTTTATGAACCCCAACCATGTCTTCAGATAAAGGAGCTCTTCATAGAAATGAAAGGCTGTACTGGTCCAGGAATAGAATAGAATAGAATCAACCAGGTTGGAAGAGACCTCCAAGATCATCCAGTCCAACCTAGCACCCAGCCCTATCCAGTCAACTAGACCATGGCACTAAGTGCCTCATCCAGTCTTTTCTTGAACACCTCCAGGGATGGTGACTCTACCACCTCCCTGGGCAGCCCATTCCAATGGCAAATCACTCTCTCTGGGAAGAACTTCCTCCTAACATCCAGCCTATACACTTCCTTCTAACATCCAGCCTATACCTCCCCTGGATGCAGAGGTTCTGCTTATCCATATTTCAGCCACTCGGTAACGTTTTGCTAAAAACTGAGTTGCATTCTTAATTCTTGCAGTAAGTCCTGTTTTCTTGGCAATAAGCACTGTTCTGCTTCTAAGCATTTTTGAATCTTTTACTCTTCTACCCACCCATGTGGGTCGGGGCACACTTACAAACTAGCGCACTTTAAGCACCCTGATGCACTTACACTTCAACTCCTGGTAATGTACACAGCTGGATAGATTTTTCAGGGTGGTATCAGTGAAGGGAGAGTGAAAGCTAAGCTTTCCCTGACAGGAACCAAACAACAGGGCAGCTCATTAGCTACAGGCATTTTCTTTATTTGATAGTGCCATCTTTCCAAGGTTTTTGTGGTCGTCCTTCTATTGATACTTAAGCACTGCATGAAATTTATGTGATTGAGCACAAGGCAACAGAATAGATATTTTTCCACCTCAGTCTCTTCTTTCTCTTCACTCTAGTGATGAGGGCATTTGAGACGCACTTTTGAGGACCTCCTTTAATTTTAGTGCAGAGCTTCTTTCCTATTACTTGTCTCTGGATGGGCAGATCCAAAGTGTATCTCCCTACAGCAAGTACCCACTCACTTCTGTAGCGGCATCTCACAACCTTTAACAAGTTGCAAAGGAACACTTATTACACTGTTTTCTCCTGTGCTGAGAGGGGTGAAAAGAAATTATCTTGATACCTCAATGAAGTGTAGAGTCCCAAATGCTGAGGGCCTTCTGCCTGGAGGGCTCATCTGATTTGCTGCATCAATCTCACAGTCTTCTCTGGTCTTTTCTTAAACCTTACTCCCCTGGTCTTTCATTATTTCTTTCTTATAACTTATTCTTCCCTGTAAGTACTGTGGTTTGTAATCAAGAAGAATTTTGCAGGCCAAAGCTTATTTGTCATTATTATCTTATGAGCATCCTCTCATTTTTTCAGGGACCAATACCTCAGTATATAAACACATACATCCCATCAACCATAAACAGCCTCTTGTCCAAAAGAGTTAATAACTAAAAGCAATACTAGAAACTCCAGTTAGAAACTGGAGTAACTGGTTAAAGGAGCTCAAGTTTGTGCTAAAGCAGTATTAAACAATATTGATGAACTTGAGCCTGTTGCTTGCTCTTAGCAGCTTAACTAAAGCAGATTCTCAAACCTCTCTTGTAAGCTCATACTCTTACAAACTCATGGTAGTTTACCTGTTAAAGAACATTTAGAAGGTCCCATTGGGGTAAACAACACTTCAGAAGATGCCCATCATTATGATAACCATGACTTAAGTGTGCCAAGTGCTTAAACTCTATCATACCTTAATCTAGTACCTCTTTAGCTCAAAGGATATTTGAATTAGGCATGAATTTAGTTGTTTCTAAACCAAGACTTCATACAGTAATCCATGCTGGGCAATTAAACTGCTCTGGCCATGGCGCCTCAACAAGCCTGAAAAAAAGAGGAAGAATGGAACTGTAAAGCAGCAGAGAGGTGTTCTAGTGAGGAAGGTAACTTGTCCCATTCCAGAATTTATCCAACTCCCATCACCTAATGGGAATAATTTAATTTCCTTTTCACTTTAAGAGAAACAATTAAGAACTTTGATATATTGATGGTGGAGCACAGTAATGTACTTTTCAAAGACAGATATGTACAAGGGCATTGGGGAAGGTTTCTGCTCAAAAATAACAGAAAAAGAATTGTGGAGGGACACAAATAAGTGTGTTTTGACCTACTAAACAGAGGAGGAACTGTTTTCTCTGAACCATCCTCTTTCTTTCTTTCTTTCTTTCTTTCTTTCTTTCTTTCTTTCTTTCTTTCTTTCTTTCTTTCTTTCTTTCTTTCTTTCTTTCTTTCTTTCTTTCTTTCTTTCTTTCTTTCTTTCTTTCTTTCTTCCT
>WAAF01012822.1:91843-264155 GCA_013400475.1 Tricholaema leucomelas
GAGGAGAAACTTCTTACAGTGGAGGGTGACAGGGCACTGGAAGAGGCTGTCCAGAGAGGTTTTGGAGTCTCCTTCTCTGGAGACTTTCAAAACCCACCTGGATGCATTCCTGTGTGAACTACCCTAGAGGATCCTACCTTGGCAGGGAGGTTGGACATGATGATCTCTGGATGTGCCTTCCAACCCCCAAGATTCTGTGATTCTGTAAAGGGTTTCCATTTGTTTTCCATTCTAGATCCTGAGCAAGTGTACATAGGCTTGGTTAGTAGCTTGTATTTCTAAAGGCTTTTGAATTGTAAGTGAATCATAGGTTCTAGACTTTAGGTTCTGCTCCTCCTTGTGCCTTTATTCTTACAGTAGTAGAGTTATGCTTGTGTAACTCAGAGCAGAATCTGGCCTTGCAGATGGGTGTAACTGCATTATAAATTAGAACATGATACAATATGTAACCATGAAAAATGCTCTGTTAGGAGACCAGAACAGACATTGGTGCCAAACTTGTAATAATTTACCATCTGCCTGCTATCCTCAGGCTTCTCTACAGCAAATAAAAAACAACAACAACCAAAACAAAACAACAAAAAAGAAACCCTGAGATTGTATATTTGATGCTAAGCACTGGACTGCTATATTTGCATAGAAGTGTTTATGTGCAGCTAGCTGTAAGGCGATGGACATCTGGGCCTTGCTTTATAGATATCAAGAATTTTTTTTTTGTGGTGCCTGCATTCCATGCTGAATAATGGATAAGGACAGCCTTCCAGCTCTAAAGTTTATTTTAAGGTCTTTTCCTTACCTGCTAACCAGTCCTGCTGGGAAAGGGAAGATGCCATTAGTGAAGGACAGACTTCAGAACAGTGAAACCAAGCTCATGAAAGCACCCATTTGTGGTGTTCATGCTTTGAATGCTGACCTGATTTAGTCTGCAGGGATGTTCCAGGACAGCCCAGACTATAAGTGTAGAACAGAGCTTCTACCCATGTATTAGCTTGGAATGAAGTTATCCCATCTACTCTACAGGTGAATTCTGTGGTACATAGAGGGCTACCTTTCTCATCACTGGTTTGTTGTTCATGGTCTATTCAACTGATCATAACAGCCCCTTTGGTGTAAGAGAAAAAGACCTGTGAAATCTTTCAAAGTAGTCTTATGTTCTCTGAAAAACAGATTTTTTTGAGGGAGATAAAAGAATTACAAAGAATTGTTGTGGCAAACAACCCAACAAAACAGCCCCAGCATTGCAGGTGGCCTGGCTGCAGCTCTGTGTGCATCCCAGCAATTCTCTGTAAGTCCAAAGGAACTGCTGAGTTCCATCCCAGCACTACAACAGGACCCATGTTACTTTCAAAGGTAAGAATCCTTATTTTCTGTGAAAGCTTTACATGTTTCTCACTTAGGAAATTAGGTTTATGCATTTTCAGCTGCCTGTTCCAGGTTCCTGCTTTTAATCTTATCTGGAGTTAGGACTGTGTGTGCACACAGGAGAAAGAAAAAAGGGAAAAGGAGAAAAGAAAGTTAGAAAAGATGTTATGAAGGGTCCAGTGGGTGACTTTTTGCTGACCTTAAGTGTTCTATGATTAAGAAAAGTCTTCTCCGCAGCTTATCTGCCTAATGAGATATTTCTCACAGCAAAACACAACGTACCTTGGGTGAAGGGTTTGGGTTTGGTGGCCTGTGAGTGTGAGCAGCTGTGTGCTGTCACGGGTCAGTGCAGGAACTCATTGGACTGGATGTGGGCTGGAACGGGGCTTGAGTCTAGACAGGAATAAATCAGAAACACCTTTCAGACTGATTCACAGGCAGCTGGGGGGATACACACAATTACATTTTCTGTCAAACTGAATGGGCTGCTACCTCCAAGTAAGTGTGTTTTTATATATATATATAATTTAGGAGACCTTCCTGGTGAGATCCAGTGGTGTCATATCTGAATCAAAGAGGTAACTCCCTCTAAGTATCCTCCACAGAGTGGCTAGTTGCAGTTTGTCCACACAGTACAGTACCTGAGTTATCAACTGCAATGAAGTACAGCAATTTCCTTTATACTGCCAGGGTATTGCTCTGCTTTATGATGCTATACTCACCCTTGTTCTATTTGTGTTGGGTTTTTGTAATGTGTTTTCATTTTAAAAGTATTAAGAGCAACTTGCCAAAATGATTTGGCTCAACCAAGAGCTACAACAGCTTAATCCAGATTTTATTGTACTGAGACTTTATTATACCAAGTGAGGCACTATGCAGTAACAAATGATCCTCAAGGAGCTTGAAGTTTTGCAAATCACAAACTAATTTAGATTTTGTGAATAGTCAATGTTTTACCACTGTGGTATTTACCCATTTATTTCTGCAAGGGAATGGTGAATTAAAAACTCTGTGGCTGAAGTAAGCCTTATGTGTAAGGGAGAAAAGTCTTCCCCAGAGCTGTGCTGTTAGAAATGCACATCCTACACATGGCAGGTATGCTGTATTTTCAGGTGAGAAGTCCTGCCTCTTGCCCCCTCACTTTTTCTTCCATGTTCTATGTATATTGATGTTTGTAACATCCACTTCCTGTTCTGTTTTCATTGTGTTCCATTATTTCTACTGTTTTATTTCTCTCCACTTTCGTCTAACAAACCACAGATTTCATAACATTTGACGTCATCACTTAATACCAGAGCACTCACAAGGGTTCCAGAAGAAGGCAAGTAAATCTGCTCAGTCTCAAGTCAGATGAAGGATTTGATGCAGGACCTTGTACAGCAACACAACCAGGCAAGTGGCATGTGGCTACAGGAATAATCCTCTGCTTCAAACTGGGCAGATGCTTAAATGTGTTCCCAAACCATGTGACTCATGTCCATGTTTAACTAGGTGTAAATCCACAACGCAGGTTGTTACAACAGGTACAGGACTTCGTCCTTTCTGCACAATGGAAGCTGTGTTGATGAATTTGGGCAGGGATCTGGGCAGAGTGAGCTGTGGGCAGGTGAAAGCAGCTTTGGTGCTGGGGCTGAGTGACCCAAGCTGATGCTGGCCAATTTCCAGCTCGGGCTGTTTTGCCAAACCTGCCTGGGGCTCCCCAGAGTTTGCCATGTCTTCATTCTTCCTGAACCACTTCTGACCATCCTGAGCCACTTCCTAGCCACTGGATCCTTCTGCCTCTTTGCTGACAGAAATCAAAGGACTGGAATATTTTCTATTGCACATCAATCCTTCCCTTCCTATGAGCTGGATAGCATGAAGTTGCAAATCCTGCCATTGCAAGAGTATTTGCCAACCACTGGATCATTCTCAGACCATTTTTTACTTCTGTTTAGTATTCCCACAACCTTCATGAAGTGTCATGTCAAATTCACCCAATTGCTTTAGCAAAAAAGTACAAACAAACCCCAAACAGGGAAAAAAAAGAAACCCAAACCCCCCCCCCCAAAAAAAACCCCAAACAAAACAAAACAGGAGAAAAAAAAAGGCTATTTCCCTTTGTCCTAAAGTGAAAGATTCCCATTTTTGAGACTCATAGAAACAAACAGTTCAAAGTGTGACTGAATTTTATTTAAAAGAAAATGAAGTTGTTTCCTTTTTGATCAAATTAAACTTGGCCTACAATATTTTCCATCCTCAGTATTTTGGTTTATTACAAATAAATAAAGGAAAAGGAAACCATTTCAAATTGATTTGAAATGATATGAGGGATTTATGATGATCCACTAGTTAAACTTGAAGTGTCAAGAATATGCTGCCATTCTTGCTTGGAGTCCCAGAAGATGAGGCACTGCACAGTCAGAAGGAACTAAGGAAAAAAAAAATCCCCTTTATTTCAGTCAGCTCTCAATGTGGCCTAACATTCCTAGCCATCTGGACATTATCTCTTTAAGTTTGTGTTTTATTTCCTCTGTCTACCAAATGACCTTCCATTTTTATTTTCCAGCAGTTTACCCATCTCAGTTTGGTCAAAATCAAGTAACTATTCCAGCCAAGAAGTGTTTACATTACTGCCAACAGTAATGTGTTCTTTATATAACACAGAATAATTAAAGAAACACTTTCAAGTTTCCACATGAGGAAGAAAACCACAGGGCAGTGGTCAGTCATATGGTTTGATATTTTCTTTATTTTTAGAAACTCTCATAAATCAGATTGCTAATAAAGAGGAGGAAGACAGATACAGAATTTTTGCCTCACCCCCCTTTTTTTTTTTCTCTTAATAATGTTTTATCACAGTGGAATTCACATACCACATTTTCCATTCAGGGAGAGAAGACACTGCAATTTGGTGCAGCCCTCTGTGGACAGTTATCTTCCTCAAGTCAGCATGGTAAAGGATTGCTCTGCCCTTCTCACACAATAACCCAATCTGTGAGGATGTCCATTCCAGGTATATATGAGGATGGTTGTTCTTTGCAGTGCAATTACTAGGGTTTTGTCTCACCTATTTTTTAAACACTCCATTTAGTAGGGACTTGTGTTAATTCTTATTGGTAGCTACTTGCAAATTCCGCAGCAGAATTTTCTTCTCTTGTAGGTGATAAGTGTCTTAGACCTGCTGACTTAAGAAGAACTCCAAAAGTAAGTACAGTTACCTAAATTCAGTGCCTACTGCCTGTGCCAATAGTTGAACATATGCTCAAGCATTTTGCTGTGCTGTGGGCTAGCTCTGGATGGATTTATTGCTGGTAATTTGAGGAAGGAGATGTAAGTAATACCAGCTTGAATTCCTCATTTGAGAATTTCTCCTTCCAGGTCACGGTTTAAAAGTGTTAAATACTAGGCAAAAATTCAGAAGCTATTTGAATTTATAGATTCCTCTCTCCTGATCCTCAGTTCCACACAATGATGATATCAACACAGAGCAAAACATATATGAGAAATCTCATATGGTAATATAAGGAGAGTGAAGGAAAGGTTTAAAGAGCACAGAATTAGATACTCTATGAAAAAACACACAGACTAATACCAACCTCTTAGGTGTTGCTAGCTCTGTATTTTAGGTGATACTAGGTAGTATTTTCTTTCCTATCCTTTAGCAGATCTTGCATTTATATTATTTATTGGGCAAAAAAAGACTAATTAAGAAAATACAATTTTATTTGACACTGGAAGAAACTTTTACTGAGAGGCTAATGTAGGTGTAATGCATGTGTTGCTTTAGTATGCTCTGTCAAAAGAGGCAGCTATGTATTTTCTGACTAAATTTGTTGTGCTGCTCATTCCTCAATAGTCTGTTATGTTCCAGATGTTCAGTAATCCATTCTTCCTAATAGAATCACAGGATCATGGGATCACAGGACATTAGGGGTTGGAAGGGACCTCCAGAGATCATTGAATTCAAATCCCCTGCCAGAGCAAGACCATGGAATTTCATACAAGTCACACAGGAATTCATCCAGATGAGTCTTGAAAGTTTCCATAGAGGGAGACTCCACAACCTCTCTGTGCAGTCTGTTCCAGTGCTTCATGACCCTTAGAGCAAAGAAGTTTTCCTCATGTTGAGGGTGAACTTCCTGTGCTGTAGTTTAGATCTACTGCCCCTTGTCTTACCACAGGGCACAACTGAGAAGAGTTTGTCCCTCTCTCTTGACACTCAGCCCTCATATATTTATAAACACTGATTAGATCCCCTCTAAGTCTTCTCTTCACCAGACCAAAAAGTCCCAGGTCCCTCAGCCTCTCTTCATAGGGCAGTGCTCCAGCTCCTTCATCATCTTCATAGCCCATTGTATCATAAAATTACTGAAAGTTTTGGCTTAGAAGGGATCTTTAAAGGCCATCTAGTCCTTTCCATCCTTCAGCAGGTGGGCACACCTTCAAGTAAATCAGGTAGCTCAGAGCTCTATCTAACCTGGTCTAGAATGTTTCAAGGGATGGAACTTCTACCTCCACTTTAGGGTATCTGTGACAGTGATTCACCATCCTTATTAGAAAAAAATACTCCTTATCTAGTCTAAATCTCCACAAATAAGTGGCAGTGAAACACCGAAGTTAGCACTGCCTGAGCTTTTTCTGTCAGGTTGTAGTGTCTGGTTGTTTAGAGTTATTCAGGCACCACTACAGCTGCTTGTAATCTGCAGGGTAGATACAACTTTCTCTCTACTGCCTCTTTAATTTTGCCTTACATCTCCAGGTGACCACAACTGAAACCTAAACTGGACCATGAACAGCTGACACTTACAAGCAGAGTTTCTCCTTTTCAACCTGGCAGGCCACAATAACCTTAAGTTACTCAATAAACTGAAGCTTGCAATAACCAGAACAATTATTAATACTCATGGGCAGCTCTTTGGATGCATTCAGGCTGTGCATCCAGGCAAGTTTGTGTGTCCTGAGCGGCACACCAGAAAGTGGGATCCTATAAGCAAGTGGCCGCCTGAAAAACCTTCCCTCAGTCTGCTTCTGCTGGAGCAGGCTGCGAGAAGCATTCTCATGGTACAGGCTTTTGTTGGCTTCCGTTTTCCTCCTGAGAGCTTCTTGGAGTCAGCACCCGGGTATGTTGTGAGCCAGATTACTTTCTCTGGCAGTGGTGGTAACTTAAGAGATTTATTAGAGGCTCTGTGCCCTGTGTGTCCCTTGGAGGATGTGATGGGAGAGGCTCACAAATGTCCCAAAAAGATACCATGTAAATCTCCCAGGAGCTGGCTGCAAATGTTCAGAATTGTTCTGGTGGGCCATAGACTTTCATATTCCTGTACCAATATCCCTGGTTGCCATAGATTTCAGACCTTCAATGCCAACATCATGAGAAAAAAAAAACTCCTCCTGCATAAATCTGGTGTGTGTTCACTATTGCTTGGCTGCGTAATTGGCATTGGGACCATCACCAAAAGCTAAGGGCTGTCCTGCTATTTAATTTCTGATGCAATTTCCTTGGTGGCAATGTACCGAGCTCCTTCAGTAAAGAGTCTCCACCTTTGCTTATGCAGCTTGACCCAAAATTAAGCTCATTTTGGTATGGCAGCTGAAGAATCTGAAAAATCTCCTGATGTGAAATCATGCCTAGTAACTATATAAGCTGTGTTAAACAAGAGTGGCAAATGTGGGAGTCTTCTCGTGTTTCTTTTTGTGAAAGAAACTCACTACTAAGAGTTTCTTGGGACCCAAATTATATATTTTCCAAGCTGAAAATTTGACACAAGAAGCGGTGGACTTGTATAGCAGCCCAGCTTCTGTTCTCCACAACTTCTCAGAGGTGGTTTTGCATCCATAACCAAGATATCTGTTTCTACCATATAACTTGTTCTATTATCTGCTAATGCCCCAAATCTTACTTTTTTCTGACACAGAACCCAAGGATACCAGAATTATTTCACACAAAAAGTACCAAACCTCATGTCTGAACCTTGAAAATGTGTAGGAATTGCCTTGAAGTTAGGGCTACATTCAGAAGCTAAGATGGGTCACTTCCATATGGTGTTGTTAGGATGATGAATCAGAGTAGCTGAATCCTTCCTTCCTTCCTTTCGAGTTCATTCCTTCCTTCCAAGTTCCTTTCAAGTTCCTTTCTTTTGAACTCCTTTCAAGTTCTTTCCTTTTGAGTTCCTTCTTTCCTTCCGAGTTCCTTCCTTCCTTCCAAGTTCCTTCCTTCCTTCCTTCCAAGTTCCTTCCTTCCTTCCTTCCAAGTTCCTTCCTTCCAAGTTCCTTCCTTCTGAGTTCCTTTTCTCCTTTTAAAAATAATTATTTTTAACATAGAAGCACAACAAAATACTTAGAAGTATTCTAGACCTTTTAAAAGTTAGCTATTTGGTCTCTGCACATACAGCTCTTACTTTTGAAGTAATTGATTAAGTCAAGAACTGATTTAGATGTTTAGCCACCTTGACTAGAGATTGACAGCAGCAGCTAATTGGACATGGCAAGGATCTGACAAATCCTATAGAGAGCTCATCTGCCTACTAAAATCAACACAAATTATTGTAGAATCAAATAATGGAATTGCTACTTGCTTTCTTGAAATGAATCCCACTCTGGCATGTATGACTTTGTACTTTCAATGATTTATAACCTTTCCTGTCCTGAGGAAGAAAAGCTTTTTGACAAAAGCTTTTACAGGTAATTCAAGCCAAGGCACAGAAGTACAGGCAAATTAATTACATAGCATGTGGAACAAGCCCTCAAGCACTGCTTATGTGCACTTTCTTACCCTATGATATGTGGGAGAGATTTCCTGTCTCTCAGTGGACATGGGACCAGCTAACCTGTGCTGGCTGTGGGAAAGGCTTGGCATGGGCATGTGAGCCCTGGTCAGAGAGCAACTGACTGGCTGGAAACACAGGCCCTGGTTTACACTTTAGTAACTACTGCTGTGCATGTACCCCTGTTGGTTTTTTTCTTGTGGGGGGGGTGGGGATCATGCTTTTCCTAGGTTCCCATTCCTTCTCTCCACGCAGAGCTCATATAGCTGGGAATAATTTCTTGGTCAGCTGTGAAGATCTGCTGCTGGGCTGAGCCTTCTCTCCTTCCACCCCCTCTTCTCTTCAGCAGCACCTCATCTGTTTTGACATCTTCAGCCTCTTCTGTTTCTCCTGTGTCCCAGGCAGCTGACTTCTCTTGGTTTCTTTCCCACTCAGTCTACTGGCTGCTGCCTTCCTCATCTTCCCAACAGTGCCGTGCCGTTGTTTGCTCTTCTCTGCTGCTTACCCAGAAGAGATGGTGATGTCTGAGGGAGCGTGGTGGTCACCCTAACACTGCCTGGACCCTGTGCAATGTCATACCATCTTAGTATCTTACAGCTGTGCTACTGCAGAGTCAGGAAAATCCATGCATCCTTCCATCTTCCTCCTATATTCAACGGCTGTTTTCTGACAGAAAAGCAACAGCTTTCTCTGTGCTGCAAACCCACGGAACTAGCAAGAGCTGTATTATAGTTTTGCTGCCCTTGTTGTTAACAGAGAAGTCTTAAGTGTCTGTGTATTCTTACTTGACTACTGGCCACCCTTTCAGCTTCTAGCACAATTTTTCTTTTGACATTCAGAGCTGCTTATTGTAAAAACAGACCAGGTATGTTGCAAGCTTCAGGATAGCCTTAAATCTTATTGTGACTTTTAGGGCATTCTAGGCTTTGCTAATGAATTTATTGTTTCTTTCCATTGCAGCTGATTCTTTCTAGTCTGACTCTGCCAGTTGCCAGTCAGCCCTGTGCAGCTCACCAGCTTTGACAGTGATTTCTTAGGTGTTCTTTGCGAAGGACTGAGAGGGAAGAAGGAATGGGGACAACAAGAGGGACAGGCAGGGTGAAAGGGACAGGCAGGAGAACCCAAAGTAGGTGGGTGGCAAGGAAATTGCTGCTGACAGTAGCTGTCTCATAGGAAAGGAAGTATTTTGCTTGATTGTTCATCTGTGTTGCCTGCTGTTTCAGAGATGTCAGTGGATATTTTCTCATGGTGACACTGTGGTATGTGGGGTTATATATGGTAAAGAGCTTGGGGAGGCAAATAACTTTTGAAATCAAGACAATCAACTCTGAGAGGAAAAAAAAAGCCACTAAACTTATTATCTTTTAAGGTGCATGCTGGTTTGAGGCTAATTGGGCTATTTTAATGAGAGAAATTAGATCATTGGTTGTGAAAAGAAAATAATGATGAAGTCTATGTCATTCATTGGTTTGCTGAGATGGAGAAAAAGCCAAAATGTCAACAATTTGTCCCACTCTGGTCTGTGTCACTGGATCTATTCGCTTCCTCCTCCCTCTGCTCTAGTATTTCTCCTCTAGTCTTGGCTAGCAGAAAGCAATGTAAGCTTTGCTGCTTGGTTTGTTTGTCTGTCTGGGACAGTAGAGGAAGAATGACAGGGGTAGCTTTGAGCCCCTTCTGGGCAGTAAATTTTGCTTTGCTGTAAATATAGCTTCATCTTACTTCCAAGCAATCTGAGCTAGTCTGGTAAATTCCAGTAGTGTATGGGGGGAGAGTTCCAAACCTACCACAAGGTGGATATAGAACTATATTGGCCAATCCAGCCTTAGAGCTGTTTGAGACTCTCAGGTGCTTCTGGGACATTTTTCTGCTGTCTTTGAGAATATAGCTAGTATGACATGATTGGAGGGGCCATTGAGAATGGCTAGAATAACTCTGTTTGTTTAAGAAAATTCTAGGCAGTTTATAGACCTTTCAGCAAGAAAAAGGTCTGTTCACAGCCTTATGAGGACAGATGTTTCCAAAATCTTGGAGATAACTCTGGACAGGAGACTGTGGAGACCATGACAAGTCCAGTTGGCCAAGATTCTCATCACCATTTCTGAGGCTGTTGCCCAGATACTCAGGGAGTGGAAGGTTTTAAATAGAAGAGGATCAGGTTGTGTTGTCAAGAAGCTAAAGCCCTCTCCCATATCTCAGATAAGTTTAAAGCTCCAAAAACTTCATTTTCACCTCAAAAGTGATATTGGAAAACTACTCTGCTATGGAGCTTTCATAAGACTGTAGGTCTCTGGTGGGCTACCTTGTGAAATCAACAGAAGAAATGATCCATTACTGTATTGCTTATAGCAGTGTCTGCTTCCTTGTTTCATACACTTGTTTTGAGCTTGTGGCAATTAAAGACGAAGTGGGCTCTGGCAGTTGCCTCATATTGAAGTGGGCTGAGCCAAACTGCCCCCAGCACTCCTGTGGAGGGGCTGCTAGGATGCTTCAGCTGCTCCCACTAGAAGGGGTTAGGTGAAGCAGCACTAAGTTTTCATTAGACAGCTAGCTTGTGAATAATTTATAGTCTCATTGCATTATCTGGTTCTTTAGCTGGTTGGCAGATAAGCAGGAAATAACTGAGTAGTGACACTCCCTTATCCATAGAATATTTGTCAACCTTTCCCACTCTTACAGCACAGAGGATAACAAGCACTATAACACCTCACTTAAAACTGTTCATTCTTAGAAGGCAAAGGGATATTTCTGCTTATTCTGCTATGCAAAATCTCTCACAGGAGAGAAATGTTTGCTCTTATCAGCAGGATTTACTATTTTAAAAAAATGGTATTGTTTGCAACAAGTTTTTTATTCTAAAGCTTAAATTTCTGCTAGTTATTTTAGGCCTTGGTTAATGAGACATGCCGAGAATTTCAGTGGTGTTTAATGTGCTCATTTGCCACCAAGTACGCATGAATGTGGGCATTTCATGGCTCGGAAGTTCATCCCTTAAAGGAGCATGTCTGCAAACAGATGCATGCAGAGATAAACAGTGAAAAACTATGTGAAAAGTCACTTGCCTTCTGTTCTCAAGATCTGCATGCAGTGCAAGTGTTGGTATCTGAAATTATCAGTACCTGGAAATCTCACTGGAGATATCAACTAGATGCCTTTCCCCACTTCTCTGTTCCAAGATTAGATGCACTGGACTGTTGCAGTGCAGGTGAACGTGATAAATCCATGCATCACTCACTAATTCTTCAGCCAGAAGGATGAAGGGACTCTAGTATGAGAGCCATTCTAAACATGAGTCACCCAGACACAGTGATGATTTTCTGTTTATGCAGTGCAGGATCTACTTTCTGCTAGAAAACACAACCATGCAAACTATAGATATATCTTGGCAAGAAGTGTTTTTTGCCAGATCTAATGGCTGGACTTTTCCGATACCAACATTTTAGGATACTAGCAGTGTGGCCAGTAGGACAAGGGAGGTTATTCTTCCCCTGTACTCAGCACTGGTCAGGCCACACCTTGAATACTGTGTCCAGTTCTGGGCTCCTCAATTCAAGAGAGATGTTGATGTGCTGGAATGTGTCCAGAGAAGGGCAATGAAGCTGGTGAGAGGCCTGGAACACAAACCCTATGAGAAGAGGCTGAGAGAGCTGGGGTTGTTTAGCATGGTGAAGAGGAGGCTCAGGGGTGACCTCATTGCTGTCTACAACTACCTGAAGGGAGGCTGTAGCCAGGTGGGGGTTGGTCTCTTCTGCCAGGCAACCAGCAACAGAACAAGGGGACACAGCCTCAAGTTGTGCCAGGGGAGGTATAGGCTGGATGTTAGGAGGAAGTTCTTCCCAGAGAGAGTGATTGGCATTGGAATGGGCTGCCCAGGGAGGTGATGGAGTCCCTGAAGGTGTTCAGGAAAAGACTGGATGAGGCACTTAGTGCTATGGTCTAGTTGACTGGATAGGGCTGGGTGCTAGGTTGGACTGGATGATCTTGTGGGCCTCTTCCAACGTGGTTGATTCTATTCTATTCTCAGGTTCTGATATTGCTGGAATTATTCCAGTGTTTATTGACAATTAGAAAAATGGTAACTTTCCAGTATATTGAAATAGTTCATATACTACTGAAATTCAGTGAGTTGGGGGCTCAGCTTTAATAGCAAAATAAAAACCCTCCTTCATTCCAGCTGAGTTGTCCAGGTTAATTTAATGGAACTCTTGCAGTGAACATGTTACAAAATAAGAACGCCCTCTAATGTTAACCCCCATGCCTGTCAGGGTGAGAGAGGAGAAAGCAGATAACTGACCTAGGCCTAATTACCTGTGAGAAGAGACCAGCAGCAGCATCTCCACAATGTCTTTTCAGTTTGTTGTAGACAGCTATGAGGTCTCCCCTCAGCCTTCTCTTCCTCAAACTAAATAGCCTCAGCTCTGTCAGTATGGAGCATTTATCTTTCCACAGAAACATTTCCATTAAAACCCTAGCAGTGCTGACTAAGCAATCTACTTAGATGAAATGGTGCCCATTGATGGAGGCAATTATAGAATCATAGAATTGTCAGGGCAGGAAGGGACCTCAAGGATCATCTAGTTCCAGCTCCCCTCCATGGGCAAGGACACCTCACACTAGAACGGGTTGCTCAGAGCCACATCCAGCCTGGCCTTAAAGACCTCCAGGTATGGGGCTTCCATCACCTCCCTGGGCAACCTGTTCCAGTGTCTCACCACACTCACGGTGAAGAATTTCTTCCTGACATCCAATACGATTCTACCCACTTCTAGTTTTGCTCCATTCCCCCTAGTCTTATCACTACCTGACATCCTAAAAAGTCCCTCACCCGCTTTCTTGTAGGCCCCCTTCAGGTACTGGAAGGAATTCCTTGGAATAATTTGCTTTCTTGAGCACAGAGCCATTCTGGACCTGGTACTAGCTGAAATACAGATGCATTTTGCTCATGTCCTTTGCCCTGCTGGAAGCTGGGAAGAGCCAGTGAAGACCCAGGTGGGAAAGGCTCTTGACTTCTGAGATCATGCGTGGCCCAGGACAATTTTTAAGAGGAGAAGCACTGAGCAGCTGCAAGTTAAGTGATATTTGTTCCTTGGTCCAGTGTGTTAGCATGGTCCTTCTTTTGTGCAAAGAACAAGTTACTTCACATTTTAGAGCTATGCAGACTAACCAACCTGCTATAGGTGGCCTGCTGAAGCCTCAGATAGATCATACTGAGACCAAGATACTTTGTGCTGAAATTCATTAATATGAATTGTCTGTCATAAGAATGTATTATCTCTGGTCAGATCCTGAAATCTTCTCCCAGTTTGTTTTTGTTCAGCTTCTAGTGAGGCAAAACTGCTGTTGAAGCCAAGATAATTTTCTTCTCTCAGTGGAAAACAGCAATGATGTCAGGATTTGGCCTGGTAAAATAATTACAAGTTTCTGCATTTTACAAGCTCTGTTTATATGATGATCTCAATCTAGTTAAAAGATGTTAATCAGGCTTCAGTACCTGTGTGTTAGGTAGATGGCAAGCAGAGAGTTTTGCACAGAGAGTTTTGCAAGCCGAGAGACACTGGAGCTAAGGCCTGGGTTTGTTGTCATGCTGTGTGCTGACAGTTTTTGCAAATGGCTGCTCTGTTGGCCTCAACTGACAGCTCAGTGTTGACAAGACAAGGAGGGACTTCTTAGATGTCCAGTAGTGATAGGGCTAGAGGAAATGAAGCCAAACCAGAAGTGGGTAGACTCAGATTGGATACTAGGAAGAAATTCTTCACCATGAGGGTGGTGAGACACTGGAACAGGTTGCCATCCTGGAGGTCTTTAAGGCCAGGCTGGATGGGGCTCTGAGCAACCTGCTCTAGTGTGAAGTGTCCTTGCCCATGCCCAAGAACTAGATGATCTTTGAGGTCCCTTCCTGCCCTGACAATTCCACTGGTCTAAAACATGAGGCTAGCTGTATATCGATTACGTTTTTATGCTTATATATAGAATCATACAATCATAGAATGGTTTAGGTTGGAAGGGACCTCAAGGATCATCCAGCTCCAACCCCCTGTCATAGGCAGGGACACCTCCTACTAGAGCAGGTTGCTCAAGGCCTCATCCAGCCTGGCTTTAAATGCCTCCAGGGAGGAAGTATCCACAACTTCCCTGGGCAACCCATTCCAGTGTCTCACCACCCTCACTGTAAAGAACTTCCTCCTAACATCCAGTCTAAATCTCCCCTCCGCCAGCTTAAACCCGTTTCCCCTCATCCTGACATTACTAGACTGTGTAAATAGTCCCTCCCCAGCCTTCCTGTAGGCTCTCTTCAGATACTGGAAAGCCACTATAAGGTCTCCTTGAAGCCTTCTCTTCTCCAGGCTGAAGAGCCCCAACTCTATCAGCCTGTCCTCATAGCTGAGCTGCTGCAGCCCTCTGATCATCTTCGTGGCTCTCCTCTGGACTCGCTCCAGCAGTTCCATATCCTTCTTGTGTTGGGGGCTCCAGAACTGCACACAGTACTCCAGGTGGGGTCTGACACATCCTTACACAGATGGATTTTAGAGAGAAATTTAATGATTCAAAGGGCCTATTTTAACTTTGCTAAAAGCAGCTAAACGGTGCCCCAGCCCTGCATTAGACTGTGCTGTGATCAAAGAGGGGAAATGCCAAAGACTTGTGGGTTTTCAGCTCTCGAATAAATATCGGGCAACCTCATAAAAAAAGATCATGAGAACACTGAGTGGATTTTTCCTTCCTTGTTTGTTTCCAATATGCTTTACAGGTAAAGTGTGCATTGCTGCTGCTCTTTCTCAGGGCATTGAGCTCTGAATGCCACTTGACCTCAAATCCGGTTAATTTATGTTGGAACACTCAATCACAAAATGTTTTATGGGCTGGCAGATAGAGTGCCCTGGCAGATCTGCCATGAAGCTGCAAAGTTCCATACCCAGCTGAAGCTATTTTTTTTTTTTTTAATTCAGCACTTTTATTTTTAAATAACAGTGCAATTGCAAAACAAATTGGCAGGTACTTATGAACTGAATACTGCCCGGGGCTCTGTCTTTTCATTTTGCTGACCAGTGTGCCTGGTCTTCAATTTAGAAAAGCACCCAGTAGTTTAAAAAGCACTGGTGAATCCTTGTAATGCAAAGCTAACCACATTGTTCATGGAGAGGGAGATGCTCACTCTGACTTGTTGATCCATACAAATTGGTTAGCTTCATGGTGGAGAGCAACATCTAAGAATAAAAGCACTCCAAAATGTCTGTCTGTTATAGCAAACACCTGAGTATGAACCTTCTTTGTGAAGTTTAAGTGGCCTACCTCAGGTCTTATGTGAAGCTCCAAGGAATTTTTTAATATTAAACTGAAAGTTGAGTCCCAGTACTCTGCTATCTTGTGGAACTACCTCAGGTGAACTCTTTCCTGGACAGCAGATTGCATCAGATATGTGTGGGCCATCTCCTGTTAATCAACATAGCTCAGTTGACAGTGATTTGTGAAGTTCCAGCTTTTGCTCTACTCAACACTGGTCAGGCCACACCTTGAGTACTGTGCCCAGTTCTGGGCTCCTCAATTCAAGAGAGATGTTGAGGTGCTGGAATGTGTCCAGAGAAGGGCAACAAGGCTGGTGAAGGGCCTGGAACACAAACCCTATGAGGAGAGGCTGAGGGAGCTGGGGTTGTTTAGCCTGGAGAAGAGGCTCAGGGCAGACCTCATTGCTGTGTACAACTACCTGAAGGCAGGTTGCAGCCAGGTGGGGGTTGGTCTCTTCTCCCAAGCAACCAGCAACAGAACAAGGGGACACAGCCTCAAGTTGTGCCGGGGGAGATATAGGCTGGATGTCAGGAGGAAGTTCTTGACAGAGAGAGTGATTGGCATTGGAATGGGCTGCCCAGGGAGGTGGTGGAGTCACCGTCCCTGGGGGGGTTCAGGAAAAGACTGGATGGGGCACTTAGTCCTATGGTCTAGTTGACTGGATAGGGCTGGGTGATAGGTTGGACTGGATGGTCTTGGAGGTTTCTTCCAACCTAGTTGATTCTATTCTTTGTTAATATAAATATTTGTAAAGTCCTTCCTTCTTTACTTACTCATTTGCATTGTTGTCTCCCTATGCATAGCAACCAGGGGTTGAACAGAACGTTTAAAACAAGCAGAAGCATTCAGGTTATCTCACAAAGTCCTTCATCACCACTGCATGAAGTCCTTATGTTACCAGTCTTCTATTAATCAGTATGTGAGTTTATCTGCTCATAAACTGAGGTGATACATAACAATACATCAAAAAAGCCAAAAATAAAATTCTTTTTTCCTCATATTGCCTCACATGGACTTGATGACCCAATGGAAAATGCAGCTTTCATAGTCTGAGGTCTTCATCTTCTTGTCTTTTAGGATAGATGGAACCCAGGAAGCACCAATAATAGCATCTTTGAAGACATTTCAGTTGCCAAGAATGAGGATAGAATCATAGAAATTCCAGGGCTGGAATGGACCTCAAGGATCATCTAACTCTAACTTCCCTCCCTAGTCCTATCACTATCCAACATTCTAAGAAGTTCCTTGAAGTCCCTCGCCAGCTTTCTTGTAGGCACTCTTAAGGTATTGGAAGGCCACAATAAGGTCTTCTTGGAGCCTTCTCCTCTCCAGACTGAACAGATGATCCAGATGAACAAGGTGATCTAGACATGGATCTGCTAGAAGGACCACCTCATCCATCCATTTACCCTAAGCGGCATTCACACATGTTATAGTTGTGTGTCATATGGTCTGAGCTTGAATTGTGCTCTGTTTATGTGGCCTCCTTTTTTTTCAGAACATTTACTCTGCAATGTGGCCACAGATGAGAAGGTGCCTTGCAAACTCCTGAACACCTTCAGCCGTGGGACTTCGTAAGTTACACCACTGAGACGTGATGCTGGGCTGTGAGGACAAGGTGAGTGTATCTATGTGTTATGGGTTTTGGGTTTCCACTTACCTGTGAGCTCTTCATACGTTATCACTCACTGTGGCCATGACAGATCCTGTTGTGGGTGCTTTGAGTACAGTGGCTTTGAATATTTAGGTTAATTCAATCACATCCTTAAGGGATATCTGCCTAGGACAGTTACCAAGACCTATAATTCCTAGGTAATACTGCAGTAAAACCTGTTGTGATCTTTGGGCTGCTGGTGTTATAGCTGACCTATTTCTGAACGTTGTCTGGATACTTGAGTCTGTTACTCTACTCAATGGAGCATAAGAATAAGGATTTTTTTCTTCAAAAACAGACTTTAAAGCACTAGACATTCTAATCTAGGGCAGAAGAGCCAAAGGTAACACAAACAACTATCCTTCTTGTATCAGCTGAAGGTAGCAAAAGCCATTTGAAAACTGGAATTCTTCCCAATTCACAACATCTCTACAATGGTGGAAAATCTATCTGGAATCCAGGAATCTCACAGTATTTGAAAGTCCCTAGTACTTCCTGCTGGTATCTGTATGTATTCCAAACCCCATATGGAACAAAGTAACTTTCCTATTCTAGAACAAACCCCACTGTTCTGTACTCACCTTAAGTGAGTATGTCTTGAAGACTACAGATTTTTCGGATGGGCTTTGCTCCTACTGAGAACTAATTGCATTTGCAATACACATTGAGACAGATAGAATCGTTAGTTCCTGATCCAGAAAATTGGCCTCTGTAACCCTAAGAAAAGGAACTCGAAAGGAGGCAAATATACAGTTAGGCCATATACCAGACCAAGAAAAAAAAAGGCCAGCCAATGTCCTTCAGCAGGATAGAAGTGTTTGTGAGAATATTTGTGCAAGAATTTCGTGGCTAAGTATGTAGGATGTTGAGGATTTGGTCACCTGGTGTGTACCTGTCATTTTGCTGGCACTGAAAGAAATGCCTGAATATGCTTGTTCATTAGTTCGGTTATGCTGGTCCTTGTAATCATGGAAGTTCATGCAGTGCCTTATGACTGAGAAAAGTCAAGGGACCCATTGGTTTTTAAAGAAAAATCTTTTCTTTCATGGCTTTCTCAGAAATGCAAATCATCTATGCTGGGTGATCCTTTTGGTCAGTCTTCTCTACACATTGGCTACTTCAGCTTGTTTTTGGCCACATGAACTCTTTTTGAGATTTCTGGAGAAGCACCCTAAAAGCTCTAAAACAATCTTTGAGGTTTTGAGTCTTTCTTCCTCTCCTCCAGTGATGGAAGCTTGTATAAATGTGGTTTCTCTAGGAAAGCCTATGGTTTTACTTTCTCTCCCAAGAGAGTAGAGATGTCTTCCAAACCTATTATTGAGAGAACAAGCCAAAGGGCTACCTCAGGAAAGAAGATACAATTTCTAAGGCAGGTCTCTCTCCAAAGCTTTTTGAAAGAGAAGGTATGAAGCTGTGAATGTCTGGAACTTTGTCACCTGGAGACTACTCTCATTTACTGTAATCTTTCTTGTAAGTGAAATGCTAGAAGCTAGTGAAATCATTCCAGTGCACCCATGCCAAGTGGGTGGAAGAGGTATGTGAAAATTAAATGTGTTATTTGGAAGCTTCTCTGGATGCCTCTTGTGTTCCCTGAGGGGAGGAAGGACCTGGAACTGTTTGGTCTTATCTTATTTTTTCTCCCTTAATTTGCCTTAATAAGATTTATCGACCATTTACGTGTGCTAACATGTATTCAAACCCAGTCATGGTCTGGTGCTTGCTGGGAGGTGGGATACAAAACCATTCCACAACTCTTCATTTTCACGCTGCTCTGGTATTCCAGGCAAATCAGCACTCTTTTTTTTTTCCACAAGTATCACCTCAGAAGCCTGTTGTCATGTGCATTCATGGCTTTCACAGAGCCACAGAATCAACCAGGTTGGAAAAGACCTTTGAGACCATCGAGTCCATCCTATCACCCAACACTGTCCAATCAATTAAACCAGGGCACCGAGTGCCACTTCCAGTCTTTTTTAAACACTCCCAGGGACAGTGACTCCACCACCTCCCTGGACAGCCTATTCCAATGGCAAATCACTCTTTCTGTGAAGAATTTTTTTCCTAACATCCAGCTTAAACCTCCCCCTGTGCACCCTGGGACTGTGTCCTCTTGTTCTGTCACTGGTTGCCTGGGAGAAGAGACCAACCCTCACCCAGCTACAACCTCCTTTCAGGTAGTTGTAGAGAGTGATAAGGTTTCCCCTGAGCCTCCTTTTCTCCCCATCTGACAGAGTGTGAAGCACTTCAGAAAACCCCAGCTTCACAGCCAGGTGGTTCTCTTGTTCTGGCTTATCAGGCAATGAAGCCATTGTCTCCCTCTGCTTTGAAAATATGAGCCAAAATGTCTTAATGGGCTCAGACCACCTCATACTGTAACAAACTCTTTCTTTGTTGATATGTGAAACCAAATGATGTGCTGAAAAAGAGTGAGACTACTTGTGGTTTTGAGAGCATTTCTCAAAGGTTAATAATTTTGATGATCTGAGGCTTTAGTCATCATATAGAGATGTGGACTATTCTGTAAACAAGGGATCAGATCACTCTAATGGAATATCATTTATGAACTGGAGAACTTGGCTGTGGGTGAAGAAAGTGAGTAACACAGGAAAAGCAACACATACCTAGGTCTTAGCAAGTTACTGTTCTTACTGAGGTTGGCGCGCTTAGCTGTAAATTGGGTCAGTGGTTCCCTCCTGGCCTGATCACACCAAAGTAGATGGAGATATTAGCCTCATGCAGTCTTAATACTGAAAGAAAATTGCACAGCCTGTGCACTGCAGGGTAAATGATCATGATCTTCTCATCCATTCTTAAAATCCAAGACACTGACCTTCTCCAGTACATGACTCATCTATTGCCAGGAAGGTGAAAATCCGACTATTAATGAGTTGCTTCATTGTACACAGTCTTCGAAGCCAGGCCTCTGCAATCAGCTCAGCTGAACACTTTGGATGTCTTCCCATCACTTGATCTTGATCAGGAATCTGCACCTGGTTCAACTTTCTTTCTGGGACAGTATGTTAAAAATACATTGTTGCAGGTTTGTTGTTGTTGTTGTTGTTTTGCTGTTTGTCCAATTGTTGGTTTTTTTTTTTTTAATTGACTTTTTCTTCCCCTCTGAGTTAAATAAATGCTTTATAGAATGAGAACTGAATAACATCAACAGAATCAACTGTGCGGTAGAGCCACAGGCACAGCTCACATTCTCCACATTCAGGAGAAAGCAGGAGTATTCATCTGTATCCTGCTTGCCTGCTTTGATGTCTTTGGCTAAGAGAGCACTGTGTGCTTCAGACCACCTACTCTCCAGCCCCTGACTCCCTAGGTGGTCAAAGTGGAAAAGAAACCATGAACCCAATACAACACACCTGTACCATGCCCTGTGTATCTTTCACTGATTCCACAGGCAGCAGGCATTTGACAGACCTGGGTACTACGTGTTTGCAAGTGTTTGTCCCTTTCTTGGTCTTAAACACTGCAGTATGGGCCAGGATTCACCTGAGGCACCATGGGTTGCAGTCTGAGTGCACCTTGCCATAAGAATGCTGCTTGTGTTTGCCTTGACACATCTGAATAGAGATAGATGATAATGTGCATGCTTTACTGATAAGCATTAGGCCATGTTAGGACAGCCTCTGCTTGACTTGGAGTGGTCATCTTTGGAGATGAATGAGTCTGAGGTAAATCTAGGTAGTGCTTCAAATTTCTGCATATTAGATTAGGATTTTTCATATTTTTTGGTCTTAAATCATCTTTGAGTTTTGTTGGGTTTTGATTTTGGGTTTTGTTTGTTGTTTTTTTTTTTCAAGTGGGAAAGACATCAAGAGGCATGGGTAGGCTGAGAAAGCACTTTGGAGGTGATGCTTGCACTTTATTCTTCACCTTTTGGAAATAATGGAGAGTTAGATCTCCAACGTAAGCACCTCTGTGTACTTGAAAATGAAATAAGCAACAAGGAAAACTGCTATGATGACTGTGGGCGTGAAAGAAACCCATAGTCAAAAGCATCTTATCTGCTAGGGCTTGCCCAGCTGCTGGTTATCATCCGTGTTGCATCTGGCTTTTCACAGTACATCTGTAGATCATAAATAACTTATTTTTTTAATTGGTGTCCTATGGTACAGCCAAACAATGAACAGGGTAAGAAACAAAAAAAGAGAAAGAAAAAAGGAGAAACTGTAAATAAATTTTACAATGTCAGTAAGAGCATTCACATTAAGGCAAACTATTCTGAGTGACTGCCAGTTCCTAATAAATTGCTATTATTCTGGTGTTTTCACAAAGAATACAAGGAGGAGGGAAATAAAAAGAAGAAAAAAACAAGAAATGATTGAAAAACATTGAATGTCACTATTCAATCACTCCTTTTAATAATAAATACTTCCAGGCTGTTCTCCTAGCAAGCAAAGTGCCAAGATTTTGTCTTTTGTTGTCTCTCTGAAAGCCACTGGCATGAAAAAAGGACTATGAGTCAGCTGGCTGAACTCCCATTGTTGAATGCTCTCTGAGCAGCTGTGTTTCAACCTATATTACCAGTCCTGGGCCTAAGCAGGCTTTCTGGTACCTTGAAGTTCACCTGCCCAGCCCAGCACTCTGCAGAGGTGCCTGCACTGACTCCAAACCCACAAGCTCAGCCAGCAGAAGAGCCCTGCTGCTCTTGCCCAGCTGGCATGTCACCAGCAACATTTCTAAAGACAGAAGGTTTTGCTAAGAAGGATGTCCAAGAGCTTAATTCTTAGTTGCTGACACCTTCTTTGTTGTAATTCCTCAGAAGTGGGACCTTACTGTCCACTTTACCAAGATCTCTTCTCAACCATCCAAATCTCCCCCTGTGGAGATAAAACTTGCCCATTATGAAACATTATCTCCTGGGTACTCCTGGCTTAAGTCTGTAGGGTCATGTGGACTTTGCAACGAAATTTCTAAAGCTCTATATTGACAATGCTTCACAGCAAACCTTAATTGTGTTTGTAATTGTAATATGCTGCACAGAAGCATAGTCTTTTCCCACAGAGTTCCTGTCACTGAGCATCATGGGGATAGGGGGGATAGGGGCTTGTCAACTCTCTCTCTCTCTCTCTTTTTTTTTTTTTCTTTCAGTGATGAACCTATTCTGTCTGTGTCTATTTTACAGCCTCTCTGTGTGCTTCCCTCAATTCCTGTCTGTGCAATTCTGGGAAGCTGCAGAAGCCTTTTGCTGATAAAACTTTTTGGCATCACACAAGTAGGGTACATAATGTGTAGCTCTCTTGGAAATCTTACATTAGAAATATGGATGCTCTATCTGCTGTTGGAAAATTGAGCGTTGGCCTGACCATGACAGATGCTGGTTGAAGGTTATGGTTCAACAGGCAGGCAGGACCAGGAGTATATTGTAAATGAAGTGAAGGAGGTTGGATGAGGCATGGTTTAGTTAATTGTGCCATGGTTTAGTTAATTAGAAGGGTTAGGTGATAGGTTGGACTCAAGAATCCTAGAGGTCTTTTCCAATCTGATCAATTCTGTGATACTGTGATTCTGTAAAGCATGAGGATAGGGGCATCAAGCCACAATGGTGCTACCATTTGTCTCTCAAAGATTTGTCAAAGTTGTGGATACATTAATCAGAACAGGTACTGTTTTTCCTTGTTGGAGAGGACTTCATGGCCATGCTCCTGGAAAGTGGTGCATATGACACTAAGGTCTGGGGAGATCAGGAGGAGAGAGGCTGTATTCCAGTGATACAGTGCTGGTACCTAGAGAGAGTCTAGGGAGGATCTTGCCTTCCTCTCTCTTGCTGATGTGGTATCTGGAGCTGCACCCAGAAAGACTGGGGCTTGTGCAGAAAAAGCAGTTTGGCCAACGGTGCATGGGCTCACCCTCCAGGAGAGTGAGGAAGCTAACTCTCCTGGTCGTGGTCTGCTGTGCCCACCACAGTCTGCCAGCCAAGGAAGTAGGCCCAGGGCCTGAACAAGCTCTTTTGTCTTTTCACATGCCCCAGAAGTGCTTGTGTAATGGAATAAGGCCAGTGCCCATTGAGCCAAAGAGAACTGGAGACATTGTATGTGCTCGCATGCTTACTTCACGGAGCAATTTTAATGAGTATTTGATTGCTAATTATATGTGCTGCTTTGTGGTGAAACATTATGGTACTTTGGTATTGACCAAGAACTGAAAGTTTCTGTTGGGCTCATTTTTAAGAAAACTTTTGGCCTGCTGATCTGTATGGGGCATTTTATGCCTGATTAATTTAATGTATTGTCTTGGGTGAGTGTTGATTTATTTGCTGAATTCAAGATCAATTTTAATGAAGCTCTCAGTGCCTGCTGGTTTGGGAACACAGGGTGCCATGTTATTGGCTTGTCTTGATTGCTCACTGTTTCTTTAGACTTCAGTAGGAAAACTTTTGGCATAGTGACAGCTTCCCACTTCTCTACAATTGAGTAAACAACAACAGACCTTAAACAGACAACAAACTTTATTAAACTTGCATGTACATACATAACAAGGAGAAACCTTGGAGAAAATTAGTCTGCCTTACAGGCCAACAAAAAAGGATAATCTTGGTGTAAACTCCCAAACCAGGTGCAATCAGGAAAACAGCCACTGCAGCTGAAGTGCCAGGTTGTAAATGTCAAGGTAAAACAAAATGCAGACATCATAAAGGCAGATTGAGAGAGGCGATTCTGCCTCTTATCTCTGGCATACTGTGCTCAGCTCTGGGGCCTCGACAGAAGAAGGACGTGAGGGTCCTGATGCAGTGTTACAAAAAGGATCAGAGGGCTGGAGCACCTTTCCTACAAAGGCTGAGAGCTGGGATTGTTCAGGCTGGAGAAAAGAAGGTTTCAGGGAGAACTTATAGCTGCTTTCCAGCACCTGAAGGGGGCATGCAAGAAAGCTGGGGAGGGACTATTTACAAAGGCATGTAGGAATAGAATGAGGGACGGTGGTTTTAAACTAAGGAAAGGTATGTTTAGACTGGACATTAGGAAGAAATTCTTTGCTGTGAAGATATTAGAACACTGGAATAGGTTGCCCAGGGAGGTGGTGAAGTCACTATTCCTTGAGACATTCAAGGGCAGTGCCAGTTTTGATAGGGCTCTGAGGAACCTGATCTAGCTAAAGATGTCCCTGCTTACTGCAGAGGGTTGATCTAGATGACTTTTAAAAGTCCCTTCCAACCTAATGCATTCTATGATTCTATGATATCAGCTTCATTCTTCACCACCACTGTTTCCCTCCATCCATTCTGTTCCAGTATGGGGAAGAGGCCCAGAGTGTTGGGCAATGTCTCATGGAACTCCATGTAACCACAGCATAGATGAGATGCTACCAGCTCTTCTCTGTTCAGCCAGCCACAGCTCTTCAAGGTGCTGGAGCCTCCCCAGGTGCTATGACTCTGCTGTGAAGGTCCTTAAACTTGGGGGGCTTGCAATGGCATTGCAACCATAATTAACTGTATTGATGCAGCTGTAACTCTAGCATTTGGGTTTTAACTCTTCAGCAGGATATGGCTGTACCCTCTGGATCAGCAGCTGCATGTTTGGAAGAACATCCTGCTTGGACAGAGCAGAAGTTAACTAGGACTTTTGGAGCTGGTAGCAGTTATGTTGGGAGTAGACTAAGGGGAATATTTAATTTCAGTTCCAAATGGGAAACTATAAGTGGATCCAGCTTGCAGGAAATGTGATGTGGAAGAACAAACAGAGACATAGGAACAGGGAGACGCAGGAATGCTGGTGAAGGACTTTTCCACCCTTGAAATGCACACCCATAGTTATCTCCACTTAGCAATGAGGTAAATCAAGGCTCCACACCTGGGACTGGAGAGCACCTGTGAGCTGCTCTCACCTTGAGAAATAACATTTGGCCTTCCCAAAGTAGATAAGTGGGTGGTGCTGGCAGTAACTGAACATCAGTTCTTTCTCATTCTTTAGAGAAGACACACTAACTTGTCAAGCTCTCTTTAATTTGATTTTGTATGACAAACAAGCACAACTGTTTAATGTCCTGTGGACAAGAAGGAGAAAGCAATTATTATGTTATTTGAGGGGGGGGAAAGCCATTTGCTTTGCTTCTGTAAGCAAAACATGAATTGGCACTTACAGGGTCCAAAGGACTACAATTTTTTTCTACAGTATCAGGTTCCAGAATGCTGATGTTTCTTTTCCAGAGAGATTTAACAGCCGGATGAGACAAAAGGATACACAGCAGGCCTGAAAGGTCCTTCCTCTCCTGAGTAGTCCCCATCAAGCCAATGGGTAAATGTTTGCAGAAGAGGACCACACTGAAGTTCAGTCGGTAGGTGAACAGCAGTGCTTGCCAAACAAGGCACCCCATTCAATCTGTTTTTAATGATTTAAAACTGAGCTAGAAAATGTGTATCCAGGCAGGAACTTGGTATTTAAACAATACACTTGAGATGCCTGAGTCTTTTTTTTTTTTTCTTAATGCATTAAAAAAAATTATCCTGAGGGATGTGAAAGGAGCTAGAACATGGAGACAACACGAAAACGGAGTCCTTTCATACGCTGCTTGACATTTCAGTAATTCTTCAAGCAGCATTTTTTACTTCTTTTAAATATAGACTTCTCTTAGCCAAGTTTGCAGCATGAGAAAACTGAAGTTTAATCTTTCCAACATACGTAGTCTAGGTATAGAAATAGCTTTTTCCTATATGCTTGTGCTGCTACCAGGGCATACATATACCCACTTGGCTTGCAGCCTAGGAGATACTGGTGTTATAAATGTTGCAGATGATGCAGCAACTAAGGCATTTGACTATGTCATGCACTCAGATAATCTTGAATGAAAGGAATATATATATAGATATAAAATAAAAGTATAAACTACATGTTGGATATTTACAAACTATAGGACATGTAAATAGCATCTATAAAATTAAAAATAAAAGCATTTTAGAGAGTTTCTAGTAATAACCTGCTTCATGATTAACAAGAATCCGGTGTAAATTTTCTTCTTAATCAACAGTGCTAGGTTAAGGTAATAAACATTTATTAACAGGGGAAAGCTGACTTAGGCAATATTTGAGGGTGGTGCCAGGCAGTGTAGGAGTGAAGATTGTTCAGGTGCCTCTCCAAAAGCGTGGGCTGAGGTGGCTATGGACCATTTAGCCCAGAGAAGTTGATGTTCCTGATCTTCAAGCACCTAAATATATGTATTCAACACCAGTGATGAAAAAGCCACCTTGCCACCACTCTCCCTCCCAGTTATCACTCCATTGCTATCTGACCATTGTAGGTGCACCCAGATGCTGTGTGTCTCTCCTATGCTGCGGTTGGCAGCAGCTCTGCTCTATAACCCAAGCCAAATTTCCTCAATAGGAGCCTTGGTTTCACTACTCTAAAGGGCTGCCATACATCTGTTATTTTTGTTATTCAGTCTAATTTCCCCCTGGGTATGGTCTTTTACTTTTTTCTTTTCCTACTTGGAATTGACGGCAGGGCAGGTTCTAAGTTTTCCTGCAAGCTTCCAGCTGCTTGGTTGTCAGCCTTGACAGCCAGAAGGTACTACTTCATTTTGACTGCATGCTCATAGGAGACATCAGCCGAAAATCTCCTTATGTTATGTGTTGAAATCATTGTTATATTTTGTTTTTTTCTTCCACACTGACTCCATGGAAGCTGTGTAGCTGATGTCTGTCACTATGGAGTGCAAAGGATGGGTAGAGATGTCCTTGGCGTCCAAGTGCTAAGTTTAGTACTCCCTGCTATCAGGAACAGAGTGGATGTTGAGGCATCTCTAGAGTAATGTTGATAGCTCTAGTATTGGTCAGTGGCTCTGGGATCATGTTCAAAGCATGGAGCATACTTCCCACTCTAGGGTGGGAGTACATATGTGCTATTTGTGTCCCACTCAGCTGCTTGGGCTCAAGCACTCAGCTCTTTTCCTCTTCATCTTGGTTCACTTACTTTCAAGTCCATCTCCAAGAGCTATCTAATCGTTCCTGGACTCTCTGCAAGGAGCCTGTATGCCCAGATGATGGAGTCACAGAAGGAGGGAGCCCACAAACTGTCAGAGGTTCTCAGGGCTAGATGTGACTACTGGCAAAATGCCAGAGTTTTGCCGTATAAGCAACATGTACACACTGTGCTAATTAGCCCTAATGATCAAGCATGAACATTTTCCCATCCTCAGCTTTCTCCTTTTCCTCCACACTGAACAGTCCATTTATCTTGAAGGCCATTGCTTTGAGTAGCCCTCCCGAAGGTCCCCACCAGTGAGGTGTGTGGCCAAAGATATTTATGTTTATCATATTGTTTGGTTCTGTGCATACACTTATTCTTCCTCTTGTCTGATCGCAACCCCCAGCTGTGCAGTATGTGCCACATATAAGATCAGAAAACATAAATTGCTTTGCTGAAAACCAACCCATGATACACTCATTGCCTCTTACTCTGCTTTAGAACCCGTGAATAACTTTGTCATCAGTGCACCATCAATGCACTGGAGGAGAGCACAGGAGTGCTAATCCAGGGCTGTGACGCAGTACTATGCTGGGAGCAGATGCTCAGATTGCTGTGGCACACCAGCACACTGCTGCCAGCACCATCCACCAAAAGTAAGCAGCCCTGCTGGCATTCAGCTATGCTGCTAGTGCTTCAACACAAGGGTGTGATCATAACATGGTGGTTTTCAGGCTTTAGTCTCAGCAATGCATCAGTTGTGCTACAGTTGTTTGCTGCTTGCAGCAGGCTGGAGTGCTCAGGTATGCTGATGTCCCAATTTTCCACTAATCTTACTGTGTTGTTATCCCTCATTGGATATGGCTGATGGGAGCTCATGTGAGAAGCTATATGTGGGCAGCATGATCTAGTAACTGAGAAAGTTATCATAGTATGAAGAAAAGAGTTTCAACCAAAGCTTCAGGAGGATTCAATAGTGAGCAGAATGTCTGGCAATTAACTGTTACCAGATATTGAATTTACTCACTCTCTGCATCGTGGAAGGATTTCTTGTGCATGTGTTGGTGCCAGTAAAAAGAGATTACTAGTAATCTTTTTAGATGATGAAAATGGTGGGAAGTTTCACTCAACTTCAGATCAGGCCCTTCAAAAAGACAATGCTGGTAACAGTCAGCTGTTCTTACACTGATTTACCTCCTGACTCAATCGCCTCTCTGTTTTTCATACAAAATGCACATTTTCTCATGATTGGAGGTTTGGAGAGATCTGGCTCAACTCTTCCCCTGTAGTGTTATCCATTTACATCCCAGCCATACCTAATAGGAAAACTCAGCTTATTCATCTCCTCTGGGCACCTACCTTGAATTCTATGTGAGCTTGAAACATCAGTGGGGTTTATTTAATTAGGAAACAAAAGAAGGGATTGACAAAAGTGACTTTTACCCTGTTTGTAAATGCATGTGCACTGGTGAGTGTGCCCTGGTGAGTGTCTCCTCTTTCTCTTCATCCTCCTCCATATGCCTTACCTTCCTCTGACTCCCACAGAAAGTCCTCTGTTGGCATGCCAACCGGTGTTTTCTAGCACATCTCTCTTAGAAAAACCTTGTTAAGTATATATTGTCTCCCCAAGAAGTTATGAGGGATGGCATCATGCAGTGACATGCAGTGCCTAAAACCACAACAACTCGTTAGGGCAATTTTCAAAGCATTTTTTACTCCATTTTTGGTTGCCTCAGCTTAAGGAGAGGTCAACAGAAGGTGCAGAGAAAATTAAATGCACGTAAAAGCTGAAGTGGTTTTGTGCTGCATTGAGGGATCTTCTATGCTTTGCTTGTTATGTAAAACTCATCAGAAGGAGGGAGAGAATAAACAAAAGAATTTTCTTCTCAGCATGTGCTGGGACCCAGCACTGCAAATAAATGCATTGTTAGTTGAAATCAGTGTTTTGGTTTCTCCCTTCCTTTGTGAGATGCTGTAGAGGAAGCAGATTAAACATTGCCAGCTTTCTGGCAAAATATACTGGTGGCATGATAATGACTTCATTATGGTCTCTAAATGAGCTAAGAGACTAATAATGTGTTCAGGAAAAAAAATATGCATTATGAGCATGCACACAGGTGTAGGGTTAACCCCTTCTTTGGCACCTCTTCCTTTGAATCCAGCTACTGCAGCTAAAGCCATGGTTCAGTGCTCTACTGGCTGGGCAGTAAAGGATTTAATTCAACAGCTGTGTGCCAACTAATTGCAGCTGTATTTTCTTTTGAGTTCATCTACAATGCAAACAATGTGGCAGCTGTTTGCTTGTTTGCTTGAGTGGTGGTGGCTGGGAAAGCTGCTGATAAGTGGAACGCTAGTGCAGTCGTGCAGAGGCTCTGTGAGGGCCTGCAGCTCAGACCTCTTTTTATTAAAAAGGCTTTCAAAAGTGGTTTGCACGACATAACCCTGCTTTAGCCTTCCATTACTGCTTTATATACTGCACAAAACATGCTCACTAGAGGAGATAGGTGTTCAACAGTAGGCCAAATCTTTCTGCCCAAACTAATTCTCTGCCTGTCTCGCCGATGTCTCCTCCACCTTTCCTTCAGCATCACTGGACTCAGACCCTTACTCTTCTCATCACAACTCCTGTAGCCCTCCTGCCTTCTCATCACTGCCTTTTCTGCCTCTACTCATCCATTGCTTAAGTCTCTACTTAATTTTTAAGTTCTGGATTATGTAAAAAAAAAAAATAAATCTTGTCCTCACATATAGCTCTTCCATGTCTTCTCTTGAGGTTTTATGGACATGATAGTATGGGCATTATGGTTACAGAAAGAGGACATGGAAGCACAGGATACACAAAATGTTCTCCAGATGCTCAGCAAAGCCAACATTTCCAAACCACGTGGGACTTCTATAATGTGTGAAGACCAGCAATGAAACACTTGTTCATGCATCTCTGATACAGCCTCATAAAACAGATGCCTACTTGACAAGTATCTTGTACAGTGATACATACTAGTTAGGCACTGTGGCTGTCTGGTAAGGTGCACTCATATAGTGAAAGTATCTGTGATGTACAGAAACTTGTGTCTCCCTGCATCTGTCAAAGGCCCAGAAATCAAAACACAGGAAGTCCTGAAAATGTTCTGAAATATCCCTACAAAGAGGCAGAATTTCAGGGTGGTAGAAGAGCATGAGTTCTGAAAAGTATGAGCACATGGGAACAAACTAATCTTTTAATGCAAGCCACCTTTAATGTACAGACATTACTATCTACCCTGTTTCATGAATATTTGACCTTTGGTATCCTGTTTTCTGATGGATTTGTACCTGGAGGATACTTGATATATAGGAGGATGCAGTATGCAGTGGAAACTGTTCTGTCACTGGGATTGTTTATATGGCCTCTTTCTCTGCCATATGAAGTTTAGTGCGGGGTGAAATCATACTGCAGCCCATGGACAGTGTGCTCAAGGCAAAGACAGGCTTCTGCCTGCTTTCTATTTTCATGGACCATGAGGGGATTTTGTACTTTGAGATGCCTGTTTAACTGCCAGATGTGGGTGAACCCAGTCAGTGGATGTAAAACACTATGAAACAGGACAAGAGATGGACACTAGCAGAGGGACAGTATGACCAGAAGGCCCAGAAGGGCCAGAATGCAAATCGTGTTCTAGGCTGCATCAAAAGAAGCATGGAAGTCTTTCCTCAGGAAATGAGGCCAAAATCTGCTATCTCAGTTCCTGCTCTTCTATGCCACAAAGTGCTGCAACACCTCTCTTCTGGCCTTCTACTGCCAATTCAACCTAATAACTTCCTACTGAGGGCATAGTCTAGGGAATATTGTCCTCACTGTGGCAATCCTTTATGTGACACTTGTACACTGGGCCTTATTCCCTGTTACATGTAAGCTGCTTGTCCACGCTGCCCTCATGGAGAGATGCCCTCCCTCATTCTTGCGGCATCATGTTGGGTGGTCAGTCATATCTCATCTGCATCTAATGTCAGTGACAGAGATTTAATCTGAGTTCTTCCTGCTCTCTCACAGGAGGAAGCCTCCAGAAAAACCTGCAGAATGACTTCATTTTTTGTTTTCGGATTCCTCTTGGCTTCTGCACCAGCATCTTGGCTGTAGGCTATGACTACTGCCTACTGTGCTCTGCACTATTTTCTCCTTACCTCCTGACATCCCTAAACTACAACCACCTATTGTCTTCAGGCATTGTTCATACGATCTTTGGATCAAAGTTTAGTTGGGAGGTTGCTGTTCCTAGCACAGTGAGACACTAACCTGAAGACTCAGTTTCTTAGGCAACATAGTATGACAGTAAGAGGTAACATCCCATAGGTAACAGCAGTAACAAATCCAGCCATTTCCCAGCAGAAGAACGATGTGTCAGGATCCTTTGGGCATCACACACCACACCTGACAAAGAAAGGGACCTGTGCTGTGAGTCAAGCTGCTACAGCTAAACTTTCAGTCCTCTTTCTGCATGTGGGGCTGTGGAATTATCTAAGAGACTAAATTGTTAGCAAACTGGTTGGAAGGACCATTGCTTAAACTGGCCTGCTGCTGGGAAAGTACAAGAGAATGAGTATGCCGTGCCTGAGGTACTAATTATTCTGCAAGGCCAAGATAACCAGGAGATGCCAGGGTAGTGCCTGTCACTCTGCTCCGTTGAAGGTCACAGATACTTTCTTTAAGAAATATCTTCTGGTATATTATTGTTGATGGTTTGTATTTTCAATCAATATAAAAATAAATTAAATGAGAACTAGACTTGAAGTTTTGATCTGCTCTTCCCTCACTTTGATGGTTCCTTTGATTGCTTGTGTGAGCGGGATACATTAAAGAAAAGACTAATTACAAGCCTGTTCCACTCACTTTCTGAAGCTTTATCACTAGTCTTCGGTAAGCAGATTGAAAACATCTCTTTTGCAGAGATAAAGTGAGAGCCCAAGAGTCCAGTTGGTGCTGCTTCAAAATGGACAAAGCTTCTTAAACAGCAGAAACACTGCTTCATTTCTTCTATTGATCAAAGCCATGATAAATTCCAGGACAGCCCATGAGACTGATTGATGCTTATTTACCACGCTTTGTACTGTCCTTGCTAAAACTGGTGACTATATGCAGATGTATGTGTGAAAAAAGAGAGAGGTCTGGGACTCATTTATAAGCAGTATATAATGAACAGTTGTTCTGTAAAACAAGCTATTATTTATGCCTGACTGCGTCACTGTGTCTTTTCAGGGTCCCTGTAAGAAGTGGGCAGTTGCCTTCAGCAAGTAGGGAAGTAGATTGGCTGTTCCATGAAAAGCCATGAAAACCAGATGGAGACTTTTTGACCAAGGCTGAAATTTAAGGTATGAGTGGCTACTACATGTATCTTTTACTCTGAGTCTGCAGTAAAGCAGACTGAGGAGTAATAAAGCTTTTGAGCAGACATTAATGATTCTTTAGATGGTGTTCTACTTTTTAATTTCTTTCAAGCTGTTTTCTTGCTTTGAAACTGCTTTTTAATGTAGGTAGACAGACAGAGAACCCTGGATATATGCAGGTACCATTTATGAACAACAAAGTGACCTCAGAAGAGTGCATGGTTTTTCTTTGGAGGGGGTTCTTTTGTGGGGAGTCTGTTCATTAAACCAGATAATGTGTATGAGAAAGAGACAGCCTTTTTCTGCTGCCATCAGATATTCAGGCTAGGATTTTCAGACTGATTCAGGTGGCAAACAGCCTTACATCACCTGGAAATGGTGATCTGTGTACACTGCTAATCACTGAAATGTCATGGAGCAAGTCTGAACTTAGAAGGCCTGTAAATCAGACTCTCAGTGTACTACACTGAGTCTGATGGAGCAGCCTAAATTCATACTATTTGGAGATACAACTACAAAGGCGAAGACAGAGGTCATAGCCATTGTTCCATTGTTTGGGTTTATTTAATTTTTCCCATTTACTCTAAGGTCTTCAAGAAGCTACCAAGCAGGTCCCATTCTCAGTTCATGACAGCAACCTGGTTGCACTGCAGACTTAATGGCCCATATCTTCCTTATTGTAAATATTTGAGTTTTCCTGGAGCCAGAAACCAAACAGGACAGGTGTAGGTTGCCCTACTTTCTCCCCTCCCTCTTTCCTCTTAGGGAAAAAGTAGGCAGGGGAAGGTAAGGGGTAAACAAAGGACTTGAATAGAAATGAGAAGTTAAGAAAGTAAGATTTACAAAAAATTAAAATGTATTTAGGGAAGAAGGATGTACAGAGATAGAGAGAGAAGGGATAACTACAGGTATATACAGAACCAGTTCGCAGATGGAAACAGGTTCCCTGGTTGGTAATGGATTCTCCAAGTAGCAGGCTCAGACCATGTGGAGTAGGCTGAATGCATGGTGACTATCAGCAGCAGCTCTCAGGCAAAGCAGCGAGGCAGAGGCAAGAGAGAGAGTGGCAGCAAGTGGCTGTCCCTTATATAAGGTGTAGACAGGAAATGGGAATGGAACAAACATGATCTGGAGATCCTTCACTCAGGGGTTGAATTTCCCATCCACTTGGGTCCACCTAGAGTCTGCCCACTTTAGTGTCCACTTAGGGAGTCAGGTTTACAGCCTGCCTACCAGCAGACCTTAAACCACCACACTTAATTTCTCTGGAACACAGAGGGAAAAATATAGCACACGATGAATCAGCTTCCTGTTCCAATCTATGAATGTTTTATGGAGATGAGCCAGCTTTGTTCCTTGTAGTGTGTTTGCATAGGGTTTGGATGCAGAGTGTTCCTATAGGGACAATGAACATTTCACCTGGAAGAGCAGCTGATTTGCATATGATCTCAGCGACTGAGGTATTCAGTGCCAGAAGTGAGCAGTGGGACACCTATAAAATCTTCAATTCATGCTAGCATAAAGCTAAGCAGCAGCTGAGTTTTCATGGTCCAACTACCATTCTCTTTGTCTGCTTCAAAGGTAAAACCTGCCACCATCATGGAGAACTCGTTAGTGAGTGAAAATGTATTGATAGGAAAACAATTGCAGGAATTGAGGACTTCCACAATAAGCAATAAATGGGCTTTAAGGAGGGTATATTTTAGGACAAAAATTCTTGTAACTATGCAACACACCTTATAAGGACACAACTCTCAGCAGAAATATGCAAGAATAAGTGGGAACAAGACAGTTCATGTAGCAGAGAACGAAATTATCCTGTAACATGCTAGAATGCAATCCTAAGTCCTTTGGACATAAGTGCTACAAGGAGTAGCTGAGGGAGCTGACTTGACCTGAAGGGAGCTTGGAGCGAGGAGGGGGCCACCCTCTTCTTGGTGTCAAGAGACAGGACTAGAGAAAATGGTTTCAAGCTGTGCCAGGGGAGGTTGAGGCTGGATATTTGGAAATCTTTCTTCTCGGAGAGGGTTATCAGCCATTGGAATGGTCTGCCCAGGGCAGGGCTGGAGTCACTATCCCTGGAGGTGTTCAAGAAGCATGTGGACATGGAGCTCAGGGATGTGGTTTAGTGCTGACCCTAACCTGAGGGTTGGACTGCATGATCTTTGAGGTCACTTCCAACTGGATGTTTTCTGTGATTGTACGATTCTGTGATGTGATGCAAATACTTCCACTAGTTCTGAATAGGGTTGGAATGGAGTCCATAGCCATCAGTACCTGGAACCCAGTACTTGAAGGGGTCCTACAAGAACGGAGAGAGACTGTTTACAAAGGCCTGTGGTGATAGGACCAGGGACAACAGCTTCAAACGAGAGAAGAGCAGATTTAGATTGGATGTTAGTAAAGAACTTGTTCCTATGAGGGTGGTGGAACACTGGAACAGGTTTCCCAGAGAGGTGGCTGGGGTCCCATCCCTGGAGATATTCAAGGTGAGGCCGACAGGGCTCTGGGCAACCTGATCCAGTTGAGGGTGCCCCTGCTGACTGCCGGAGGGGTTAGATTAGATGATGTTCAGAGATCCTTTCCAACCTAGACCACTCTATGATACTGTAAGTACAAACTGAATGTCACAGGGAGTTGAGGTCATAGGAATAGTATTGTTTTTGTTCAAAGAAGTGATTGGGAAACAGTGTTCACTTTGGGGAAGGCTCTTTGCTGGAATGATTTCATCCTTATTGGACTAGCGTAGAAATGAGAACCTTCATTCATTCCAGTGTTACAGTACAGACTCTCAAACACAATAACATGCTTACACTGAGATGGAAAATGTGAAGTTGTTTGAATTAAAACTGTGGTGGTATAAATGAAAGTGGGGAAAAGTGAAAGGAGACTTAGATGTGCAGAAGGGGATATAAGAAGAGGACATGGTTAGATGAGGAGCTGAAGGCTCCAGGGAAACATACCAAATGGCTAATGAAATAACTGTTGAAGGGGACTCTCAGAAAATACTCTGAAGGGAAAGAGAAACTGAAACATTGTTTGGAAAATGGAGGGCATCTGTGACAGCTTCCTGCCTATTATATACTGTTAAAATGGCACACTGCTGGCAGCTTTCTGAGTTTGGCATTTAGAGAAGATTCTGCATTTCATCTCTCAGCATTTTTTCCTGCCCGCCTTGGGCTGGCATCACCCCGTAATTCACTCACAAGGAATCATTTCAAGGAAAAAAAGATTGAGGCCTTTTTGCTGTGCTGTGGTTTTCTTTTGGGGGGTGAGAGGGTGGAGTTGAAGTACTTTCCCCTTCCCCCCCCCCCTAGAAAAAAACCAAAAAGTGTCTAGCACTAACTGAAAGCTGTTCCCAGTGAAGTCAGTGGTAAAGTTCCCACTGACATTTCATTAGAGAACAGTTGAAGTGTCAAGGAGGCTTTTTGAAAACACTGCCCTCTGCACGCCAAACAAAACAAGAGCAAACAATGCAAATCAGATCCTGCAGCTGAATTAGTTTCTGTCCCTGTTTCTAGGCCAGAAGCCATAGAAAGTTTGTGCAACCAAGTGAAGAGTCTGGAAGCGATGAGGTGGGGAGATATGCAGTGGTTGCATTTTAGCAGCGCCTTCCCGCAGAGGTGCAGTTGTCACATGCTGACCTCAAAGGGGCTGTCATGCCACCTGAGGAAGGGTGATCCACCCATCCTTCAGCTTTATTTCTCCGTATCTTTCACTTTGGGGCAGAGAAATTCAGATCACTCTCTAAGGTTATCTTTTTTTTTCACCTTTGGCTTTTTTTAGTACTTTAGGTATTTGGTATCCATAAGTCACTCTGTGTTATGAGGAAGAGGGCCTGTGAGGAGATCTTGTATCCTTTAGTAGGTCATCTGATATTTTGATAAATGTCCTTACAAGCTTATCCAGAGCAACATTTCCCAATGTCTCCCATTAGTGGACCCCTACAAAAGTTTTAACAGCAGTGAAGTCTAGCACAAGAATAGTAACAACTCTTTTTTGAGTCACTTTTCCCATAGTGTAAGTAGTTCACAGGCTGCCATGGGCCTGTAGGTCACAGGGTGGCCATCACTAATTCAAAGCATCTTTTATGGCTTTGGCCCTCAATCTGTGTGAAGAGATAGTGAGAGACAACCATGCCCCAGACAAGTGTAAAGTTAAACAGGCAAGATATGAGTTTTGAAACATGAAAAGAACTTTGAATTCTTGCATTTAATGATTGCCCTGAAACTGAAATAAAACCCCCCAAAAAACTAATTTTCAAAGAACAGTGCCACTAACAGTCCCTCAACCCACCTTTATCATTATTTGCTTCTATGGGGTCTGTTCTCTGGATGTTAAAATTAGCCCACGTCTTCATACAGAACCACAGATCATTAGAGACTGGAAGATCACCCAGTCCAACCGCCCTGCCAGGGCAGAATCACATAGAGTAGGTCATACAGGCATGCATGGAGGAGGGTTTTTAATGTCTCCAGAGAAGGAGCTTTTCTCTGTGTAAAGGTTTATTTTTTAAATTTCTTTATGTAAATGTTTGTTTGTTTTTCCTGTACAAGAGGCATCTTCTGTGCTCTATCTCAAGATTGGGGGTGTTCAGGAAAAGACTGGATGAGGCACTTAGTGCCATGGTCTAGTTGACTGGATAGGGCTGGATGATAGGTTGGACTGCATGATCTTGGAGGTCTCTTCCAACCTAGTTGATTCTATTCTATATTTGATAAATTCAGCTTGCTCTTTCCAGAATGGTTGGGGTAAATACTTGAAAGTATTTGAAGCAAACCTTCTGATTGCAGAGAGGAAAGACGATTACACGGGAGCTTGGTCATGCACAACACTACAGCTGTACTTCAGTGACTTGAAAATTGTGACACAACTGAAAACTGCCTTCAGGAAAGAACATGGTCTAACATGCCCAAACCTAAGTCACTGTATGAACATAGCCTGAGCAGGGTCTTGCTTCTCTATTTGTCTTTTAATCTTAGAACTGACGACTTCCCATTTACAGGATCCTACGGAACCCAGAATTTGCCCCCATGCTAGCTGTGGCAACTCTCCCATAGGTCTCCCTCTGGTGCTGTGCATCCCTTTCTCAGGTATGAGGATCCTTAACTGTTTTGCAAGAAACCAGTCTTCTGAGACCACCTCACAAATGCAGATCTTGTTTAAAGGTCTAACATGTCCCTACAGTGGGATTCCTTTAGCTGAGTTCTGTAGCATATGGATCAGGCCTTTAGAGAAGAAAAAAAGAGACCCATCCATTCTGGGGGAGGAGAATGCCTGCTTTGAGAGGAGGGGAGTTTCTGCCTTTAAATTTTCCTTTGAGGTCTTCAGGTTTGTTCTTGCACAGGGTGAGAGGCTCGAGATATCATCCAGTGTTGTTCATTTTGCAGTTCTATTTAAAAAATAACATGAGGGAATTTTCTAGATTCCATCCAATCCATAATAACTTTTGAAAAGTTAATTTGCTGCAGCTGCTTTATAACTTTTCCTAAGGCCACAACTCAACATGATTACACAACCGCAGTAGCTTTTATGGCTGAGTGGAAACACTATCCTGGTTTTGTTGTTCTACAAAAGTCAGTATTTGCTTTAAATATTCCCTTGGATTTTTAATCCACTTTGCTAGAAAATCTCGCTCACCACCAGTATTTTTAGAGACTTCACCTGCTTTTGTAACTGCTTCTTGCCACATATCCAACAGGTCTAATGCATATCGGAAACAACAAAATGCCTGTCCTCCATCTTCTAGGATATGAAAAACATCATTGGTGCCCTATGTTAGACTCTACTACGCAGATCTTAACGGGGACTAAGATTAGATAACCTACTCCTCCTTTCTGATAACCCCCATCCTGTGTGAGAGCAGTGTGTTAAACACAGTGGCCGGCCGGCCCCTGGGTATGCTAATAAAAGTTCTGCTTCTCCAATCAGCCAGCTTTGCCCGAGGAGTCTGTCAGCAAAAATAAAAAGGATATTTCTATTTAAATACCATACAGTGTCTGCATGTTGAATATATTTTTACCGTGGTAGCATACATGCCACTACCAATAAGGGTATATTATTATAAGTTGGTTGTTAAAATTCAACCAGAACTAAAAATTACCACAGAAAGTCTCAGCCTAGAAGGTATTTGTTTATTTTTGACAGGTTATTTAAAACAAGGCATGAAAAATAATTAGTGGGTTTAGGCTTCTACCTTCCATTTTTCTGTTTAAAATGGCTTAGATCCTGACAAATGGCTTATATCTTAGGGAGGAAGGAGAACAAAAACCTAGCAGGTGAATTTTGGGGTTGCTTTTTAAGAAAAGAAAATGGTCTAGTAAATTTTCAGAATGAGAACAACTGCTAGACTTTTCTGCCCAACAAACATGGATTTTTTTTTCCCCCATGGAGAACACCAAAGCAATATTCAATGACTGTCCAAATCAAGTGTAAGTAAAGACATATAGTAAGCATCAGTAGGAGCATTCGCTTCTGTGTTTGTGTTTGGACAAAGGGTTAGAGCATTCCCACCTACAACATATTGAGCCTCTGAAAGGCCTAAAGAGACAGAGGTGTGCTCCTGGGTCCTCTTTACTCACAGGTGAGAGTTACTGACGCAGAATAATGAATCTCTACGTGACCATCCTAGTAAACTGAAGACAGGCACCCAAATTCGTACAGAGGTAATTAGAACACAGTGCTCTCCCTGAATTCAATGGGAAGTTTGTCTGGCTGTATAACATGACCACATAGATCTTGAATCTGAGACAGATAGGCCAAAGATTTAAATAAATTGGATGCCAGAAATAAGAGTCCTAAATCTATACTTAGACAAATAAACACCTGATTGTCAAGCTGCTGAGCATCCCGTGGCTTGGCCCCAGGGCAAAATACTTTTTCTTATGTGACTTGTCCAAAGCCACACAGGAAATCTGCTGCAATTCCAGGAATAGAGCAAAGATCCTGCGCTTTAACCACAAGCTGACTATGTTTTATTTGTCAGCAGTCATTCCCACAAGGAAGCTAACCCAGGGATCTCATCTAAAGTCAGCAGGGTTACCTACTGCTAACAAAGTTAAAAGGTGTTCCTTATTCTTTGAGCAAGTAAGTTATGTACCAAACCCTATGGAAGCAGTGGAACACTTTTAAGAGCCTGTCTTGTTGGGACACATAGGATTAGACATCAGAGTTAAAGGACAGTATGCCTACTTCTGCATCTTCTGCATTTCAGGTTGCTTCACAGGTTGAAACTGGAGATTGGAAGAGTTGCAGGTGTATAAGTGAGAGGTAAGACATGCCCTTTATTTTCTTTAATGAGCTACTTCTGGGGTACCCAGTAAGACAGAAGCATCAACTTGTGTGTCACATTCTGGCTCTGAACCTGCTCTAAAGTCTCAACTTGCACCTTCCACCTTCCCCTCGTTTGTGTGGATGTGCCAGAGAACCAGTGGCTAGGAGTACTTCTTGGTCTCTAAAGCAAAGGAGTTTGAAGTTCAGCGACCACAGCTAGAGATCAGGTTTTTCTGCCGGTGAGCTGCATGCAGGAAGTACAGATGAAGCCAGGTGTCCAATGGGCAGCTCAGTCAGGACTCATCCAAAGAGGGCACACATATGTGGGCCATGTAGTGTGGATGGAGATGTGTGCTTGAAGCCAGTTTGTTTCTTCACTCTCCTTTGCAGAATAGGGATGATCTTAGGCTGCTCTTATGACATCTCCACATAGTCATAAGTGCTACATAATAGCTGCCAGGCTGTGTGTGCTGGATGAGATCAAACATAATCAGATCAGTTGAACCTGAATGTGAGGCCTGAAGTGATATAAATGGCTGCTCATTGATGATATATTGCTTTATCCTATCAGAGAATTGAACTTGTATGAAAGTACTGGTTGCTGCCTCTCTATTTCATTTAATTACACTTCCATAACACCAGAATGGATTTTAAACCCTGCTATTTTACATTGGAACTTATGCTTGTGAGCTTGAGCTGCTTTATATGGAACTGCTGGTCAGGTAAGAAGGCGCTGCAGGAAAAAGCACCGAGCCACAGTTTTTGCAAAGAAAATGCTGAGACTCTTTTCAGGGTGTATGCATTTGACATTGTGTAATGTTGGACAGTGGTTTCCAAATGACATCTTATGTAACCCCTGAGTCGAATAACACAGCAAAAAGATCTATGTTGCAGTAAAATAACCCTAGCTGAAAACTCTCTGCACGTTATACTTATCTACTTATTGCTAAACCAATAAGGACAATGACAAAGTAGAAAACATTTGAACAGTCATTACCATATTTCTTCTATCAAGGCAAACTGCACATTCCTCTTAGAGATGCCAAATGGGAGGCTTCAAAGAAAATGTTTCTTGATTTCTCCAAGTTTACAGAGTATCTGAGTGATTTTCCTAATAGCTTGGATTTTTAGGTGCTAATCTAAACGTATTTTCTCCTTTGTTCAAAAGAAATATACTGAGCTTGGGACTAAGGCCAAACATGAAAAATTTCAAGCTCTACAGTAATCTGAAAGGGAGTGGGCAAGTGGCTTATATTAGAAGTCCCATCTTGGTTTCAACAATAGGGCTAGTACCTTGATATTTACATTTAAGAGATGTGGATTTCCACATACTAACCATCTTTCACGAATTACCGTGGATCTGACAGATCTGAGTTATTCTGCTCCTCCTGGGAAACGTTTAAAGCCAATTGTAACAACGGATTATATGAAACAGCTGGTCAAACAGAACGAGTAACCCATTCATTGGCATTTGATGAATTAATAAAAACAGGCACAATGCAGATTTTGGCAATAGCCAGTAATTCTCCAGGAGAAGAGAAACTGAAAAGAGAAGAGTAGGAATCAAATTACAGCGGCTGTTTGGCCAACAGGTAGGGGGTAGATATTTCTTCATGGCTAAGGCTTGGAAAACTCTAAAAAGATTCCCTGGGAAAAAACACTCACTTCAGCTTGCGTAGATGGCGACAGAGGTATAGTGCTTAAATGAATTTCTGACTGTTCTTCTGAGGGAAAGCCAGCGATAGAAAGGTTGCACACCAGTCTGCTAATGCAGGGGCTGATAAAACCAAGCTTGGATGTCTCGTGCCTAGTAGGAGGCCATAGGGACAGCAGTTCTTTTCATAGAATCATAGAATGGTTTAGGTTGGAAGGGACCTCAAGGATCATCCAGCTCCAACCCTCTGCCATAGGCAGGCACACCTCCCACTAGAGCAGGTTGCTCAAGGCCTCATCCAGCCTGGCCTTAAATGCCTCCAGGGAGGTGTTTTGCTGTTGTCTTCACAATTTCAGTGTCAAGAGAAGGTCTTTGAGAATCAATGTTCTCAAAGATGGGGCTCAAGTTATTATATACCTCAAAGATAGGACTATCTGGAAAAACTGGGAAGAGCTGTTTTGCAGCAGCCATAGCATTGAATTCTTTTTGTGTCAGCATTTTCTGTAGTGGATCATACAGAAGCTCCCATGTAAGAGAACTACGTAAAGAACTATTGAGGAACTATACGAAGGTGCAACATCAGTAGAAGGAGATGAACAACCAGATGATGAAACAATTAGCAATGAACTAACAGGGCTAGATGGCTTAGACCCTATGGTACAAAGGGAAACCTAGTGGATACTGTTACAGTGATGCTCATAATGTGCTCTCTGTCACCTCCATCAGCCACTACACTTGCAGAAGTAAAGAATCATATGGATAACAGTAATTTCTGAAAAGCTTTTGATGAGGTCACTCAGCACAGACTGATAAATAAATGAGTCATTGGATAAAATGGGAAAAAGGAAAAATGGAGGGAGGTCATCAGTCAGGTTCCACTGGGATTGGTGCTGCTCATCACACTTAGCATTGCACACTACTGAACTTCCACAGACATCCTCATAAAAGCCATGTATGGCTTTCTACAGTCTAAAAAGAACTGCAAAAGAGTTTCAGAAGGCCCTGACATTACCTCATAGCCAAGTGATAAAATGGCCTGTGGAGTACTATACTCACACAAGCAAGACAATACATCCAGAGGGGGAAAAAGCCACCCTAGCTCTGAACAGACTGCTGATATGAGTTGGTTCTCATTCAGAGAATTGGTCTTGGAGTCAATGGGCAAATCCCTGAAAAGCCAACACAGTGTTCAGCGATGGTCAAAAAGAGAGAAAGACAGGTAGGAATGCTTAGAAAAGAACTGAAAAATGGAAACAGATTATGCCTTGCTTCAAATCCCTTGCAGTTCTGCTTACCACTGCTAGAAAAAGACAGAAGGGTGGGGAATAAAGACAACAAGAAATATAGAATGGTTTCTGTAGGCAAGGAGACTACCAGACTGGAAAAAAGATGAATGGTAATATAGGTCCTTAAAATTATGAAGGATGAGGAACAGGGAAGGATTGTTCGTTGTTTCTGGTAATAAAAGAGGTAAGGAGGCTAATAAAAGTACCAGGCAAAAGGTTGTAAAGCAGACCAAAGGAAGGTCTTTTTAATTCGATGTGTAATTAAGTCATGAAGGAACAACATGTTGTGGAGGCCGAAGGTTTAAATCGGTTAGAGGACAGGTTGGAGAAATGCGCATGGGGTAGGTTAGTGTGTAGCTAATACACAGCCCACACCGTGCCTCACTACTTGCCAGACATGCAGGAGGCAGATAGAACCTCTGCCCAGGAAAAACATCTGCCGCAGGAGCAAGTCTCTCTCGGACAGCCTGTCAAGAGCATCTTGCACTCTGTGCGGTCAGAGGAAGACTTTCTGGAGATGGCTGTTCCAGACACCACAGATCCATCAGGTGCTGGGGATGAGCATGGGCTCCCATGCTGCCAAGGAGCAGGGCAGCCATGAAGATATCCTTGGCCCCACCACCTTCCAAGAGGAGACCACTGCCCCCAACCTCAGCAGGCAAGAGCAGTTGTCCCATGAGGAACCAGGGTAGGGTGTGCCAGAACCCTCCACATCTGGCCAGGGCAGAGACTGCCCATAGAGGGTGCCTCAGCATCCCCCAGAGAGGAAGGCCAGAGGCTGCCAGGCCTCTGCAGCCCAAGATGCCATGCCATGGATAACACTAGGATGCCACAGAAGTCAGCAGAAGTGGTGCTGGGCCAGCAGCTGAGGCATGGCCCCAGGGAAACTTGGAGGCAATTGTTTGAACATAAGACTACGAAAGCCACTGAAAAAGTCTTAGTCTCTCAGTACAAGCAGGGCAGCTTGCAGTATGTGCCATGCCAATGGCAGTCAATGCCACAGGGTTCTATCTGCCTCCTGCATGTCTGGCAAGTAGTGAGGCATGGTGTGGGCTGTGTATTAGCTACACACTAACCTACCCCATGCGCATTTCTCCAACCTGTCCTCTAACCGATTTAAACCTTCGGCCTCCACAACATGTTGTTCCTTCATGACTTAATTACACATCGAATTAAAAAGACCTTCCTTTGGTCTGCTTTACAACCTTTTGCCTGGTACTTTTATTAGCCTCCTTACTTCTTTTATTACCAGAAACAATGAACAATCCTTCCCTGTTCCTCATCCTTCATAATTTTAAGGACCTATATTACCATTCATCTTTTTTCCAGTCTGGTAGTCTCCTTGCCTACAGAAACCATTCTATATTTCTTGTTGTCTTTATTCCCCACCCTTCTGTGTTTTTCTAGCTGTGGTAAGCAGAACTGCAATGGATTTGAAGCGAGGCATAATCTGTTTCCATTTTTCAGTTCTTTTCTAAACATTCCTACCTGTCTTTCTCTCTTCCTCTCTTGTGAGAACTCACCTGAGGTACTTGCCCACCTCTGGAGCTCCCAGCAGAAGGGAGATATGGATCTGCTGGAATGGGTCCAGAGGAAGGCCCCAAAGATGACTGAAGGGCTGGTGCGTTTCTCCTGTGAGGATGGTCTGAAGTAGGTTGGGCTGTTCAGCCTGGCAAGTAGAAGGCTCCAGGGAGGCCTTATAGCTACATTTCAACGTCTGAAGGGGACATACAGGACGGCTGGGGAAGCACTGTTTAGAAGGGCTTGTAGTGGTAGGATGAGGGGCACTGGTTGTAAACTGGAGCAGAGTAGACTGAGGTTGGACACAGGGAAGGGGTTCTTTGCAGTGAGGGTGATGGGATACTGGAGCAGGTTGTCCAGGGATATGATTGATGCCTTGTCCCTGGAGACACTCAAGATCAGACTTGATGTGGCTCTGGGCAGCCTGATCTAGTTGGCAGTGTCCCTGCTCACTGGAGGGGGATTGGACAAAATGACCTTTGAAAGTCCCTTCCAATCTGATGTAATCTGTGAATCTGTGTGTCAGTAGGAGAACTGTGTTATACTCCCTACTTCTCATACTGTTTCCACAGATGAACCTTGGACACCGTTGGAGGTAGGAATCTGCTCAGATCCAGCAAAAGGTATCTATTCTGTTTGAATTCAACTTGGTATAAAATGGAAGAAATTGTAAGTGTAAGAGAGTTTTAGGAGGTGATATTTGCCTTTCTCTGCTCATGCAGGTATCTATTTGGCCTGCTTTATAAATTAGTTTGAAGGTATGCACAGCTGAAGCAGGAAATTAATGACTGTTTCAGTTGTTGCAGGCAATCCAAATATCTACCCTCCTCTTGTATTGCCTGCTAGGTGCCACAGAGAGATCTTCTGGGAGGGACGCTCTGAATAATGTGTGTGTCATGATAAGTAACTGCAAGTCATGAGCTGTGTAGAAGGGAAACTCACTGTTCTGCTATCTGTGGCTTGCATGAAATCAGCATGGAGCAAACTGGAGCAACAATCACAATCCTTGATCAATTTTGGCAGTGGACAAGTTGGACATCAACTAGAGGTTTATCCACCTGCTTTACAGAAAGTACATCTGGAGGTCTTGAAAGTGGAAAAGAGATTTCAACTGAACCCCTCTGCTAGGATGAACATAACTTGCAATTGCTGATATGCTGGTAGCCATCATGACAATAAAATAGGCACTAAGATCTCCTCAGAGACTTAACTGAAGTGTGCATCTTTATTATACACGAGATTCTTTGGCAATACCTGCTCATGCTACTCTTTGTCTTTGCAGCAAGGAAATGCCCGTGTCCACAAGGAGCTCTTCCTCAGCCTGGGATAATGCAAACTACTAGCCACTACATGCTAAAGAATCCTCAAGGAATCACCAAATGAAGGTGAACAAAGTCTGAAGGTTTTATGTTTGTTTCTGTTTCTGTCTTCTACAGCAGCAGGGAGATCTTACCCCAACTCTGGGCTTATTCTCATTTTCTGACAGTGGCTTATTGCCTTTACATTGAATGCTGTAAGTATAGTCACTAGGGCTTAACGAAGACTGTGGAGAAACAGCTTGCAGTTTGTGGTTAATTTGTTCAAGTCCTTTTTTAAAGGTAAGATGTGTTTGACTGGTAAGATTGGAGACTTTAGGTAGGCACACTTCTGCAGTGGCAATACAAACCTCTCCACAGCTCTTCAGTATGTTCATCTTTGACCCAAAGCAGCCCAGAGTACTGTGCTGCACTATCCATGACCTTTGAAGGCATAAGACTCTACCAAAAGAAATCTCAACCCACAAGTCTTACTTTTTTTTCCCTGCTTCTCCTCTCCATCCCCCCCTGGGAGGGAGGAGGGCTGAGTGAGTGACTGCTTGGTGCTGAGTTGCTGGCCAGAGTTAAGCCACAACAAAGATTCAGCTCAGTCTCCAGCAACAGGATACATTATTGTTCTTACCTAGATGTTAACAGTATGTGAAGGAGTACAGAGAGCTGTACAAGACTTGAGGCAATTCAGCATCAAATTGTTTGCTCTTTTGAATTCTGTCCTTCCTCTCTTTTAGTCAGGAGTCACTTTCAGGAGTGACTTGGAATAGTTGCTATTTGGTCTCTCGGTGGAATAGCACTCCATCTCCCACCAGCAAGCACTGAGTAATGCAAGCGTTCTGCACCCACACAGCAGAGACTTTAAAGCCAAGTTCTCAATGAATCTTGCATATATTACCCTCTTTTTTTGGGGGGTGTGTGTGTAATTGTGCTTTGTATTTTCCACTAGATGTAATAGAGGTACATTTCTGTAATTCAAGACTTTCTTAGGCAAATATTTCCTCACCAAATAGAAATGATCTGTTGTGACCTATTTGATGGGACTCGGTTGTGACATTGTCCACTTCTCAGTGTGGTTTACCTAGAATATAAATCAGAATGACAAAATCACAGTCAGGGACTGGAAGGGACCTCAAAAGATCAACTAGTTCAACCCTCCTGCCAGAGCAGGATCACCTATACATCATGCAGGAATGCATCCAGGCAGGTCTTGAATATCTCTCAGGCGGCCAGCACCAGAACAAGAGGACACAGCCTCAAGCTACACCAGGGGAAATTTAGGCTTGAGGTGAGGGGAAAGTTCTTCACTGAGAGAGTCATTGGCTACTGGAATGGGCTGCCCAGGGAGGTGGTGGAGTCGCTGTCCCTGGAGCTGTTCAAGGCAGGATTGGACGTGGCACTTGGTGCCATGGTCTAGCCTTGAGCTCTGTGGTAACGGCTTGGACTTGATGATCTATGAGGTCTCTTCCAACCTTGGTGATACTGTGAGAGGAAGACTTCAGTTGTCCCTGGAGTCTGAAATTGGTTAACAATAAACACTCCATTAAAATATCTGCAAGGTTGGTTTTGTGGGGTTTTTTTGTTTGTGGGTTTTTGTTTGTTTGTGGGTTTTTGTTTGTTTGCTTGTTGTTTTGGGGTTTTGTGTGTGTGTTTTGTGTTTGGTTTTTTTTTTTCCCATCAGAAATAAAGCCCAATTCTCAGCTGTCCAAAATGTGCAAGAAAATGCTGCATAAAGGTATTGGTTGAAAATCTAAGTATTCAGTTATCATGCAGAAAGTCAGTTGAGGATTTTCCATAGGAGACTCTGATAAGCTGATTGGTTGTTTTAATGAATAGCTCTAAAATATTTCAGGCCTCCAGGATTTCTAAAGTTATTTTAAGAGATTAAATCAGAATAAGGGAAGCTATTAATTTTACAGTTGTATGATCTTTTATTTATTCTTGTAATCAAATCACACTCCTACTCCCTCAGTTCTACTAAAGAAATGTGAGTCTCATACTCCGTTTACAGTCAAAAAATAAAATTAAATCTCAGTGAGTTGACTTTATATGGAATTGCTTAATCAGAATACAGAGTTCCACTAATCATATTTAAATATAGGCACTGTAAGCCAAACATTGACCTTGGGTTACAAGATTTTAATGGAGAAGCATTTATAGAGCACCACAAAGAATTCTAAATCATGTAGACGCAGGGCAAAATGAGAAGATTAGAAATGCAGCAACAAACTGCCACAATCATTGTGGTGCTTTGGAAATAGTATTATTGTAAACTATGCCAGCTGTAGAGCCACTGTAAGTATAACAAAAATGGTGGGGAAGAAGCAGGAAATTAATGAATTTTGCCCCCATGACAGTAAACATACTCATGTTCACACAAAGTGCATTCCATATGCACCCCAGACCTTTATATTTTTAACTTGCTTTCCTGGCCATCAACGTGAGGTAGATGTGTGAAGACGCATGTGTGAAGATCTCTGGTGGATTTAAGCTTCAGAATAGTAGATTTTGACTAGATGTTACTAAGGAATTCTTTACAGTAAGGGTGGTGAGACACTGGAATCTGTTGCCCAGGGAGTCTGTGGATGCCCCCTCCCTGGAGGTGTTCAAGGCCAGGTTGGAGGAGGCCTCAAGTGACCTGGTCTAATGAAAGGTGTCCCTGCCCATGGCAGGGGGATTGGAACTAGATGATCTTTAAGGTCCCTTCCAACTCAAACTTCTCTATGATTCTATGATTCTCTTCTAGTGGTAGTAAGCAGTGTCAGTAATGATTCTCACAAACAGCTGTTTAGCTGCATAGCTATCAAAAAATAAGGGGAATTAAATGCTTACCTGGCAGTTGTGACACTGAAAGTCTCTCCAGAAGGTGTTACCACACCATGGCTACCATAATTTGGTTTACTTTTGCTCATGATAAGTTCAGCATTAGTATAATTTTCACTCTGTGGTAGGTAGAACAGGAGTGATTGTCAGTATCCACAATAGAAACTTGTAGTTAAGAAGAATTTGGGTGAGACTCTGAGCAGCATGTACAGCACGGCTGGGTATGACTGCAAGTGAGCAAACCTGAACTAGGTAGACCCAATACATTTACATGGTGGCTTTCTTATGAATTGCAGGTCACTGTGTCAGAGGAAGGCCTACCTTTTGTTTCCATCTACTGGAAAGATACCCATTATAACCTTTAAGTTCATACATCATCACAGGTAGATTTTGCAATACTTATGTCATTGTCTGTTTGCAACAACAAACTCTCCCTACCCTCTTCTGGTTTCATTTTGCTCTTAATTTAATGCTTGCTGAGTCTTATTTAGATAATATTTCTGAGAATTGGAGGTAGAGGTGGGTTGGCAGTTTCCTGAGCTCAGAAAAGGCTGAGATAACCAGTGAGTGAATGTGGGCCAGGTATCCTCAGAAGAACATCATTGATGATGGGCCAAAGTTGATGTGCCACATCCCAGCAGGCCCCTGCAGCTGGGCTCATAGGAAACCAGCACTTAAATCTTCATCTGGGTTCAGTCAAATCATTACAAGCCATGTTAGTTCTTCACTGTTTTACCTTTCAGTGCGATAGCCAACAACTCTTCTAGGTTCATGTGCTAGTTTGAAGCTAGATAGAATGTTTTGGGGAAGCTCATGTTGTAGCAGTGAAATGAAGCTGAAAACTTCTGTCTGTCTGTCTGTCTTTCCAGTTCTAAACCGAGATATTTATATCCTGTGCCTCATTCAAGCAGAGCACCGGTCTGAATTTCATGGATCCTACAAACTTATATGGATGTAAGTAGGCAAAATTTGGTCTTGACCAACAAACTGTGAAGCTGTATCAGCCTTTTTTTTCTTCCAATCCTTCATGACTTTGTGTATGGGATGGCTTCTGCTCATCCAGCCAGCATGGCTTTCCTGAGGCCTTGGGATGTTAGCCATTCACAGAAACAAGGAGATAGGAGCTTAGGGGACTGAGATGTGAAGTTAGCAGATAATTAGAACACTGGAACCTGGGTCCAAGAGAGGTTAAAGGTATGAAACAATCTGTATATATTATCTGATCCTGGTTTCTGGCAGGAAAACAGTACAGAAAGGGGTGGAAATGGGCAATCGTAAATGCTGATACCAAACTGATCCTTTTCTTGTGCCCCATGTCTTGTTCTTCCACTACAAAGGGACAATGACTTGTGCCATCATTGCACAGTGGAGTCCTTCCTATGAAGGTCACTCAAGATGATCTGATGTGCCAGAAAGGCGAATTAGTGAGACAACAGGGAAAGAAAGAGATCTTGCAGATTTCTCACAAGCTCACGAGCCTCTCCTGATTCCCCCAAACCCCATTGCCCATCTTGGGGTGGTGGTACACAGTTTGAACAGCTGCACTGCTGTACACCCACCTCAAGGTGCTGCAGCATGGGCTGAAGTCCTGAGAGTGTCTGAACAAATGAGATGTCTGTGCAGCAGATCTCTTGCTATGGAGAGATGTGGAAATCAAAGCCAGACCAAAAATGCAGCTGAAGAAGGGAAGGCAAATAAATGTCTGCAATGACCTAGGAAAAAACAGCTGTGAAATTAACATGAGACAAAGAAGCATTTTCATTACTACTATCCAGGATCCCCAGACTGTGGGGAAGACCTTCTTCCTTCACCCAATTCTTTAGCGATGATGGGTTCCTTAACTCTCAGGAACAGAGAGAAACAAGACCTGGTGGATGTACAGTACCATCAAGCCTGATGCCCTGTTGCTTTCCAGGGTGAGAAAGGAAGTGTGGTCTCCCTTTTTGTTGGGGAGGATCTGGGGAGGTAGGCGTTGTATAGGACAGAGGGATCTGTTGTAGTGATCTGATGGCTTTTGGGATCTATGAAGCACAGAGGAAAATTGCAAAGCCAGATAAAATAGGAAGAAAAAGCTGTAAGAGAGAGGGTGAAAAGGAAAGATCATCTGGATCTCGGAGACCATTGACATCTCACGTTGCTGATAAACACAGTGAGGACCAGTGGCAAATGGGGAATCCTTCTGATCTCTGATGACTCTGCTACCTTTCAGGAGGGCACTGCTATTTTCCTCATATGGGCTGTGAGGTTATTCCTTCTGGAAACATGAGATGTGTGGGAAACTTGGGCAGAAATGGTCCAGAGATACTCAGAGCTGTGTGCCCTGGTTCCTACAGCAACGAGTGCAGTCAGTTTAACAGGTTACACTGATACTTGTCTTGCTGAAGAAATAATTAAGAGACACTCATTTTGAAATGCCTCAGTTTCACTTAGAGACCAGCAGATGTTAGCTATCACAACCTTCCTTTGCTCCAAAGTTTTTCCAGCATTTAAATGAGGAACAGAAGTTAGTGATGGGAACACACTGGTTGACAACACTGACAGTAAGGATATTATCTGTTAGATGCAGTCAGTGTCCTGAATCACACCAGAAAGCAGTTCTAGGATCCATCTGGTCATGTGTAGATATTGTCAAGGTAGGCATTTTCAGCAGGACTAGTCATCCTGCACACCCCTTACAGTCACTAAAGACAAATATGCACTTGCAGAGCACATTTCATCTTATACTAAATCAGTCACCTACTTTTGGCCACATGAGTCCATGCCCTAAAAGCACTCCTTTTGTTCTTGCCTAACGTGAGCAGTTTAACGCAGCTGCCCATACTGTAGTTACCAAAGCTAACAGGAACCATGTCCCCATGCTGCTGTCTCAAGTATGAGTGCAGAACAGTTGGCTCCAAGTATCTCTTCAGCTACTGATCCCAAGGCAGGTCACACTGTGAAGCAAAAACATATTGCAGGTTTGGGGAGGACATCTAACAGCAGAGTCAGGTCACTCAGCCCTGTGCATCTAACAGGGACTTGCGATTTGAAATAGCATTTTAGCCACTGCTTATGGATCTCTGTAGCCCTTCTCCATCCTTTCTCCCTCCATCAGTGAGGAAGTGTACATGGAAGGGCAAGCTTACAAGTTGTAGAAAGCATGGTTTAGAGGAAGAGCCATAAAGCAGACAGCAGCTAAAAAGAGAGTCTGTTTGAAAGGTAGAACGGGGACCATGCATTTCTCCTCAACCAACAGCTTTCTCTAAGAGTGCCATCTCCAGGAGGGACTTCGCTTGGAGGTGCAGGAACCTTTCTTTTAAACTTTACAACTTAGATTTAGAGAGCAGGGTAATTTAATCTTAACACTGGCACTCTACAGAATTCCCTGTGGAATATCTTGAATTTATAGAAACACAAATCCTAGAGAAACAATATTTAGTTTTTGAAGACTACTGAAATATTTTTAAGACCAGCCACTGTTTTGGCCCAGGGCATGCACTTTCTGCACGGCACTTTCCAACTCCTACCTGATGCAAAGGCAAAGATATTCACTACACATACCCCAGACTGCGCAAATTCCTTTGTCTTTCTGTTCATTTAACCTCAACTTCCATTCCACATAACTCCCTTCACCTCAACTATGTTTCTTGGAATAACATTGAATTTTGGTCAGTTCATTGTTGGCTTTGTTTGTCTTCAGTGCACTGCATGCTACAGGGCTTGCTTGAAACACAAAGCACTGAGCAGAAGGAATCCAATACGGTAATGCAATAATTTGCCTACTCTTGCAAGAATAGTTTCCACTCTTGCCCCTATTTTTCACACTCTCCTAACTTTCCAAAACACTCACCTCTTGAGATGGAGTTTTCCATGATTGGTGTTTGCCTGGAGGTTAAATTTGCTTGTATGAGCGGCAGTTTTACCAAAGACAGCTAGTCACTTCTGCATTATGGCAGTGTGGGAAAAAAACACCTTCTCTTTTTTTTCCCAGATTGGGAAGAAAAATGTCTAACTACATTTCTAAGAAGGGCAACAGCAAATCTGCTTAGGGTTGAAATTTGACAAGCATAATCAGTGGACAGCCTGGTCATATGGTACGAACCCCACTTTTTGAACTCATCCTTATGTCTTCTCACGCCTACAAGGGGCTATTTGTTTTCAGTAGCCTGCCAGATAAGAGCACAATCAACAAGTCAGACCAACTGCCAGCAATTAATTCCTGTCCCTTTCTTCCCATGTAAGCACAAAATTAGGAGATGTATTAACAACTCTGCCCCCAAGGGTGTGGAAATGCTAAATTTCTTATCATGTTAACTGAGTCTTTTGGAGTGTGTAGAGTAAGAGTTGTTCACTGGGTTAAACAAGGAGAACTCGGTGGCATTAAAAGAACTAATATCTTTCTTCTGCCATTACTTTTCATTTTCCTGCTTAAAACATCCACCTGATCTGTGTGAAAAGCCTGGAGCTGGCCTGTGGTAGTTTATGAACTCGATGTAAAGACTGGCTATAGAGATAATTATTCTGTGACTACATATAGTTATTGGATTATCACTGCATGGAGAACTTGTCTTAGTTTAATAGCCAAGAAACTAAGGAAAAAGGGACTGAAATGTAATAGTTCCACAAGAGCAACTTTTTAGCTGCCATATCAGGAACTCTGAAGAAGTAATGCCTGAGCTACAATCTGTAAAGAGACTATGGCCACCCAGTGTCCAAGACAAACAAGCCAGAAAGATTATCATCATTGTTGAAACTGCAGGCTGCAGTCACAGAGATCTCACTAGTAGCCACCACTAAGGAGGCTGAAAAAGCTAGACTTGCTCAGCACCAACAGTGATTACAAGCTGTAGGTGATATAGAGGTGCAGTTTTTCTTATGATTTTGGGGAATCAGACATGCTTGAAGCTTTGAAAAGAAATATCACGCTTCTACTGCTGAGAAGACACTTTTAGGTGCCTTAATGAACAGTCACAAGCAATTAGTCAGAGGTTAGTAGCTTCCAACATAAGTGGAAGTGCTAAGCATTTGTAGCTAGGAGCTCTGGTGAGAGATATAACACTAGGCAAGTGCTTGGTGGGATTGGAGAGGTGAGTGGCACTGCAGCCATGAAACCCTGTGATTGCAGTAAGGGTAATCCATTCCAGAGCTGGAGCAGTGAATGAACAAGCATAGGTATCCCTCTGCATCACTCTTTGAGGTGCTGCAGTGAAAGTCTAGAGCACCCTGTGTGTTTCCCTCTATGACAATCCATAATGTATGGCATTTCTCTCACAAAGCCCCACAGCATTTCAGTCAAACTCCCTTTAATACTTATCCTCAGTCTTGAACTTGTCTGTCCCATGTACACCTTTTTAGCTGACTGTGCTTGAGTGTGAGGCTACATTAGATTAGATGACCTCCAGAGGTCAGGTACAACCTGGGTTATCCTGTGATCCCATGACCATATTGCAGAGCAAGCCTGCTCTTTGATTTTGCCATGCAGCCCAGTAAGAAGAACGATGATGCCACATCTGTGCAGGTTACTGCAGTGTGGCCACTGTCACTGTGGAGGTCAGGAGGGCCACACACAGGATGTATTACTCTTCTGTTCCACTGTCCAGAACATGGCAAAGCATCTCCCTGGTTTTGAGTTCTTAAGCAAGATGTGTCTGGCTTATCTGGTGTCCTCTAAATAAGGCAATCACAAAAGGTTTAGTTGTACCTGAGCCTGTCTGATCACCGCAGGTGGCCCTTGCATGACCTGATCAGAAGCACCGACTCTGTGCATTGTGCCTGTGCTTCCTGGAAGTCCACCACCTGCCACTTGTGCCAAACGATTACTCTCTTAACTGTTGACATGAGATACCAGTCTCCACAACTCGATTATCTACACTTTCATCTTTATCAGCACTGTCTGACCCTCTGCAGCCTCCACCCAAATGACCATGGGGAGTTCAATCACACCCTGAGCTCCTGCCAAATGTGTCCTTGGGTGCCTGAAAGCTTCCTGGGAGATCAGCTGAGTGCAAGACTTGGGGCACCTTCCTCGCCAGCCTGCCTCAGGGGTGAGTAATTGGTCCTGCTCAGTCAGAGATAGGTGTGGGACATGGCAGGGATGCTTTTTCCATGGCGTTAGTCACTAAGGGACAGAGCTAAGGACCCTCCTACAGGTCAACAAGTCCAGAGAAAGGCATGTGTTGTAAAAATACTTTCTGGTTAACAAGTGTAAAGCCTTTTCCTGTGGTCAAGGGCCAGCAATTTGCGTTGGCCTCACACAGAGAAGCTTGTGGCAAGAAGTCATTCTTGAAAGCCAGTTCATATTATATTGCATGTCTGGGGCCACTGGCTCCACGGTAGGAGCACAACCCCCAGGGAAGACATGAGGGCTGGTCAGCCTTCTCTGCCCTACACCTTCCCTTATGCTGGGGACCAACATACACTGGTGAGAAACTCCAGCTGCAAGTGTAGTCCAGGCTTGGTACAGGGAGAAGGTGCAGAAAAGATGGACGGTAGCCACAGGCTTGCCATAGAGGTTACCCTGCCCTCCACACACCGTGCAAGCCTTGATTAAGCAGAAGGGGAGGGACCAAGGCAGGTTACACGAGGCATCAAATAGAGAAGAAAGCTCCTCTTTGATGGCTGGAGCAACATGCAGTCCTAGAGGTCACTCAGATTCACTGTGCCCAGAAGGGATAGGTCATGGTGCTGGAAGCATTATCACAAGTCACATGCTGTCCTGGCCTTTTTTCTTACACAAGCTATAAATGAGACTTCAGATCCCTCTTCCAGCTATTCATGGCAGCCACTCCGGGCTAAGGGCTCTTTGCTCTTCTGCTTGCTAATATCTGTGACATCAGAGCCTGTAGAAGAAGGTACACAGTGCATCCCTCCCTAAAGATAGTAAAAATCAAGAAAAAATAGAGCTGAAACAGAGCCTCAGGGCCCCCACTTCAAGGAGCTCCCTGACTCTGATGGCCTGATTGTCTGCAGCTTAAGAGCTCACCCTTGCTGTTGAGCCTCCTACTACTTCACCTGGCTGACTTCCTGGAGCCATCAGACTCCAAGGAGTGCAGTGTTGGATGGACCTAATCAAAGCAGAAATAGGCTGGTCTGCAGTGGAGTGAGATGAAAGAATCCAATTGGATTTGGAAGCTAGAGCCTACTCCTTGTCTTCTACCAGCAGAATTCTCAGTTCTGCTCTTAATTTCTGGAAGGCATTGTCTGTCCTCCAACACAGTATGGTCACTTCTGCTGCATAAGCTACCACCTCACCTCAAGATCACAGGATCACAGAATGTTAGGGGGTTGGAAGGGACCCAAAGAGATCATCAAGTCCAACTCCCCTATCAGAGCAGGACCAGAGGACTTGGAGACATCTGAAGAAAGACTGAGGGACTGGGTTTGTTCAGCCTTGAGAAGTTCAGAAAATAAAGGGTGGCTACCAAGAAGATGGAGATGCTGTTTTTACAAGGAGTCACACAGAAAAGGTAATAGGGTACAAATCACTCCTGGGGAGATTCTGATTTGACTTCAGAAGAAATTTTTTTCACTATGAGAGCAGAATAACCTCCCTAGGGAAGCAGTGGATTCCTTCACACTGAACAGTTTTAAGACTTAGCTTGACAGGGAGCTGGGCCACTTCACTTGAACTATATTATTACTTAGAAAGGGTGGACCAGAGGATCCTTGAGGTCCCTTCCAGCCTGGCAGTCTGTGATTCCAATACAAAATTACATTGCTCAAACTTAGACTCCCTTGTTCCCTTATTTTGCTGCTCGGGGCATATTTTTGGGGGTCATCCTGGGAAATAGGAAAGTTCTCAGCAAGTTATTTTTGCAACAGAAATGATAGTGTCATCTAGTGACTTCTTTGCAGAAGAGACTTTGAGGCTAAAGAGACTGACTGATGGAAGGACTGGTGATGTAGGGCTGGTGACCTTAGTAGGTGGAGGAATGGCACAAATGCCTGGCTGAGCTGGGTTTGGTGGTCTGGCCTCATGGGCAGACATCTTGTTGCCAGGCAGTGATGCATCGATAGCAAGTGACTATTGCTGCCATGTTGGTGATGCATGGGTAGCAAGATGAGGCCTACCGCCACATGGCTGCGCTGACATGTCACTGCCACCCTCTCTGATGAGAGCTGTGAGTTCTCCTTCAAATCTGCTGTCACCTGCTGACCATCTCCTGTAAGAAGTTACCTTATTCAAGAGCTTTCCCCTCTGGGAACTTCCTTGGAGTCTTCATAGTCAGGGCAGAAGTATCTTTCCCTGTTTCAAGTGGTTGCACCTGATCCTGGTCCTGAAGTCATCCTTTGACTTTTTTCCCTCTGCCTGTCACTGCTCTCCAATTTGCATTTCCCTCACATGTCAGTCTGGGCCAGGGATTTCCAAGTATCCCACGGCCACTGTAGCTCCACTCCGTGGAATCAAAGCCCGTGTGCATTTCTTTCCCCCATTGCCCTCAACCTCTCCTTATTTGATCTGGCATCGGTGACCCTGCTCTGGCAAGGGGGTTGGACCGGATGATCTTTTGGGGTCCCTTCCAGCCCCTGACATTCTGTGATACACCTACAAGTGGGAAAACAAATTCAAGTTTGCTATTCAACCAAAGAAACCGCACACAAAGATACACAAAACTAGCAGTCTTCTAAGGAAATATCTGCTTATTCTGGGTCATTCTTATTCAGTGAGGACTATGTGGGCCCTATCTGGCCTCAGAGCCCCACCTTTGAGTACCAGAGTATGGCCAGCAGGTTCAGGGAGGTTATCCTCTGCCTCTGCTCTGCCCCAGTGAGGCCACATATGAAGTACTGTGTCCAGTTCTGGGCTGCCTAGTTCCAGAGAGACGATGAACTACTGGAGACTCCAGTGAGGGGCTACAAAGATGATTAGGGGACTGGTGCATCTGTCTTATGAGGACAGGCTGAGAGTCCTGGGTCTGTTTCATCTGGAGAAGAGAAGATTGAGAAGGAATCTTAGCAATGCTTATAAATATCTAAAGGGTGGATGTCAAGAGCATGGGACCAGACTCTTTTCAGAGTGTCCTGTGATAGGCCAAGGGACAGCAGGCACAAACTAGAACACATGAAGTTCTATCTAAACATAAGGCAAAACAACTTTACTGTTTAGGTTGTGGAGTCTCCTTTTCTGGAGACATTCAAAACCCACCTGGATGTAATCTTGTGCAACCCACTCCAGGTGAAGCTGCAGGGTCTGGACTGGCAGTTCTCCAAACCCCAGCATTCTGTGCTTCTGTATCCCACCCGCAGTGCTCAGCTTTTGAAGAGATGTGCTATGTTTGCTACGTTTGAAGGGACAAGGAAGCAGGCTTCACACCACTTTGCTCTTCTGCATATGTGCTGGCAAACTGGTGTTCCAGAATTGCTGTTGCCACGTGCATGATTTGGCACATAGGTATGGAGGTGTCCTAAAGGTAGGTGACTGTGCTTCTGAAATGCAAACTTCTTATCTACTGGGGTGGTCTCCAGCTTGTGTGCTCAGGGAGGTCAAGAAGACTGCTCACCCCAGCCCTGCGAGGGCAGCCGAACAGGGCACAACAGCCACAGCTTGGTGGGAAGGTGGGAGCTGCTTCATCTCCATCCCTCAACCAGGGAGAAATTACATTCAAGAGCAGAAGGAAACAAACCCCCACATCGTCACCTGATCACACAGGTCTGGGAGTGTGGTCCAGCAGCATGAGCACAGGGAGACAGCAGCCTAACTGGGCTCAGGGCTGCTCTGCACCTCTGCGTGGGCTTGGCAATCGGCTCCCTTGGCCATGTGCGCAATGGAGCTAGCAGGGCTTACCTTTGTTTTCGGGATATTTCAGGTCTTAGCATGAAATGTACTATGCAAACAAGGAAGATCTCTGGTGTTCTTTCTTAGTAATGAGCAGTAGACCTTGAATTTTGACCTTTACATGTTGTTGGAAGGGAGTTTTTGTTGGTTATTTTTCCTCTAACTCTGCACACTCGCCTCCCCAGGCCTGAACTGAGCGCATTGGTCACAATTGAAGGTCAGAATCATTTTCCTGCCAGCTCTAACCATGTAAGTAGGGGTTAGAGCAGCGCTGGAGGGGGTTATATTTATGGGCATGCAGATGAGCTACCATTTGGACTCGTTTCTGCTGGTAGTGGAGGGATGGAAGGACAGCTCGGTGGGGACGCGGTGTGGCCGCTGCTGAAAACGGCAACCGGTCTGGACGAGCTCAACCTCTAGTTTGCTTTTCTTCCCTCAGTTGAGTGTAGGCAGAGAGCAAGAGCAAAGACCAATCTGAGTGACACTGTGGGCGAGTAAACACAAGCACCAGCTCGTAGGGTTATCTGGCCCTTGCCGACAGCACTTTGGGTGGCCAAACTCCAATGCCGATCAGCTTGCAAAGAGGGAAAATATTTATTCAGTTTTTTGCACTTTGAATCCTCTTAACTCTGCCCTTGATCTGCTCAGTTGGCTTCAGAGGAAAGGCTAAGTGTATCTCACTCAGCCAGTGTAAATCATGCCTCCTTCTGCATGGCTTCATCTGTAAATGATACCAACCCAGGCTTGGTGTTTGCCTCTGAGTAACCCCCCATGTGTAAGCATCTTTCTGGGAGCACTAACCTGTGAGAGTTAGTTCCATGTAAGCTGCTCCCCTCCATACACTGCAGTCAGCTCAGCAAGCTGGAACAGCTGCAGCTGCCCTTCCAGCATAATGGCCTCGTCTTTGCTATGTATGATATGCTCATATGTAGATATTACATTTATCAAACCCACAGTGTGTCAGCAAATAAGTATTCATTAATTCAACTGGGCCAAGCCCAGATGTGTGCTCATTTGCCACAGGTGCTGCTATTCTGATTTCTGAAACAGAACAAACCCTGAGGAGGGACATGCTTTTGATGTCCATGAGCTGACCTCTAGATTAGTCTGTCTCTAGACTTGTTCATGCACGCACCCAAGAGTTTCTGTCAAACCTCTTGCAGCAGCCAGAGCTAAGGGGCAGAAGGAGAGTGATGCACTGGAGTGTGCAGTGCTCTGCAGAATACAACAGCACTATTTCGTTAGCACTCTATGGTGGATTGACTCAATCGCTGTGACAGCTTCCTAAAGAACCAGCAGCAAAACAAAGGATTTGTCAAAAGTTTTAGGTTTGGATGAGGTTTTGACAGACACACCTCACAACTCCTCAGTAGCCCAGACACCATGCAGACTGTGCCTGGGCCTTCTCCTCCTCCTCCTTACCCATCTGCCATCACTGTTTTCTGCCCAGTTCTCACTGTGATGCCATGTAGGCTATGAAGATGTCATAAAATTCACCAAGAAGATTGTTCTGAGGTTCTGGTTAGCCTAAGAAGAGCTCAGATACAAAATGATATGAATCAGGATCAGGTTCTATTGCAAAGGTGGCTCTGAGCCTCTCAGTTCCTCCTGTTAAACAGTATAGTTGGTTTCAATCATCATTCATGATTCCTGACATGGCATTTGATTGCTGGTTCTACAAAGTCCAGGACCATTCAGATGAGCCTCTGGTCCTTACTCATGTGAGCTTCAGCTACCTATGATGTGATAGGTGTGACCAATTAAAAAGACTGCTCATCTATGAATTAATAATAGGGACTTTGTTCAAGAGCAAGTGGAGTTGTAGGATGCTGTTGGATTTGCAGATTTTCACTTTAATCACAGCCATAGGATGGAGGCTGTGTGTAAGGTGAGGCTTTGTGTAAGAATGAGAATTTTGATGCACATTCCATGGAGAATGGACTTCATAAAGAAGTCTCTACATCAAATACATCAGGAGTCCGCAGAGACAGCTGAGAAGGTCTGGGTTCACCCTCCTGTCCCTTCACAGAGTCATTCAGTAACCAGACAAACCCACTCAGCTTTTCAAAGCTATTTCGGTTCCCAGCTCCCGTTGATTTTTTATAGGTATTACACACCTCAGTATCCTACTTCCCTTTGCATTCCTGAAAGAGAGTCAGCAAACACTGTAATTGGAACTGCTCAATTCCATGGTAGTCCTGCTGACCAGAAAAAAGGCCCACAGACACTAGGATAGAGCCCTGCATGCAGGCCTGCAAATGCAGACCTCCCGAGATAGCACACTTAGGGGTGGCTCTGTGCCAGCAGTCAGGCTCTGTCTCTGGGCAGTAGATGTCTGTGTCCTTCAGAAACAGTGCTCTTGACCTTCCTTAGACTGCTATCAGCTGTGGGATGCTGCAGGGTGCGACTCATGCTGTTCTCGCCTAGTGAGATAAAGCTCCCTTCAAAGTTCCAACTCGTTAAAGAAAATCTCACACCACATGCAGCACGTCTGGAAGCTTCCAGATTGTTTAGAGTTACATGAGCAAAACTGTGTCTGTGTTTTCAGCAAATACCTTCTAAAAACATGTGAGCTTTAAAATACATTGAGGTTGCCAGCAAAAAGAGCGGTCACTGTGAGACTGAGCTGGTGGTGTGGTTAAAAGGTTTTGGAGACTTCCAGGCAGAAGTGTGTCTATCAGTAGAAGATAAACAAGCAAAATGCCTCTAACTTCTCCAGTCAGAGCACCACTTCTTCCTATTTGGCCATTTCATTGCGGCCATTTCTTTACACCTACCTGTTTGTTTCACAGCTTTTTGGCTGCATGCATAACAAATATAGGAGGCATCCATTTTGGGTCACCATACATTGCTGACCTGGACTTTTGTTACCAGACTGATACCTGAAAGGAAAGAGAAATATTTTCTTTCTTTAATAAGACCTCAGCTAGACCTCTACATAGGAAATGGCATTTAGAGCAATGATGCTAGTTGGTATTGGTGGGACCTGTGTCCTCCATGATGTGCCATGTCCCCCAAGAAAAAAAAAAGCAAGGGATGTCCCATTGTCCTGATTCATGGAAAAAATGTATCTCTTGAAGAGGTTAAATCTGCTTTTGCTTTTCTGACAAAAGTGACCCAGATATATTTATATCTAATCAGGTTTCATTTATCACGAAGCTTAGCCAGAGTTGTAGGTCACACAAACGGCTTGGTGCTGTGTGCCAAATGCAGATGGATATGGAGCCTTGTAAGTAAGAAATATGAGCAAAGAAATCTGAGAAATCTTCTCCCCACAGGTCTGGTCCTCCTGGTAAGTGGGTACACAACTGACACATCACTCTTCAACCCATTCTTGAGCATCTCAAAGGTATATTAGCTCTATGATAATTCTGATCAATGAGGGGACCTCTTACCAAGAACAAAATCTGAACAGAGAAAATAGAAAAAAAAAATGGAGTACTTTCTACAGACTGGGTTTAAGAGACAGTCTGTCTTTGGTGAGAGGTTTGAGACTTCCCCTCTGAGAAGATGAATTTAATCTAGGTGAGCCCTGAGCTCTGAAAACCGTGGGTTTATTCTAATTTTGCAGAACATGATGATTCTAAGTGTGGGCTGGAAGAATCAAACATCAAAGATGGGGGACCCCTCCAATTCAAGCCTGTTTTTCTTCAGCCAACCCATCCACATGATTACATCTGGATTTTGAATGTTTGGGGTCTTTCCTGAGAAGAATCAGTTTGCTACAAGGAGCATTTTCACTTGTTCATTGCATGCTAGGATCAGAGGTGCAGTGCAGAGATGTCAGGTCAAATGTGAATATTTTACCATGGAGGAATATGCACAGGTGAGGTTTAGGTTCTTATACAGATACACAGACATATGAAGGGTCTTCAGCATTTGAATCCAGGTCTGGATTCATATTTTGAAGCCCACCTCGCTTGAGAGAATTGAGGTCAGAAAGGTCAGCGTGGTATCCTTGTCAAGCAAGGCTCCTGAACTATGTCACTGGAGCAAATGTTTAATGAAGGAACACAGGAAGCTTCCTCCACATAGTGTCTTTTTAAGCTCTTTAACCACTTCCCAGTTAACATAGAGCACAGTATTTCCACCTGCCCTCCAGACTGAAACACAAGGAACGGTCTAACCACTCAGCATATCCACTGAGTGAAATGCAGCCACCATTTCAGCCCCGTGTCTTCATCTTTTCTTGAAAGCTTGCAGGATACACTGCCTTCAATTCTCGTTCCTGCCCAGAGACTAATCTCCGTTTGCTGAAAACCAAGATCTCTACAGACACGCAGCCTTTGTAGCCCAGCGCTAAGAAGCACCTCCCGCTGTAAATCAGAAACACTTGTGGCGCTTGGCAGGCAGGCAAAGTTCCTGTATCGACTTCACTGAGAGGGGGCAGAAAACCTGATCCTTTTCTCAACATAAGAAACCTTCTGCGTCTCTCAAAGCAGGTATCTGCTTGCAAAACTTCTTAGCGCCTCTAACAGTCCCTGAGGCGGTTGCTTAAGCTAGTCTCAGTGCGGACTTTCTAAATGAAGTAATAGAAGTGGTGTCCACCAGCAGATGGTGCTTCTGCCTGAGAATTGCTTTCCGTCGCGACCGCTGAAAGCCACACGCTCGTCAGTCGTCACCACAAAAGGTATTTCACACGGGAAAAGATCTCCTTTACGTTATATGGTTTTTAGATTGATCCCATGTGTGTCTTCCTGTCTGCTATTCCCTTACCTCCAGTGCTGCTCTCCTTTACAGGGCCTTTGAGCAAATGGACAACTTCCCTTTTAACAACTGCCTTGTATTTGGAAAACCAGGAGAAGTCCTTCTTCAGCAAAGGTAATACTAGTGATAAAAGACAAAATGAGAGATGAGTGGTGCCCTTTGGCTTGGGATACCTTTCAGGCTAACTTCAGTAGAGAGACATATGCACAAGCACGCAGTATACCCCTTGTAGTCCGCTGATTCTCAGCTCCCCAAGGACAATAAGCTGAAATTTGCCAGCTCTGAAAGCATCTGGAATAGATGAGGAGACAGACAAACAAACACCCACTTGAATCCAGACTACTCTTTTTAATGTTTGTGGGCCAAACTGCTAACTTTTCTCTGAAATGTGGTTGTTTGCGTTAGAACTAATGCACATCAGTAACCTTGTTTCTTCTGCCATCACAACAGCAAGAAGCGCTTTAAAATGAAGATCCAACATCACCTCCACCAAGTTAATGCATAGTCACACTGCATCCAAATGTTCTTAAGTTTCCTCTCCTCCATCATATAGAAACCTTGATGGTTGATACATCTAGTCCCTTAGTTTACACAGCACTGTGTGGGCCTAACACACTGTAGAATGTACCAGGATCCAAGGCAGTGCTGCTTTTGAGCTGGATGTTTGCACTTAGCACTGGTCTTGTAGCAAGCTCTGGTAATGGAGAAGCTAAGGTAATGCCCAATCTCTGTATTGCAAGTACACAAGCTGTGGCAGCTCCTGCAGAAGAACATAAAACAGGAGTCTGATTCAACATGTTACACTGGAATATGAAGCTACTCCTCGTTCTAAACAGCTCATGGTATTGAGCTCACACCTGCCCTCAGTAGCCAGTACACTGACTACTTCACTCTGGTACCTTCCATGCTGCTCCAGGCAGCCTCATCCTCATCCAGGAGATAGTAGTATGGGGACTGTGGCTACACCACTGAGACAATGAGACATCTGAATGATGTGGGTCAGTGTAAAGCAGGATAGGGTGGGAATGTTGTGCTGACACTCTGGCACGAACTGCAATGATCACATACACATAAGGAAGCGTACTGTGCTAGCACATCACATGTACCTACTTCAGCACTGTGAAAAACCTGTCTTATTTTAAAAGTGACTGATTTTCTCTGAAAACAGCCATTTCTCCTCTTTCTTACATTTCAGACGTGGTCAGTGGAAGTCTGTAGTAGGAATGCTGAGCTCATCCTTCTCAAAGAAGGCCTTTGAGGAACCACCCATTATATAGTCCTGAGACTAAAAGAAAGCAGGACCAAAACACAGTTCCGTGACTTTGGTGGGATAAATGTAAATGCCATAATTCTTACAGTGTGTGTTCCTGGCCACCACGTTCACAGATTTTGGTTTCTTTTTTAATCTAAGGTGAATCAACAGTCCATGGCTCTTCACTGAAGCTTGTACTGGAGCCTTCAGTGAAAGCACCAGAATACAGCTTCTAGAGCACTAAGCATTGTCAGATTCAGGAGAGCGATCAATGGGCTGGAATCCAATTAAGAGATTATTCCTCTGTTCTCCACATAGGGTGCTATATAGATGCACAAAATGATCTGTCGAAATCCCTCAGGCAGCTTACTCAGAATAACCTTCTTCTGGATCCCCTCCAGCTCCCAGAAGGGACTTCAGTTCAGGAAATCATCTTTATTCAGGACAGCACTTAAGCATTTGCTCAAAGTCGGGCATGTATGTGAGTCACTTCCAACAAAGCTGTACTTAACTGCACCCTAGCTGCCTTCCTAAATTGAGACTAATGTCAACTGGAAGGTTCCAGCTGTTTCCAGAAAGCTGAGAGGAAGGCATCCACAGAGTCACTGCACTTCCATAGGAATGCTCACAGAGTTATGTAGTGCTTGGTATATCTAAAACCACACATTCTTTTGGGCCTGGGAGCCATTCCAAGAGAGTTTAAAGATCTGTGGCCCAGCAGGATGAGCACAAGAAAGTTGCTTTGGCTTCCAGTGCCTTCCTGGGGGAGCCAGGGATGGCAGAGAGCCAGCCCCACTCAGAGCAGGGTCAACTCTAGATCCCAGAGCAGGTTAGTGCTGGGGGTGCTGGATGTCCCTGTCAAGCCAGCAGTGGTGGCGTGGTGCTAAGAACAGATATCAGGGAAGGTACAGGAAAGGTGTTGGCACGTGGGAGATGTGCATGTATGGGGTGGGCTCTTTCTGCTGCTCTGGAGGAAAGGATTTTCTGCTTGAAGTGGGAAGCTGAATGCAGGCAGATTGCAAGGGCAGTTTGCGCAACTGGATTGTGGCCATACAAGCAAATGGGCTCAAGGTCAAGGAAAGCTGAGGAAACAAGAAATGTGCTTGTGCTCACACAACATACACCACGTTAAATGAGCAGTTATGTCTTAATTCATGTGCTGACACACTTGTTTTCATTCCTTGGCGGTGGGCTTGAAATACTCAGTTGTCTTCACTCTTTTGATCTCTCAGGGTTACGCAGGGCCTCGGGCTATGTTTTGGCCTCAAGGACCTCTATGGATTGCTGTGTGCAGAACACAGATTTTTATTTTTTTCTGCCAAAATAAATATCAGTGTAATGTAACTTTCTCTGACAGTAGAGCTGGGTTCAGAAGATGCCATTGTGTGAGGCTGCATAGGGTGATGGCTCTGGTTTTCTGTTTCAATAAAATGTCCTGACATGGCCTTTGCCTCCCCTTCCACTGTAACTGTGTGAGCAGTATCACTTGGTTCTCTGATCACAGAACTCCATTAAAGCCCCGAGTGTGAGCAGTGAGTATGTCTATTAGGCCCCATTCAAGTCTACAAGTTGGGAAGAATAAACAACACTTCTGAAAATACACAGTGCTGGAGTTCCTTAAACCCAAAGTATGTAGCAGGTCTTAGGTCTACCTTGACATTTGTGCACAATGCTGAACCCATTAGCAGCTTGCAGGCAGCCACAGCAACCATGTGCTTGTGTCAGCTAACACTGGCACCACCTGTGCTGGGTAGTTGTCTCCTTTTCCTACCTGCACAGCATAACGTGGCTTCACTCAAGCAATGTGCTTGCTCATTAGCACCAGGGTTTTGGATACAGAGACCTACCAGGTAGCACACCATTAGCTAGCAGACTTTCTCTGGTGTGAGATCCAACGTCAGCAGCAGCTCCAGCAGATCATCAGCATTTGCTCATCAAATTACCTAGGTGGGAAGAGGCCTTGATGCACTCCTGGAAGTACAGCATCTCCCTACTTAATCGTGCAGGTCTCCTGGCTTCCCTTCTTCGTTTTCTACTCACTGGGATGCTCTGATTCTGAGTTTGGATCAGACTAAAGGGACTAGAATTTAATCCCTGATTTCAACCTCTTGTCTTCTAAACAACATTGCTTCAAAATGTGTCTTGAAATGCTAAGGAGTCACAGTAGCCCTCCTGGAGAAATGATTGATCTCTCCTGCCTGAGTGAATCACACCACTTGTCTTGCTGAGGAGTCATGAGAACAGATGGTTCACTCATACATGCCTCCTTTTCAGCAACAAGTCTATAGATCTGCAGTCACGTGAGTCAAAGCATCAGGTCCTGTGAAAGTCCTGGAGGGGCAGCCTGTGGAAACACTGGTACCAAAGTTGGCATAAGTGCTCCTGCACCTCTGCCTTGACCTCTCAACTGTGACTCTACGTTGTTGCCATCAAAGTCAGAGCTGAAGCCCACTGTGGAATATCAGTGGGCTACAACAACATAAGGATGTCTGCCCTAGGCCATCCATTAGACTGTCTAGCTTTCCGTGTCAAGGGGAGACATCCTGGTACACAAGCACCTTGAGGCTGGCAAGTTGTGGTATCTCACTTGTGATATCTCATCTGACCCCTGCAGAGCCTCTTAGAAAGGCTCTGGCTGCTTTCCTGCCTTCTCTTTCTGTTTATCTCATCCTATCTGACGATCCATTAAGCCATGGAACCCTCTTCCCCAGAAGGGGAGGCTTGTTCAGAGCATCCTGGTGATCTTTACTTCATTCCATTTGTTTGCCATCTACTTAACAGGTTGACCTCCACATATGTGTTTTTTTCCCCACCATCCCCTTTCCTGCCTCTCTCTCTCCTCCTTACCAGGCAGGGCAGGGAGGTTTTAAGTGAAGAAATCAGTCAAGGGAACGAATAAACATAGAAGTCAAAGAAAGAACACACAAGTGGGGCAAGCATGTCATCACACTTCACCAGAATAATCCTCAGCAGTCTACTGTGACAAGGCATGATTTTGTTTACTCACTCTCGACACATTTTTCTTCTGTGCTTCAACATAATCACTTTTGAATGCTTGCCAGCTACTAGCATCTGCAGCGTCCTGTGGCAAGAAGGTCCACAGATTAGTAGTGCACTGTGTGAAGATGGGGACAACGTGCTTTTGTAAAGACTCAGATACAGTCATTATTTTGATCTAGCTTACAAGCCACTCTCTGCAGTTAGGATATGAAAGGAGAAGGAAAAAGAGTTGAAGCCACCAGTGTTACTGTAGGCATTCAGCCCATCAGAAGCTGTGAACTGCCTCTGCCCAGAAGAGCTGTTGCAATCAGTGACCTCTGTCAGTGCGCCAGTCTCCTGCCAAACCCATACTTTGTTGCTGTAACTACTACTCTCCTGTCCCTTTATGAAGACAGGACTTGCAGTAAAATGTGATTTCAGCAAGGGTGACTCTCCCACTTTTCATTTCCCAGAAACTACGTGATACTAGCAGCTCACTTGCAAGGAAACTCTAGGGTTCAGTGAGTTTGATCACACGAAATGGCTTTTTGCTAGAGAGTAGGTGTGGCATGATGCCTGCTACCACCGTAAATCTGTGCTGCAGTTTCTGTCAACTGGTATCCCATGCAACCTCCAACAACACCTCGGGTGTCAGTTTGAGGCCAAAGCACATGCCTGCCTTGCCTGTCTCTGGATGCCTTGTGTGGAAGTGAAGAGAACACATGAAGGCCTGTTTCATTTCCCTGGTCCAAGCATCTCAAGAGCCAACATGCACAAAAGGAAGAAACATCCATCACCAACACTGGAACGCTGGATGATATCAAAGGTGTGTGTTCATGTCTGCAGAGCCTTGTGATTCCTATCTACAACCAAGTAGGCAACTGACCTGCAGCTTCCTAACTGAAGGAGAGATTCAGCTTAATCTGCTAGAAGCAAAACTGCTGCTGTAAGTTATTACCATTAACTGTGCCTTTCATGACGCTGGCCTCAAGGAGGACCTTGTCTTCAGGTAACTTCAGATGCGCTTCACTGTAGCCGTGGACAACAATATTTTGATCACAGCTGAAAGCTCAGTAAGAATCCCCCCCAGAATTTAGGAGAAAGCCTGCATTGGAATTTCACGTTGCTTTGTTCCTTTGAGGCACATGCATACAAGTATTTGAGGCACTTCAACTTACCTTCCCAGCATGAATGATGCTGTGCTCAGGCTGTGGCAGAGTGAAGAGGTCAGGCTGGAAGCTAACAGCTTGAGCTTCCTTTCAGGTGCCCTTTGGCTGCCTGGGCTGCAGTCAGGATGGGGTTTCCACACAAGAGGTGATCAGTCTGTGCAGACACACATTGAGGTGTTACTGGGCATGTGGCCATAACAGGTAGCACTTGTCAGTCTTACCTGATGTTAGCAGACAGGAGGGGTGTGGTGCCACCAGCTGCTGTACACTTTATCAGCGGTGCATGCAGGCACCATCCTCACTGCCATGCTGGGATTGGAAGTCACTCAGCAGCTCATATTTTCCAGAGCTGATACAGGGATGCCCTTTACCTGCAGTGTGTTGGATAACACTTCCCTCAGAGTTATCTGTCCCCAAAAAAAGGTCATCATCCCTGTGGTCAGTGTTTGGGAAGGTGCTCATTTTCTGCCTTGCTTTCAGAAGGATGATCTCAAAGCAGCTAAGGAGTAAATTTTCTTAAGTCAGTAGAAGCTAAGCATCACATATGGCGAAATATTAGTGCTTGCTTTTTCATCTAAATGCTATGTTCAGGGAACACCCTAAAGCTTTATGTGTTGCAACAGCAACACATAAAACCATAGCAACAAAGCTAAGTGATTGCAGTTTCTACCTGGCTATGATTTCTCCATCCCTGCAAGTTGAGCTGAGGGGAGCAGTGCAGTTCCTGGCAGGGTGGTAGCTGACAGCATTTGTTGTAGCAGTCTTGGCACCAGACACAGTCGGAGTTTGGGACCTGACTTGTACCTGAACTTGTTTTGTTCAAGCATTCAGGGTTCAGAAGCTGAGTAGACTGGAGTCCCTCACTGTCAAATGCATCCTGATGATGCAGGTCTCATAGTCACAGGGGTTTTCTTTCACAAGGTTGCCTACACTTGTGCATTTAAAAATGTGGTTAAAATTCACTTTCCTAACGAATGCTTTTCCTCTCACTTCTATGGTCACTGAAAAGAAGTTGCTTTGTCAAACATATTTTCTTTTAGCCACAAAGGACTATTCCAGGTGTCCCTCTCCACTGCCTCCACTCTTTTCATTATTTACATACAGAATATCAAGGATAATGCATTCTGATGCCTGTCTCTGATGTGATGAGGGAATGATCTTCAGACATGAAGTTATTCTAATATTTAGAGATAGTTTTTACCAGCTATGAACATTTTGGGGACAGTCGTTCAAGATCCCTCTGAATAGCAACCAACTTCCCAGCAGGTCAGCTGTTTCTGTTGGCCTGCACCCATGCCAGATTCTATGTGAAAGAATGGGAGCTAATACTTTTGAAAACGTTATAATAGGTGATCAAATTGTATAATGTGCAATTAGGTGTCAGAGTTTCTCAGAAGAACTGAACATTCCAACCACTGACCCAGCAGATGTATTTACCACTGAGCAGACAAAGGCCACAGAAAACAGGCTAAAAGAAAAGACTGGATAAGGCACTTAGTGCCATGGTCTAGTTGACTGGATAGGGCTGGGTGCTAGGTTGGACTTGGAGGTGTCTTCCAACCTGGTTGATTCTATTCTATTCTATTCTATTCTATTCTATTCTATTCTATTCTATTCTATTCTATTCTCTAAGCACTGCTCCCTGAAAGATGGAAGAACAGTTATTTCCACCCTGACAACTTAGGAGGAAGTTCTTCACAGAGAGAGTGATTTGCCATTGGAATGGGCTGCCCAGGGAGGTGGTGGAGTCACCGTCCCTGGAGGTGTTCAAGAAAAGACTGAATGGGGCACTTAGTGCTATGGTCTAGTTGACTGGATAGGGCTGGGTGCTAGGTTGGACTGGATGGTCTTGGAGGTCTCTTCCAACCTGATTGATTCTATTCTATTCTATTTTATAGGGGACAGATCAGGGCACATTTGTTGAAGATCTGATTTTATTCTATTCTAGTTACATAAGAAATGTACAATGGCAAAAGGATTTCCTCACTTAAAAAGAAAGCCCTACCTGTGCAGGCTAAGACATCAAAATTCCCACTAGTGCTGAAAATGATACCCCTGGGAGGAAATGATGTACAAATCCTAGCTCACTTACTCTAGGAAAACAAAATATCACCCATCGTGCATGGAGTGAAAGCAGAAAGAAAATGAAGCCATAATGATTTTCTTAGAGGAATGGCAAACAGAGGATGAAAAGTTAAAATGTTTGAGGAGTGTAAGTTAAAGCTCCTGAAGCTCCTGGAGAGGTGGTTGCTTACACTGGCTGACCCCTGGCAGAGGCACAGCTCAAGAATGCAAGAAAGAGCTAAGAGACCTAGAAGCACAGCTGCAAAATCAAAAATGAACAGGCAGCATCTTTTATTACCAACACTGTTATGAGAAACTAGGAGAAGGAATACATCCCAGGATGTTCATTATAGAGAAAAATCAACGTAAAGAAACAGTTTAAACTTAATTAATAGATGTAATCTTGAAAGGAAAAGTTTCAGCCTTCATAGTTAAAATCAAATGATAAATACCTAGTGGCCTTGGCACTCTTGTTTTGTCAACTGACAGACAACAACTTGAAAAGCACCAGCCAGACCTAGGGACAGAACTTTTGATTTCATTAACGTTCTTTTAAGCAAACATGTAAATACCAGAAAGAATTCAGGAGGGCTATCAAGAAAGTAAAAAGATGAAAGCAGTGGGGAAAGTAAGTAAACATTATCAGCGCTCTGAGTATCAGTAGCTAGCAGTATAGCATATCAGCAGTTAGAAGGCTGAGAAGATCGTGGGTTAAGTCTGTGTATACAAAGGTTTGAGGTCTGAAAGGCACAGTGAACAGTACAATGTTATGATTTAACCAGAAGAGAATTGCATAGGTACACATGAGAGGATACTCATATGATAATTGTGCTTAACAATCATATTCATTTGTTTCTTAGAATTAACTCTACAAAATTAATGATCTTTAGTAATGAACCCCATAATTAATGAATTATATATGGTTAATTTCCCTACTGTAAAGTAAAGGAAGGAAAAAGAAGATGGCAAAAGACATGTATAAAAGCTGCCAATTTGAAAGAAAGTGTAAAATCTGTCTAATGTAGAGAATATAAGGAAAACACTGATGGAGGGCTGGAAAAACATGAGCAAGTATATTGGAAGCTCCTATGAAAGGAAGGGTCTGGAGAACAAAAAACACTATTAATAACAATCTTCTGCTAACCTTAACTTCTGCAGGAAAGACAGAAAATTGAGCTCCCTGTTCCAATTCCACAGATGCTGATCCTCATACATCTTGTGCACGCACATTTGTGATTATTTGTGAGTATCCATTTATGCATTTAAGATAGATACTGCAAAATGTTTGGAAAGATTAATTGCTAGGGAACTCACACAAGCCCTCCTATGAGATCTGGGCCTAATCACAAGATCTTCAATAATCCTGCTATCTGTTTCATCATCTCACCAGTAAGACTCACAAAGAAATCGTAAACTAGTCACCAAGTGAATATATCGCTACACAGTTACAGAAGAGTTATCAGTCATGAAAATGATGAACAATTCAATACCATTCAGCTCATGTGAACAGTTTGGTCATTCAGCTTACTGTACATCTAAAGTTTTCCTGGCATGGTGTCTTCAAGACCACTGGGCTGCTACATGTGTAAATACATCCAGTTGTAATGTTGTTTAAATTAACTGTTAAATGCTGTGCATGTTCATGTGTGGTGTACCTTCTGCTGATGGCAACATCCTGTCACAGGATGGACCCACTGGCTCCACAACACCAAGCTCCACAAGACCACTGCCACCCACCAGCTCCACAAGAGCACTGCCTCATTAGTGAATGCTCAGCTGCCACAATGAAGCTGGCAGATAGGTGTGAAAGCACCAATCTCCTTGGTTCCTGTGCAAAGCTCAGCATGCAGGTCTGTGAAGGATCGTCATTTACTCTATCTTGCCCATAAAAGTGGTTGAGTTAGCTCTGGAGCCCACACATCTGTGGTCTACATCTTCCCAAACTGGCAACGAGGATATTATGCTGAAAATTTGATAAAGAGAAGGTAAACCACCACTACCACTCTGCCTTCACCCACTGAAACAATCTTCCCATAATTTCTCAGTGGAATGCATGAGCAAGCACAATTTGCTCTTAGTAAATCCACACTGGCTGTTTCCAGTCATCTTTTGCCCTTCACAGGGTTGATAGTGGCTTTCAGAAGGATTTGTCCCTTAATAGCCACATGGTTTGAGCTGTGGCTAATCATTTTTCAGGTCTCTGAGCCTTTATTGCCCTTCTTGAGATAAGACATTTGCCTTTTTCCAGTCACCAGGGACTTTTCCTGATTGCCATGACCTAGCCATTCTTGGAGTAGAGACAGAAGGCTCAACCAGCCATTCCTACCTGATTCCATTGAGATCAGGAGCATTTTGCTTAATATTAGTCTCTGTCTGGGGGACTAATTCAGTTCACATGAATGTCTCCTCATTTGGGAGACTAACACAAAGGCAGTCACCTTTCCCGTTCAGGTCCTTTTTTTTTTGACCATTTTCATGCCATCTGTCCTTTATGACCTCATTGTTACAAAGACTAAGTAAACCCTGAGAAATGTGACCTTCAGGAGGACACTTAGCTGAACAAGATTAATGAATGACTTTCTGATTGCACTGACAACAGAGGTGGCAGTTAAATTTCATGTCTGCCAGCCACACATACATCTTTTATATATGTAGGTATGTCGGTGCATGTGTGTGATGTATGCTTCAAAGGACTGGCCAAACCGGACTGGCCAAGAACAGATGGTAGAAGAGGTGGTTTGAAGGAAGGATAAATCCTTTCACCCAGATATTGGCAGCCCAGTGCAGCCAGTTGGCAAGCTGCTCTACTAGGGAGCCTTCAGGGCTATGGCTCCTCTTTTATTTCCACAGCCAGGTTCACAGCCCTGCATTTGGTAGCTTCTCTAACATCATGCTGGTGGCTCCAGGTGACTTCATTCAGCCACAACCAACCAGAGTATAAATCTGGCTGTGCAAGGCACGAGGCTGAACTTGCTGCAGTCCCTCTGGTTTATGGGTTTAATCAAAGCAAACAGAAGCAGCTTGCCAGTTACCTCAACTTCAAGAGACCGAGACAAGGGCACATGGGAGCCTGCCAGAGAGAAGCAGGGAATCAGAGAGGAAACGCTGCCAGCAGCTCACCCCCATGCTGGGAGGTGATCATGCACAGAAAATCATCTAGAAGAAACGATAGCAGTAACCATGACAATGTCAGCAGCACAGGACTAGCAGGGCTTCCTCAGGGATTAACACTTTTCTGTACTAAGAGCATATCTCCCTTTTCTGATGTGCACTGTTGATTCAGTGGTAGTCCACGTTCGCTTTATCTTCCTCAGAGCAGACCCACCAGAGAAATTGCTTTCTCTGCACATAGCACAGGAAGGGCTACCTGTAAAATGAAGATATTTTTTTACAGAAATCTGTCCCCTCCTGTGCTTGTGGAGCATTGTGCACCACAGTCCTATCCTAAACCCCTTCCTTTGGATGTCCCCACCACAGCCAGGAACAACTGAAAAGGAAGCTGTGTCATTTCACTGAGCACACTGCTGTTTTCTAAGGTGCCACACAGAGCCTTTCAGTTCGGTGTCAGAATGTGCTATTTGCCAGAAATAAAATCAACAGCAACTAACCCTGCCTTTTGGTTTTGGTTTTTTTAAAGTAAGCTTTCAGCATTTACTGTTTCATGAGTGAGGTGCACACAGAGCAAAGCTCCAAGAGGCTGGTCCTGGCTGTGTATGAGAACCTGTTTCTCACAGCAAGAGCTTTGCTGAGGAGATGGTCAATAACAAGCAAAATCCTGGTGGAATAAAGGCAAAGGCAAAGCACGGGCATGAAGACCTCAGGGAATCAATTTATTCTTAATTACTACCAGTCATCATCATCATAATAGTATTTTTGCAGAGCTCATCTTTACTCTTCTGTCTGGGTCAAGAAAGACAGAGCTGCATCCACATTTGCCCCTAGGAAAGCACATCAGTACTCCTTTACAATGTATGAATGTGCAGTAATGCACACAAAGAGTAACACTCTATCCAACAGGATGACTGATGTAAGCTGTCAGCCAATATTTGACTTTCCAACAGAGATTAGATTCTGCATTTAATTTAATATAAACATAAAGTGTGCAATACAAGGCACTTACTTAACAGAGAGCTGCTCACAACCTTGGGCAGGCTGGAAGCTACTTAAACTCTGCTCCTTTTGAAAGTATCATCACATTGTCCGGTGGAGTTTCAAAATCCTGAGTGTTACTGTGAATTTCATTACTGGAGGACAAGGGAAAGGTATGTTTCTGTTGCTGTTTCTTTATTTCCTGTTGTAAAAGTATAGTAATCTTTTGTTCTGAATCAAAGAAAATGCAGAAAGTTCTTGCACCCCACCCTCCCCCCACAAAAATCAGGCAGTTTGCTTTTGGATTTGCTTCTAGCTCACTTACTTTCATCAGATTACCTCCATGCCCTATGTTTGAGTGTGTGTGTGTGTGTGTCTAACTGCAGAGAGACTGACATGCACGTGTGTGCCTATTCTGTGCAAGCTGATACTGCAAGCCAAGCCTAAGAAGCAGAGAAAGGTAGACTGCTGAACTCCAGTTTATAAGACAACACCATTTCTCACTAGTGATCAAAATTCACCATCGTCTACCACAGGCTGCAGTAAGCTCATTGTTACTTGAAAACTGCACTAAGATGGAGTGACTTTTTTTTGGAAGCTTTGTCATAGGTAGGGCTTGGTTGGCCTGAAGTGTTGAAGGACAGATGTTACACAGGAGCATTAAACTGAAATGCTCTACCATCCTTTGATATTTGCAGGCTAGAAAGCTGCAATCCAATCACAGTCCCCCCACCCCCCTTATATAGGAAAGGTAGAAAAAAAGAATGGCTTTTCTCAGCGGTTCACTGGAGTCATTATGTGACAGTTTCTGCCTCAAACCTAGCTCAGTTCAAGCAGGACCAGAAAATTAGTGCAGATTGATGGATCAGGAGATCATTTGCACTGACAAATAATCAGTTGTTGAGAAGGGGTCTCTCCCTCATCTCTTCCCGTTGCTCTGTTCAAGGTCCAGGAGCCTCAGCTGTGTCCCTCTCCCATCCTTTGCCTCTCCGGTAGCAACATTAAAACCACTGAAATCCAGCCTTAGAGAAAGACCACTGAAAATGACAGATCCTGAGAGGCCATGGTGGAGGGATACACTCGCTGGGTACATATGAAACCATGCCAGCCTTGCCCCTAGATAGAAATGAGCTTCTGGCAGGAGTGTGCTGGAGGGGGATGTCTCCTGTTGGGTGGAGACCTGATTCATGGTTTTCAGAGCAGCAGCTGGGTCTGACTGCGGCTAGCTTTGGGACAGCTAAGAGAGGGTCAGGGCAGACATTGCTTTGCACCATTACTCAGCATCCCTGCTCCTTTGGGGATGGCTATGAGACTGGCCGTAACGACCAGTGAGGCTATTCCAGATGTGTGGACTCTACCTCCTTGTCCCTCCCCTGTCTATCAGGCCACCATTTAGGAGTCAGCTGCCTGGCTATTATGGGCTCATGGACTCACTTGCACTTGCATGAATACACCAATCTTCACACCAAATGTAATGCCTGAGACCAAGACGGAGGAAGGTCACATCCCTCACTGAGAGATTCTGGGCAGCTGTCTGGAGCGGCACTGTGCTGGCCCTTCCAGGACCCAGTACATCTTTGTTTGCTCCTGGGAAAAATGCTTCTTCACATGGTATTCTGCCTCAGAAGGGAAGACAGTGTGCCACAACCCCTGTAATGAGGATCACGGGGCTCCACATTTACTAGTCTTCACCAAGGTGTATCTGGCTTCTCACAGACTGAAAGTAACCTGAGTGAGGAGAGCAGTAATATTTCCTTGTGTGTCCGAACATATTCAACCGCTCAGAAATGGGGATTCTCAGCTGATCTAAAATTGGTACTATACTTTGAAGTGGCAGGTACTTAATTGTCATAACTAGACAAAAGAGACCAATGTGATTGCTTTCATACAGACATTTTATTGAAATAAGTATCACGTTGTCTTTAGTAGCTGTAACTTGCAAGAATGGCCGAAATACAAAACTTCACCTGGGCAGTGGAAGATACTTTCAAGGAAGTCTTTCTCACTTACATGAATGGCTGGAGGAAAAACATGACGGAGGCCGCAAAAAAACTTCAAGCCAAAGTTGATGCTGAGAACTTTGATTATGTTATCCTTTATTTGATGGTGATGATTGGAATGTTCTCCTTCATTATCGTGGCGATCTTGGTGAGTACTGTGAAATCAAAGAGGCGAGAGCACTCCAATGACCCCTACCATCAGTACATCGTTGAGGACTGGGGTGAGAAGTATAAAAGCCAGGTTCTGAATCGAGAAGACCTCAAATGCGTGATCCATGAAAATTTGAGTGCAAGGGACAAAACAAGTCCTGAATCTCCTTGACTCTTTGGAAACACCAGCAATGAAGAAATCAAAAAGCCATGTGCAGGGGACTCACGGGAAACACTTTGTTAAATTAAGACAGGTCCATGTGGGACAGAGTGCTGAGGAAATCAACATTATTGTTTCCCATGAGGACTTTGGCACAGCTGCTTGGGGAACACACGACTGTGCTTTGCTTTAGTACTCCGTTCTTCAGGAAAATAAACCCAAGAGAATGAATAACTTGGTTTCTCTTTATATAGCATGTTTTAAATCCAGAAGCAGATCTGGGCGTTCACACCTCAGAATAGCTGTGGGCTGGTGGTCAAGGGTGTTGATTTAGATACAAACTGTATGACTTAAACATAACTTGAAAATGCACAGTAAAAACCACAATCTCCATTTACAGACTGAAGAGTGTGTTATGGTATGAATCACAGGCGGTAACCTCTACTTCCACACATTAATTCCAAACTATTATTTTAATAATCTGGCTCTCATTTTGATTTCTTTATTCACTGGCAGTAAAGATTGACTCATGGCCTTCTGACAAGGCCTGTTTAATAGCAGAAGAGCTGCTAAACTAGCAATCTTATCTAGGAACACGTCCTGGTTGTTGTTCAACAGCTGTCTAGGGCAGCTTCCAGAGGTTCATCCAGTACACAGCCAGCCAAGCTGCCTCTTCCGCTGCTCATTGGTTCTTCACAGTAATCTTCCTACCTGAGATGCAAGCCGAGTTATAAAGAGGTGCTGGTTACATTCCATCAGCCAGGGCTTGGTGTAAACGACTGAGATTCTGCCTTCCAGTTTTCAGAAAGGTTTCTATACCCAGACATCACGGTTGTCTCATTGCCACACTCCCTAAGGGATTCCCATGTCGGGTGCTGGTTTGCACTGGGAAACGGGTTTTCAAGATGGTTTGTGTTATCTTGTGCTGATAAACAATAACAACGCTGGCTTTCAGGGAATAACTAGAGGCAGAAGTGGTGACACCTCTAGTATAGAGACGCCAGCGCCAATCGGCGCAGAGGACGCTGCAGCTCTGCCGGGCGCTACTCCGCCGAGCCCTGCCGCTGCCGCTCCTGGGAGCTGTAGTTCACCACGGCCTCCCGCCCAGCGTCATGGCCGCCCCGTCAGGTAGGAGGCGAGACGCGGTTCCTGGGCCTTCCCCGCAGCCCTCCTTGGCGCGGCTGCCCGCGGCGCCGTGCAGGGGCAGGCGGGATGGAGGGGCAGCGGGGGTTAATCGGGAAGGAGTGGGACAGCTCTCCCGACCCGGCCTGCTCTGCCTGCATCGCTGCCAGCCCCCCGGCCTGCTGCTCTGCCTGCCCTGCCCTTCTGCCTGTCCTCCTGCCCCCTTGCCGGCTCGCTCCTGACCAGGCACCTTCTTTTGCCCGTTCTCCTGCCCCTCCCCTTGCCCACCTTGCCTGCCTGTTTGTCCCCGGGCTATCCACCCTGCCCACTGCCCTGCCTGCCCGACTTCCGCACAAGACCCCGTGCCCGCCCTGGCCCCCGGCGCCGGCGGAGCTGTGATGCCCTACCAGAAGACTTCTCTCGGTAACCTGCGGCCTCCCGGAACAGAGGAGGTGCGGTTTAGAAGCTGCTAAAAAGACGTTCGCTGTCTATGAATGGTGGGCAGGCCTGATTCAGCCGTGTCTGGGTGTCTTGCCGCAGGGTATTGTGCGCAGCTGCCTGGAAGTGTGCTATATGGTGTATGAATCTGCCAGGTTTGTTGCTTTGCCAAAAAAATGATGGGAAAAAGTAAGAAAGAGGGATCTGGAGCTATCATTTGTTGAAAAAGTTTCATCTCCTGGAGTGTGTGTGTTGCTGGCTGCACTGGACACTGCTGCTGCCACAGCCGGGAAAGGTGACCGAGGACTGAGGCAGAGTTGGATTTGGATGGAAGTGTGGAAGCCAGCAGACCCTCTTAGGGCAAAGGTGGTGGCAACAAGAGAGGGGCTGCATCTGCAAGGATCCTGGTACTTGGCTGAAATGATGTCCAGAGAGCCATAGTGGAACAGTAATGTGACACTGTCCAATTTGATTTTGCTTTTTATTCTAATCCAGGTGCCTGATTGATGCACCTCACCTGCTCTGTTCATATTGCAGAGTTTGGAGAATGTGAGCAACTGCCAAGAGAAATCAGTAATATTTTCATTTCTGCTTCTTCAGGTATGAAGATGTTATATGGCTTTATGTTTTTTATGTTCCTGGGGTTGGTGTTCATTTAGGACTTTCTTTATTGGTGATGCTAGTATAAACCAGGTGTTTACACTAGTCTTTTTATTGAGTGATGTCGTGACCCACCTACATATAGAGGGTGTAAATATCCATAGGTCTGAATGCTTCTGACTTAAAACTTTTCTATCTTGTGGCAGTGGCTTGTGCAGTAGCTTTGATGCACAGCTGCTTCTCTTGTGTTTCTTTGCAGCCTTGGAGCTTTGCCATATTACTGTGATTATAAAGAGGGGTCCTTTTTGTTTGTTTATTTCTTTGGGTTTGTTTGGTTTTTTTTTTGAGAAGGCTTGATCCAGTCTTGCAGATGCTCAGCCTAATGCACGAGGCAGCAGGTAACAGGTAGTGGTGGGTGCTCTAGTGATGTGGGAAGTCTGCATTTCACTTCCTGAAATAGGTGCATTGAAGAAAGCAGCAACAAGAAACAGGTGGGATGAACCCTGTTTTCTAACTGAGGACATACTCAGCCAACACTTCATTTTACATGCACTCAGATAACCCTAGTCGCACAGTATTTTCTGTGGCATTGGCACTGCTGACTTTTATAGCTTTTCACAAAGTGGATAAAATGGAGTTGTGCAGAAATCCCCATGAGGCAGAAATGTATCTTGAGTCCCGTTTTGCAGAGTAGATGGAGTTATTGGCAGGAAGAGCAAGACATTTAGCCATGGCAACTCAAGTGCGTTTGTTAGTACCCAGATGCCTGTGTAGATGTTTTCTGGTGTGTGCAGGCCAGTCAGTACTCTGATGCTGCATAAGCAAACAATGGCATAAGTGGCTGGGCTGTTGTGGTTGCTCTGGTGGACTGGAGCTGTAATTCAGTGGCTGAGAGACCTGGATTCAATTCTGTGCTCCACTAGAGACCTCCCATCTGATTGGGGACCAACTCTCTAGTCTGTCTGGGGTGGTCTGCATTGCGCAACACAGCATTGTGCAGAGATCCTGTGTCTGGTATCATCCGAAGTCTTGCTCTGGGACTTAGGTGCAGCCCTCCCGGAGAGCTTTTTAGCCCTGCTGAGTACACGAGCCTCTAGGGCTGCTTTGGCAACTGCCTGCTCTGGACTCAAAAGACCTCACAGCTTTTGGAACAAACAGCAGATAGCTAATACAGTGCTGATGTGTGTGATATGGGCAGACCCTCTTTTCCATCCATAGTAGTTTGATCTGTTTCGCAGAGGAGGTCAAAGTGTAAGTAGACGAGTGATTGTGAGGTGCAATCACAGGGAAGAAGGCCACCAGTAAACGTAAGAGTGATATACTTTATCCCTGTCTTATGGAGCATCTGTCATGGAGTCTCCAACAGGGCTTCAGGAAGAGCCTAGTGCTCCTGCTTCTCACGTGGCTCAACAGGAGACCTTCTCACCTGTGAGTGAAGGTAATAATGACCTTCCAGGGGGCCCGGTCTCCGTTCCCTGTAGTGCTGTGTTTGTTAAAGGAGCTTGCATTTTTCCTGGGGAGTGAACAATGCCTGGCTGTAGATGTGCTCTGAACTCCTGTGTGCCTTATCTGCCTCTGAAAAGGCAAATATGAAACTCCAGCTGTGTATTTGCTTGTATGCTTTTAAGGTATCACAGCCTTGGAACTACAGTGTTTGAGCTTTCTCGTTTGAATTAATGACCTCAGTGCTAAAAACTTTCTTCAAATGTGAAGTGAATCCTGCCTTTTTCTCTCCTATTGCTACTTTATTCTCCCTGCCTCATGCCCAAGTTTCATCCATTTTTTTCCTGTCCCGGAGCTTGAGCTGCATTTAATAATGTCTGAATCAAGATGGAGACTGAAAGAGTCAAGAGATGAAGTGGGGAGAAGTGCTTGAAGGTTGGTGGCACAGGATGTGGGAATGAAACATGAGGAGAGTGATGGCTTCCTGTCTTAGTTCTAATCTCAGGAGACACTGTGAGGACAGACCATCAGAAGTGTCATGTCTCACAGGAAACATTTTGAATCAGCACTTTTCAGACCAAAGGCAGAATTTCTTTACTTCCCACCTTGTATGACTTGAGTGGGGTGCACAGTTCAGATAGATTCAGGCCCATGTCTCAACAGAGTGGAGATATTACCAGAGTGTGGTGCTAGAAGCGCAAAGAATGGGCTCACAAAACCAAGACCGTCTGCAGGAGTGCACAGTGTAGTACACATTATACCCTGCTTTTTGCTGGTGGGACAGCATGCTGCAATCAGACCCCACAGATGGGCTTGCATAATGTTTGCTGAGTCTTGAAACATTTTCTGTTTGTGAAAAAATGACTAAAACCCCATTTTCAGCATCATATGCCAGATGCTAGCCTGTCTTTGAATGGCTGAGTTCTTGCCTTTTTTACAACGTGTTGCAAAACTGACTGTGGCTGAAGCACAGAATTTACAGCAGTGTAGGAGAAGAGTGAAGACTGTGTCTGATGAAGGCCATACCTAAGTCAGGATTCTGAGATGAGGCACTCCAGCTGGGCATTGCACACCCTTCAGATCAAGCCAGACTTGTGTAGCTTTGGTTTCACTGAGAAGAATGTAGCATCTGAGATGCCCTCCATGCATCACATGAGAACTGTGCATCATGCTTTGCTCTAGTGTGGGATTTGGCTGTGGCTGGCTGGCAGTGGACTTTAAATCTTAAAGGTTGCTGAAATTCATGTGGAAACGTGAGAAGTTAAAATGCCTTCTTTTCGGAGGTGTAGTACTATTGCCTCATTAATTCACAGCTGCTCTGACATTGTATCAACAGCAGAAGGGAACTGCACAACCTAGGATCAACACAGTAAATGCTGAATGACAGATGCTTTGGTCACACCACTGCTTTGGTACAGTTTTGTCTTGGTAACAGAGATCTCCAGTGGCCTCTCACTGTGGGGGATGTTTCGAGGTCGGTCTCTGCAGGGTGAGGATTTTGCAACTGGGGCAGTAGAAGAGGATGGAGAAACAAGAAGAAGCTGTCTGATCGGCTCAGGAGCTAGAAGAACGTTTTTGTTCTTCTATTTCTGAAGAAAGGTCAGCTGTGGTGGTGATTTATTCAGCCCAGCTGCTGCTGAAGGTTTGGACTAAGCTGTAGGACTTTCTCCTGCTTTTTGACAGCAACTGTTGTTACACATACAGGAAACACCTCAAGGGGGTCGGTCAGGGAAGTGTGCTTAATTTGAAATCCAGCAGCTAAAACAATGTCAGCGCCGGTAGAGCACCAGCAGAGACCAGAAGGCAATGTTGTAGCTGTATGCTACAGCCTTCAGGATCCCTTTGAGCATTTCTCAGCCTGAAGTTCAGCTCTGAAATATATCTTGACCACTAAAGGGACAACTGGTTAGTTCACTTCTGTGTTATGGGCTGCATAGAGAATTTAATTTATTAGTAAATCAGAGCTGGTGAATTGTACTAGATGCTAGTGTTCATTAGGCATTCAGGCTCTGAACAGAGCAGGTGGGCTAAAACCCACAAGACAGCTCTTCTGGGTGCACTTCTGTCTGCCAAATCTGAAACAGCAGTGAGGTGCTTATACGTGTCAAGCTTTCAAAAGCAGCCAGCATTGTGTTTTTGGTTGGGCAGCTGCTGGGATGTGCTGCGTGTGATGGAAGCCTCTCTTCCACTCTGCACAAGCGTAGCACCTGCCCAGGGCCTGTCAACTCCCTGTCCTGCAGCAACATAGATGTTGTTCCTGTCACTCAGTTCCAAAAAGGCCCCAGTAGGTCATTCTAAAACCATGTGGCTCTGATGCACTGCCAGGCACTGGGCAGCAGATGAGCTTGTCAGAGAGGTTCAAGGTGGACAAGCTGAGTAGAGACAGATAGGCTAATTATTTTCTCACTTTAATTTCTTCAAGATGCTCCTGCCCTGGTCTGTGCCTTTAGAAGAGTGACTCTTGCTGGTGCTGGGCATAGCCTGCTGCAGGCAAGATGGTGGCGTTTAACTGGAAGGTGAGGATGTTACACATTCATAAAGCAATGAATTTCTGCTCTTTCAAGCAGATGCATGTAAGATGTGCTTGGGGTGGGTCTTTTGTTTAAAGATGGTTTCCTTCCCTAGGTAAAGGTTAACTACCATGCTCTCTGCCCCTCAAGGACAGAGATCTTGTTGATGTTGGCCTTTCTTCCCATACATGCTAACACCTTGTAGTCTGGCCTCAGTAGCTGGGGCCTTACACTTCAGACCTGAGCAGCGTGCTGGTAGGCAAGCTCTGCTTTGCTCACCTCTGCTCCTGACTTTCCTCTTTCTGGGCTTTTCTCTGGCTCCTTTTCCTTCAGCTTCTTTCTTTACTGAAGGGTGTTTTCTGCACTTCTAGTGTGATAGGGCCATAAACACTCCACAGCGTATGGGAACAGAAATGTTTGAGCAAGGCCCTCATGCATTACCAGTGTTAACATGTTATACCATTTATTAAGAAAGCTATGCTAACCCCAGGCCTTGGCTTTACCAGTCTGGAACTGTGGTTTAAAGAGATTGCCACTTCTAGTATATAAGGAGGCTGACAGAGGCTGACTCTTTCCAGAATGGGGAGGAAGTTACCTGATGTCAAAGGTAACAAACAGCTTGTAAAGATCAGTGTTATGAAAGACCTCACTTCAGCCTCTGACGTGTGGACTTTAAGGGAACACACTGGTGGTGAATGGGTACAAAGCTTTTTCTGTACTCAGTAGTTTGACTATGACAAAATGGTTTTATAAGGAGCTGGAAGGCCTGCTGAGGGTACAGGGAGGCTTGCTAAGGGGAAGTTGGTACTGTGAACCTACTGTGAGCTATTGAAAGATAGGACTGGTTCTGCTGGCCAGGTGGCTCTTTGTAACAATGAAGTGGGAAGTTCATATACCTTCAGTACCTTTCTGGAATTGACATCTTTCATGGATTGTCAGTGCCACCCTCATTATATTTGTACTCCCCAGTGTTTGTGCTCTATTTTGTCCAGTTAACAGTAGAAGTTAACATGTCCAGTTAACAGAACCATACTTTTATAATTGACATATGCAGTACAGTTTCGCTGGTTTCAGGCATTAACAGCTCCTGAATGGAATCGTTGGAATCTTTGAGATTTTTACTTCGGGTTTCAATACATTTTTCTCTGCCTTCCAGATCTGGACAAGTTAACTGCAAAACTACCATGGATTAAAATTTCTGCAAGCATAACAATGTCTTTGGGGATCACAGCTAATAGCCGATATGCACAGATACACATTGCTCACATGAGAATTGTTCAAATTCTGAAGTGTTTTAGCTTTTACCATTGTCTTGAAATACTCAATTCTTCCCATTTTTCATCTCAAGATTGTGCTAATATTCTGTTTGCTGCAAAGCAAGGAAAAGCCACAAAGACTTGTTCAAAGAGGTTCATAGACAAACTTGAGTGAATTTGGTTTTGTCCTTTCCTGTAGATGTTGATCTGTCTAGTTTAAAGTTTCCTACTGGAAAAAAAAAAGCATGAGCAGAGGAGCATTACCATTGCTTTGAATAATGCCCTGGCTGAGGAAACTGTATAACATCCCTGCAGATTCATTTTGAAGTGTTCAAGTGTTCCAGTAACTACCTAAATATATTATTTTGCATTTCAGGCTTTGGAGAATTTCCCATTGCTGATGTACATTTTGGCAGCTAAAACACTGATTCTTTGCTTAGCATTTGCTGGAGTAAAAATATACCAGAGCAAAAAAATTGAAGAAAAACTGAAGAGGGAACGTGAAGAGAAATTGAAAGCAGAGGCAGAGAAGAAGGATGATTGAAGAGTCTCTCAGGTATAGACATATTAATCCCATTATGTTTTGACTTGAATTTATTTGGATTGTGCAGTTATAACTGCCACCGTTATCTGTGTTCTTTTACTGTTTGGCTCCTGTGATGTTTTAGTGTAATTGCATACCTGTGTCATGCTCTTATTTGTAGGAATTACAGTTACCTCCAAAAACTTGTCAGCTGTGGTTTGTTATTTAAGAGATCTTAGCATGGTATTTGTTCTCTTCCCCTAATCTCCTTGAATTTTATTCCCAGTCATTTGTATAGGAAGTCATGATGCATAAAGGGATGGTTGCATTGGGCAAAAAAAAGCATGAGAGGCATACCAGACAGACTGATGCACTGATACCTCTTAAGTCACATAATTAAGGTAGAAAAGAATCAGCCAAATGGTCTGCCCTGCCAGTGAGCAGGCCTGCTGCTGGTAGTGTGGAGACCATTGGGTGCTGTGTGTGCAGTGGTGGGTCCTAGGCAGTTCTTTTTGGAGCCACAGTTCCTGGCCCACAGGATTGCTGCACCAGAGTAGCAGGCTCATGCTACAAGGCCTCTGTGTCCAGCATGTGACATCGACCTTGTTGAATGACTGGCATTAAAGTATCTCTGGTTTTGCAGAGAATATCCTAGTTGCTCAGTCACCCAGTGTTGCTTACTAGAGGCTCAGTCTTTCCTAAGTTCTGCCATCTCTTGGACTGTTAGCCATGTTTTCTCTGTAATGGGCTTGCAAGAAGGGGTGAGTTCTCCTACCCTGAAAACGTTCTCCAGTGTCAGCACTGCAGAGCTGTGATTAGCTCTGACTGCAGTGTGCCACGTGCACAGACAGATTTAGCCCATGTGGTGCCAGCATATCATGCCTGCTGTTCTCACTGCTGTTTCCCCACCCTGCAGATTTCATGACACTTGGCAGCTTGCGTTGGATTCTTTTCCTGGGAGAACGAAGCCTTCCTGTAGAGAAAGGATGTGTCGAAAGAATAAAACCCTCAAAAGTAACGTTCACTTAAGTCATATCTCAACTTTTTATACATACAGGAAAATATATATGCTTTTATTTATGCAATAAAAAATCCTTTGTTTTAAAAAACCGAGAAGTAATGGCTTTGGTTGCTGCATACTCAAATGCTACAGTCAAGAGATGTTGGGGAGGCAGCTTTTAGAGATTAGCTGCAAGGAGGTGGATGGTTTTAAAGAGAAAACTGCTGAATCCATCTGGGGTGTGTACAAGGTTCACAGATGGAGGGTAAAGGGGAGAGCTGTCTGCAGCTTCTTTAGAGCAGATGCCTCCTGCAGAGGTCTTAATCTGAGACTTCTTGGTCCTTTGTTGAATCCAGGTGAGCAAAACAAGGAGAAGAGCTTTTCCAGGCAGATCTTTCTCAAACCACTTTCTGCATCTAGGACGTCCTTAGAGTAGTGCAAATCATAGTGCCACCTTTGAGGTTTCATTCTAGGAGGTTTATTGCACAGGTTTGCTATGCACAGTATACAAGAATTCTCTATTTACTACTTAGCCTATGAAGCAAGGAGGGTTTTCATTACTGTTGGTAGCCCTTTCTAAATGTGCAACAATGCCAAATCCTGGAGGAAAGCTAGCTTGGTCATGTTCGGTTAATCAACAAAGGGGATGTTTTTTCACAGAAGTAAAGGGTTAGGCGTTTAGTATTTATAAGGCTTAGTCAGTGCTGATAGGCACGTTTGCCTTCATGTTTCATTTATAAAGCACTTCCTAGATTGTTGTAGCTAATGGAAGTTAAAATGAGGCTGAAATGGGACATTGGAGAGAGAAGAGGTAAAAGGCAAGGTGGAGGACCCTTGGAGAAACCTTGGGAGTCCACCAGGATGTAGGTGGTCTCTAGGATGGCTCACTCATGCCCTCTCCCTGTGACTGCAGAATGAGGTGCTGGCTGTGGTCACACCAGTGTATGCTACTGCAAATGCTGAGGCTAAGCTTGTGTGCAGCTGATAGCGTTGGTGCTGAGAGCTCTCGCTGTGGTGGAATTACTCACTGGGAACTGCAGCGATGTGAAAAACCTTGCTGCTGCTGCGGTCACCTTGGTGACTGGGGAACGTAAGTATTGCAGAAACCCATTCCCAGGGTAGAGCAATGTCCTTCCTACGGCAGCCTCAGGGCTAGGGAATTTGTAGTGTCGTTGTAAAACAGCAGTTTCCCAGTAGCGTCTCAGCAGTTGTCTGTCTATGCAAAGGTGGAAGTGAATGGTAATTTGATTAACTGGCTCTGTGGTGTTCAGTGAGAATACTGCTAACGACCTCCATTACACAGCTGTTGAGGGGAACACACCAAGGTACCTAGCTAAGCCAAAAGCCCAAACCTTAATTGTCGTGCTTGCATAGTGTCCACCAGCTTCAAAAGCAAGCAGTGTTTTGGCTCTGTGCAGTCCCTGGCTGTCTTTGAATACTGGCCTCAATCTAGACTATTTTTTTAGACTTAACTGAGAGAGATTCTTCTAGCAGTAGTAATAATGAGTTTGGGGTTTGGTGTGGGTTTTTTTTTAACTGAAAGAAGAGGCAATCTACCTCAGTACAGTTGCTCTGTAAGCAGAATCAGCAGAATCTTTCCCTTGAAAGAAAGTTATTTAGGGTCATAGTAATCGGGTACCAACTGGGCACCATTTAGCATCCAAAGCAATCAAGATCGGTGTTAAAATCTGAGGGCCCTACTCTGCCAAACATGTGCAAAGGGAATTTAGACATGGCGGCCCTTTTTTTGTCCCTGCCTTGAACAGGGAAGTTCTTTTTTGTGAGACTTTTCTTCCTTGAGTAGTCTCTTCAGAAGTCCTCCGTGTCACCAACTTCTTGCCTCAGAAATCAGAAAACCTGTTTGTACGTCTGAGGCCCCAAATCTGGTCCATCCTGGCTGCTTTTTTCCTTAACATCAGAGTAGTGCTATGGCACCTAGAGCTTGTGATGAGTGTCTCAGCAGGCTGTTATCTTGGAGTCTCCAAACTAAGAGACCTTGTCCATTCCCAGACCTGAACCACTATCTGTTCCCTGACGTACCAGGGTAGAGTTTTGATCTGTGTTGTCACTGGATAGGTTGCAGCAGGGTTTTTTTTTTACCTTTCCGCATTCTATGTGCCACAGTTGCAGCCTTGAATGACAAAACAGGCTGACACTGGGGGGAGACAGCAGCTCAAATTTGTTTCAGTTTCTCGTTCAGAAACAAGCTGGAGACCTCAAGGTCTGTTTTCTTGATGAAAAAAGGATCATACAATTAGTCCTAGCAAGTTTAAAAGAGGAGTAGAGAATTCAATTTGATTGAGTTTCTGCAAGTGAGAGGAATCAACAAGGATAAAGTCTTGAAGTCCTCACTGTGTATGAGTGTGCATCTTGTTAGACAACAGGGGAACTACACAGAATCCTCTTGTATATGTTTCCATTCCAGAAGGTGAGCCAGGTCACACTTACTTGGTGCCTAGAAAACTGCAGAGTCTCTGCTTCTCCACTGTTGCTTAAAGCTACACTTTTCCTAAAGAAGAGTATTCCTGCTGTATAGATGGGCATCGTAACCTTGTGCAGCACCTCACTTGCTCAGGTATTTCACTGTCTGATGTTGTCATTGGCATCAGTGCAAGTGTTGAAAACTGAGAAAATAAAAGGATTACTGGCTTTTAAACTTCTAGTGCTTGCCCTTTCACTGACAGAAAGGCCGTGTGTCTTAAAAAAAAAGAGCCAAAATGCTTGTGCTGTAATAAAGAAAGAAGCTGTTGGGAGTTAAACAAACTTTCATGTCTTCTTAGGTGACTTAAGTGGCTGCTATTCCAGCTTGAAGGAGCTCAGTGGCTGTGGGGTATGTGATCCTTAAAGTGAAAAATAAGTGTAGAAGCATTCTCTAGGACTGTTGTCTCATTATCTATTTTTTCTGAAATGAACTCAGTTTAATGCTTTCGGTCTGAAGACCACAAGACTTTTAACAGGATCACAATAGCACTGATGCTGGAGAAAGGAAGAGCTCCTGAAGCAGTGCCCCAGGACAGGAGAGATTGGTCTTGAGCCACTGCGCTGCAAGTTAGGGATCTAAATGTTTTCCGTCTCTTCCAAAAGCCTCACCTACAAACAATTTCCAACATTTTCTTTCTCACGTTTCCTCTTAGGGATCAGCAGTTCCAGCTGTCTTTCCTTGCTTTTCTTAGTAAAGACACTGCAGATATTCTGTCTAGGGTAGCGTCCTTTATAGTTCTCCTTGATCCCAGCTCTAATCTATGACAGTCAGTGTCTCTGTCTACCTGCTGGTTGTCAATCCCTGGCCTTAACTCTGACTAAGGAGGAGCATTGTGGGAAACTCTCATAGACTCCTTTCCAGCTCTGCCATGGGAGAAACCAGTGGACTAAGTTGAAACACCTTGCTTGTTTCAGCCTTCACCAGTTCTTCACAGTCTGCAAAACTGCCTCCAAAGATGCATCAACTTGTTTTGTGCTCTGCCTGTTTATTGACTGTGTGGTAACCTCAGCCTTCAAGCTTAGTGAGAAGCTGATAGAACTCACATGAAGGAGTTGCGTGCCTTGTGCAGCCGTGTGTCTGCTATGCTCCTGGTCATGTGGAGAAGAAACAAAAAACATCAGGAGCATGGGGACAGATGAGGTAAAATTCCTAAAATCTCAGTTTGTTTCCCCCTTGGACTTGTGCTGAAGGCCATTTTTAGATGGACTGCTTATAAGCGACTGCCTGTATTGGGGGACTCCAAGGTGGCTGGATGTTTTTGCACAACACACATCGCTCCACAGTTTTACTTTGGCTTTTGAATCTGGTTTGTCTTGGCTGCTGGAGCAAGTCCAGCATATCATCTATGCTCAGTGGGACCTTGATTGACATATGTGTGTACCAATCTCAGGGATAATCAAAGCATCAGCTGGCTCTTCTCCAGCTGATGACACAAATACCTGCTGGTTACAAGAATAGTTGTCCCCATAGCAATGGATTCCTGTCATGTTCCTGCAGAGAAAAAAGTTTGCTTGAGCCAAAATAAGTGATTAGGTGTATATTCATCTCTATCTGCATATGGCATCAATTTCTTCCTCTTTGAATCTGATGAGAGAGCTGTTGAAAATGTCTGTGTGTACCAGCATCAAAGGCTGCCTCACAGTGAGACTGTTTCCAGTCTATCCAAAAGCTCTTGAGATAGCAATCACAGAGCAGAGAATATATATAGCTGCTGCCTATTGATCATTAGAAACACAGCATGGGTGACTATCCTTTTTTTGTCTGTCTCTTTGTTTTTTTTCCTGGACTTCCTCATATTGGTTGTTTTTTCTCTCCAATGCCTCAGCTTCTAATAGTGTGGCGCTTTCCCAGTTCTCTGACTCTTAATTTTCTGTGACTCATGTTCCTTTGGCCTAAACTTAGGCTAATTTCCTAGCCTGGTGTTTCTCATTGATTTCAGAAGGCTTACAGCTAACCTAGAAGAAATGTCAGACACTAACAGTGAAGTGCAGTGTAAGCCATGTAAATGAGTCTGGCCATGGCATTGAATAGTTTTCTAATCTTCCCCAGAGTGGCTCTCCAACAGATCAGCCCCCAACCTATACTGGTACACAAAGGCAGAGGCTGGGTTTTGAGCATTGTTGCTTCCCTTTGCCTTTCCAGAACCTGGCCAACTTTCTCCCAGTACTCGGGCATGACACAAAACGAGCCTAACTCTTTCTGCTCAGTTACAGAAGCTCACACATTGGGTCCCATCTTTACAATCCTGGATTTGGTTTCTGTAGGCTCTTGCCCCAAGTACATCTGTCCTTTCTGGGCTGCAGCATGCTATTGAGTCAGTTCTGGGCTCCTCAACTCAAGAGAGATGTTGAGGTGCTGGAACGTGTCCAGAGAAGGGCAACAAGGCTGGTGAAGGGCCTGGAACACAAACCCTATGAGGAGAGGCTGAGGGAGCTGGGGTTCTTTAGCCTGGAGAAGAGGAGGCTCAGAGCAGACCTCATTGCTGTCTACAACTACCTGAAGGGAGGTTGTAGCCAGGTGGGGGTTGGTCTCTTCTCCCAGACAACCAGCAACAGGACAAGGGGACACAGTCTCAAGTTGTGCCGGGGGAAGTATAGGCTGGATGTTAGGAGGAAGTTCTTCCCAGAGAGAGTGATTGGCATTGGAATGGGCTGCCCAGGGAGGTGGTGGAGTCACTGTCCCTGGAGGTGTTCAAGAAAAGCCTGGATGCAGCACTTAGTGCCATGGTCTAGTTGACTGGATAGGGCTGGGTGCTAGGTTGGACTGGATGATCTTGGAGGTCTCTTCCAACCTGGTTGATTCTATTCTATTCTATTCTAAGACTTGAAAAGAGAGGAAAAGTGTGTTGAGCCAGTCATTACAGGCATACTTCATGAGCTGGAGGAGAGAAAAATGTCTTTTTTTTTTTCCATGAAGATGAGGCTCATAAAAGCATTTAGAAGTAATTAGTCAATGAGACATCGTGAAAATTCAGGTGATTTGCATTCTGGCTAGCTCAGAGCAAAGGGACATCTGTTAGAGTTTCTTCATCAACATATGCATTTGCATCTGCCTCTCCTCTTTATGCAGAGATGCTTTAATCATTCTATTCTAGTGGTGCATTTCAGTCACACAGAGAGAGGTGTTTAAAATCCTACCAAGAGGACACTAGACTCATGCATGGTATTCCAAGCTCTTGAGTAAGGTGCCTGCTGTTTGGTGACATCCTCCTATTAGCATGTTTAGTCATATGTTAAAGGCATTATGAGTCATCCTCAATTGCCAGTGGAGTCAGAACTGTATGAGCCACAATATTTTTCTTCAATACAAAGGGTTACAGCATTCTGTAGAAAATAGAGGTTGTCATTATTATTATTACGGAACAACAAAGGTGGGAGCAGGGAGGAAGAAAGAAGAGGACTCATCTCAGAGGATTTCATATAAAATAACAAATTTCATTTGATTTCAGACTTGGTTTCTGCCCACAGGTTTCTGTACATCTTAAATAGGACTGGGTAGAAAAGTTTCGCCAGTCCTCAACCTCCCAGCAGGAAGGCTGGGAAAAGTGAAGGTGTTCAGTGAGGTTTTTCCAGTCATTTGCAGGTAAAAGATGTTTTTTTGCCTCCCTCTCTGGGAAATGTGTCACCAAATGTTTCCTCTTTCTTCATGCTTGTTTCCATGAAGCTCTTCATGGAGGCTTCACCCTCCTTTTACCAAAGAATACAAAACAGGAAAGACTGGAAAATTGCTGTCACACAAATTAGCTCCTTTTGCTACTTCCTTTTTGCTAAAATGGATAAAAGGCAGGTGGTTCTGTACGTGGTCCCACAGACTTCACTGTGAATCGGAGGTAGCAGAAGACATGTCCTACCAGTGAAGTAGGCACACCCTTCCAATGAAGAAGTCACACTCTACCAAAGAAGTGGCCCTAAACCAACAGCAGCATAAGCCATGGTAGTGGAGACTGGTAAGGCTGAGCAGCAATTAGGTGGTAGTCTAGGACACTGCTCTGTTCACAACTGGTCTTGTTCTTCACGTGAATCCTGAACACAGCAATTAAGTTGTTGAGATTGTGCTAATTTGACTATAATGCACTGTAAATTTCCATGTGTAGTGTAGTGTCTTCAGGTGAACAGTCATTGGGAAAATGTGGTGTGCAGCATTTCTTAAGTAAAGCAAATTACTGTGAAATTGCTGCCTGTCCTTGTGGTAAAGAGGCAAGAGACATATTTCTTCCCTCATCCCGATGTTGTACCACGTCCATCGAGATTTAGTGGAGTAATTCCTGCTTCAAACTGGTGTGAAACTATGTTCAGGCTCATGATACCAGGAAATACAAACATTCCTGCTCCTCTCCAGTATCTCTCCTTCTCCACCTCCCCCTCAACTCTTTCTTTCTTGTGTTTGAAGCACCTAAGTTTCCGTTACATCCATCTATGTAAAAAACGAGCCTGTGTTTTTGCTGAATGAAGCTGAGAAAAGATTATTATTTTCCTGTGCATATTCACATCTCAGAGATAACAAATTATGTGTCTGTATTCTTCTGAAAGTAGAAGGGACGCCCTGTTCTAGGTATCTCTGCCACACCAAGTTACAATGCTCATCTAGATGGTTTCCACACACAGGATTTGCTGCAGTGTATCAAAATGTTTTAGTGAACCTGTGAATCATCTCATATAACTTACTGCTGTGTTTTTATGGTCTTGGTTCTCTTAGAAGTACACACACCCAGTAATGAGCAACATGGAAAATTTAAACTGGAAGCCACTACCAAAAAAAACCAAGAAAGTGTTCAATGAACTTGAAAAAAACCTGCTGTGAAGAAATGCTGCCTTGCATCACTCATAAATAATCTTTTGAACTCAATTCCATGATAAATCATTACATCTCAGTAACCAGTGTCATGGACAAAGGAAATCCCCAATGATGGCTACCATATTTTATCCTGAGAGACCGAACTCTTCATGCTCTAAGGCCTGAACTGTGGTTAGGCTTCAGAAAGGAACTTCCCTTTGAGAAAGATTCCTTTTACCTGTCACTGAAATGTTTATTATAGTCCACTGTTGGAGACGAAATACTCAGTGTAATGAACTACTGAAATGATAGAGATTTAATGCATAAATTGAAGGGAAATTAACACCAAGTTCTTCAGACTTTTTCATTGTCAGCACACTGGAACAGGCAGCCCAGAGAGGTTGTGGAGCCTCCTTCTGTAGAGACATTCAAAACCTGCCTGGACATGTTCCTGTGTGACCTACGCCAGGTGATCCTGCTCTGCTGTGGGAGGTTGAACTCGATGATCTTTCGAGGTTCCACTCCCTGACGTTCTGTGATTCTGTGACTTCATAAGCTGTGGACTATGGTGTCAGTCACAGTACAGCTTATTGCCTGTTCAGGAGCAAATACTCCCATTGGGGTTAAAGGCAGCCTTGGCCTACAGAATTAATTCTGCAGCTTCATCTTTCTTGAAACTGAAGACATTTACATCTGAGGCATGGTCCTATAAGTCCCATAGCAGAGGAATTTGTGCAGAAGGATGGATTCTGCTCAGCGCCCAACAGCACAGCAGCTGTGCCAGGGTCACTGTGCTCAGCCTGCCCAGCTCCAAGGCTTGGAAGGGAGAAGAAATAAGTGATTACTCAGACATCTCTTCAGGGTGAGGTGTCTTTAGAAGTAATTTGGTTTCTAGAGTCCTCATAGGTTCCCACTTAGTGCACCTGCTTCTCCCATTTTCTGCTAGCCCATACCAAAGAACCCCTGAGGGACCCGTACTGAGCCTGACACCAGCACACTCACCCCATCCAAGGGTAAGCAACACCTTCAGGGAAATGGAAGGGATTATGGGGCAAATATTGCTCACATGGTGTTATGTGAACACACAGGCTGATAGGAAGGTCAGAGCAGAAGGCAGGGCAGGTGTCACACTGCTGCCATGGCAAGTCAGTGGGGGTCTCAGGAGGACATGGCAAAGTGAAGGGTGCAGCAGCCCTGGGAGGATAGGACCAGTTGGGGGAAGCTGTGCAAGGGTGCATGTGTGCACAGATGCACCGAGGGCAGCAAGTGTTTACCTGGGGAAGGAAAAAACGTGAAGGCTATTTTGAAACATCTGGTTTCTTACCTGTCTCCCCTCCTCTTTGCAGATGGATGTGCACAAATTTACTGCAGGAACAAGCCTGTCAATGCAAAACTTAAATTGTTCACTTAACTGTACCTACAAGGCTGGGTATGAATGCTAGCAGTATCATCAGCCTGCCAGATGGAGCTGAACAGCACAAATGTGTCAGTTTCTGATGATGGCATGCATTTTCCTGCCCACCTCTAAAACTGAGATACCTCATGGTTCATGTCATTCCCCCTGGAACAATTCTCCTTCCCCTTAATACAATGGGAAACTGAAGTAAAAAAAAGTCTCTAAAGATTAACATGGACAACGGGGTCTAATTCAGCTGTCTTGCTGTTCTTGTTGCTGAGGTAGGCGAGTGGGGGGCACATCATATTAGCAGCATCACGTGGAGAGAAGTCTGAAAATTTGGTGAAAGAAGTAGGGTATACCCCTAGAAAGAAGCCTATATAGTCAGCCAGCTACAAGATGATGGCAGACTCAGACTGTACACATCATGAAGAAAAAAAATGCTTCAATATGCAGTAAATATTCATGTGAGGATACAGTATAAAATAATATTGACTCGCCTCTCTTAGCATTTCACACTGTGGTGTACCTTCGTTTTTTAGTGATAGTATTTGTCCTTAATAAATATACACTGAGAGCATATCCTGACATGAGCAGTCCTACTGGAGTTACTGGGTGCTTACTAGCTTTGAAAAGCACATGTGTAGAGGCCTAAGCAGGGCCTGAGATCCCACAAAATGCTGATTTAGGAACCTCGCTGTTGAACGCTGCATTTAAAGTGTCCAAAGAATGACCAGTAAATAAATGTTACTCTGTCATTCTTGGTCCCTCTGACAATCATCCCACCCGTGACACCCAATGGAACTTGAAATCATATTCCCTATTACCTACACTGAAGGTGTTGTTTGCTTGTGTCCTCTCCAGAGAGGCATTTACTTAATTGGGCGTGAGCTGCAGTGTGCCATCCTTCAGAGAGACATAAAAGGGCATGCTGCTTCCGATTGTGAATGGACATCAGTAGGAAACAAGTCAGAGGAGCAACTGTGATACAATACAGTCAGTCTCCCCACTCCTCTCCTCTCCTTCCCTGTCCTCTCCCCACTCTCCAAGCTTGTCCTTGAGGTTTCCTGGCTGTGCCAGGATAAGGACAGCTCTAGTACTATGTGCCCCCCCTGTCAACAGTGAGAAGGAGCAGCTCTATGCCCCACAGGCTGCCCATGGGCTGAAAGCCATGGTGTAAGTCCATTTGTGTACTCTGAAACTGCTCCATGAGGCAAGATAAAGCACAGCAACAGTGGTCAGTGGTTAAAAGCATGGGTGCCTCATGGAGCAGTCTCAGAGCACAGGAGTGGACTCGGCACCATGGGCGGCCTGTGGGAAATTAATCTTGATGTTGCTCAGTTGAAACTCCCTATAGCAATGAGTCTTAAAACCATCGCTTTGTCGCTCCAGGCTTTTGTGCGTTTGCAGCATCAAGGCACTTGTCGAGTGACAAAGACAGCCTGCTGGAGCCCAAGTGCTGGACTGTGCTGTCCTGTGCCAGTGACTTAGCAAGGAGAACAAAGGAGGTGGGAGCCAGCATTTCTGCTCGCTAGGCCTTAGGCATGGCCAAGGGCTGTGCCACTGTATTGTGGTGCTGTCCTATCAAGACAGAGTGCTGCTCTTATGCCATCAGATGGCATCACTGTGCCTATGTCTGGCCCTAGCTCCTTCGAACCCCAGGAACTGATCTGAGCCCAACTGGTTATAAAAATACCAATGTTAATAAAGCTGATATGTAGTGAGATGGGATGGGTGGACTACTTTCATGTTGTTTTCAGAGTAACTGTTTGGGAAGTGGATTCTCCTTTGTCCCATTCATATATATCACAGTATCACAGTAACACCAAGGTTGGAAGAGACCTCATAGACCATCAAGTCCAACCCGTTACCACAGAGCTCAAGGCTAGACCATGGCACCAAGTGCCACGATATGTGACATAAACTCAACTGTTACCCTGCTTTAAAAACAATTATTCATAAACTCACTGTCTCAACATCATTTAAAAGTCTTGGGAAGCAGACATAAGGCACTGGGCTGAGAGAGAAAAATATGTATTTTCTTTCTCATGATATTTTTAGTCTGCTGTATTACTTTTTGCCCATTTTCTCTCCCACCTCACATCTACATAACCAGCAAACACCTCAGGACAGAGATTTTCTTAGCTTCTGACATTTGCTTGCAAGGCCACACAATGCAAAATCTCTGATCATAGCTCCTGCTTCACAAGTACCTTTGGGATTTGAGAAAAGACACTTCCACCAGCCCCTTTCTGGTCCTTCAGCCATTGCACTAGAGTCTCCTGCTTTCACTCTGCTGCCCTTCCAGCAAGACCTGCCTCTGGCAGTAAAACAAGGTCACAAAGGTTGGGGTTTGTGTATCAGTTCTGGGACCACCTGTCTTCCACCATCATCCTCAGCACACACAGTCATTGCACCCAGCACCCTATGCACAGGGCACCAGCCATGGGTGGCAGCTGCCCCCTAGGGATCTGTGGATGTGGGAGGGTGGGCTCAGTAGAATGAAGAGCATTTTACAAAGATGCCCAGGCTCAGCAGTGTGGGAGATTAAAATTATCCCCCAAAATAAAATCATCAGACTGGCTCAGAAGGTTTGGAAGCAAAATGAAGCTATGTATTTACAGCAAGCTGAAATCTAAAAAGCATAAAATGCAACGTACATGTACAAAAATATATTTACAAGTATTTACATGTATTTACAAAGTAGAGACAACACAAGGACCCTCTTAAGGACCCAAATCACCCCTCTGGACAAACTCAGAGGGGCTTCGAACAGCCTCCTTCTTCCTCCTCCCTCTTCTTTCTCTCTCCACAGACTTGTTTGCACCAGCAAGAAATTCAGGACAGAGATACGGGCTATGCAAAGCAGAGTTGCAGAGGAGAGGAGTGAAGAAGAAAGAGACAGAATTGTTTATGCAACTGAATTTTATCTCGGTCAGCAAGCAAATGGAATCATACAGGTTTTTCTTTGTTATTCATTCTGCATCCAATAGCTCACTATTTGCTTTTTAACCTTTGCTTTTTTCTGTTCAATGTCTTTGGAAAGTCCCTATTCCTTGGTTACAGTTAGATACCAAATAACTAAGCTAAGCCTTAAACCGCAACAACCGGCCTCCTGCTTCCCCTGGGAAGGAGCTGGGAGTCTCCTGCTGCCCACTCCTCCATCACTGCCTGAGTACACAAGCAGGGGCTCAGCAGTGACATCCTCCCATCTTAATGCACACTTTTAATGCTTCACCAAATTCCATTGTACCGCTTAGCTAAATAACAAAGTTACCAATTACCCGTGAACAAAGGCCCCATTAATGAAGCAATTAGGATAACAATTATCAGATACAGGCCAATTAGCCATTTCAGTAGCAATTATGCTATTAGGTTACCAGTCACGACATCCCATACAAGAGCTAAAAATCATCACAAACTCTTCATTTTAAAAAGTCAAAGAAAAACATAGTGAAATAACACAAAAACAGCAGGGCATGATTCAGGCAATCAGTGGGTGTTTTTACTGCTGTATTATATTACATGTAGCAGCTAAAATTAAGTTGCTTATTTTGGAATTTAACCTTTTATTTTTATCTAAATAAAACGTTTTGTACGTTCAAAAAGGTTTTTCTCCCCCAAAACCAACACTGGAGAATATTACTCTACAGGGAATTTGATTCCCTTCCAGACTGACATGGTATGAGAAAAGAAGGATTATTTTCTTAATAAATACCATGCCCACATTTTCGCTCAGAGCTGACTGATGAAGTCCTGAACACTATCTAAAGTCCCATGCCAAAGTAGTATTTCTGGTGTCAAATGAGACTTTCCAAAAGTGTGTAATTTTAGCTCTTGAGCCATGATGGAGCCAATAAAAGAAGCACTTGCTGAAAGCAAAGATCTCCTTAGGGTGGATACAGGAAAAGGTGGAAACTTCAGAAAATAAATGAAGCTTGTGCCTAAAGTCAGAGCTCTAAACGTCTTAGAACATAGCAGAGGGAGAGGAAGGGCTCACCTCGCCCCACTCCAATTGCCCATGAGATGTGATTACCTGTAAGGGTGTGTGCAGGAATGAGCTTGTCCCCAAGGGGACACCAAAGAGGGTAACAGTGGACTTCTGTCGTACATCATTAGCGAAATAGCTTACAGAGGCTCGGTTTGCAAGAAGAGTAAGAGCACATCTCACAACTGTGGAATTCACCCTCCAGCCTGATGCTCCCCTTCCATCAGCCTCTCCCAAAATCCAGCAGCCATTGCTGCAGGAGGTGAAGTTTCACTGCACAAAACTCAGAGTGGGTGATGGATGTCTGAAACCTGCATCTAATGCTCAGGATGGTAAGACATATTTGTATCTGCTTCCTGACACTGTGGCATGACTGGGAAAACTGATAAAGCAGAAGGAATTGTTACTACTGCTAGAAGGCAGGCTGAAGCCTCTCAATGCAGGCTCTGGGCAGAAATCAGTTCTGCTCCAAAATGGATGGTGATACTTGCCACTTTCTGGAAAACACCATGAGTGGAAAGAGCAAGCCTACAACTGCAAATGTTTTTTTTCTACCTGCAAAACACCTCTAATCTTTCAGATCTGAATAGCTGATCTACAACAATGGGAGCATGGCTACTGAGTGCAGTCAGGAGCAGCGAGCACGAATAGTGAGCAGTTATTAAACCAGACATAGTAATGAAGCCAAAGGCACTGGGATCCAAAACTAATTCAACTGCCTAGCTGGCCTCTGCTGGAGACAGTGTCTGGTGAATATGCACCTGTCCAAAAAAGGAGATGTCTGTGTTGGAAAGCTGAATCTCTGGAATTCAAAGTAGAAGTGTGGAAAGCCAGGAGAGTGGTGTGGATTTCATCTTGGCTATCAGCTGGAAGTATCAGCCTTGGAACATGACTTACAAGATCAGGCTCTGGAAACTTCCTTTAAAGAGGTTGTGGATGCTTCCTCCCTGGAGGTGTTTAAGGTCAGGCTGGATGAGGCCTTGAGCAAGCTGCTCTAGTGGGAGGTGTCTCTGCCTATGGCAGGGGGTTGGAGCTGGATGATCCTTGAGGTCCCTTCCAACCTAAACCATTCTATGATATGGTCCCCATGAAATGAATAAAATTTAGGCAGTTGGCTTGGACCAAACAGTGACAAAACCCCATAACAATAACACTGTGAAAACATTAGCAAATCAGAGAGAGTGAAAACCTGTTTCAGAACTTAGGGAATAATGTTTTCTAGGGTACAAAATTGTTAAGAACTTTTTTCCTATCAGTGACAAAAAGAAAACACACAAAGCAACATAAAGAACACTGAATGGAACCAGCAACACCCACCTCACAGACAGGCACCTTTGTAGGATTTCACAGGATTTTTGCTTATATAACAAAATACTTTTAAGTCCTCAGAGTACCTGCACCACTAGTTTCCAACCAATTTGTTTTACAGACTCCAGCGTTTTCCCCAATGAACCTGTGGACCAGGCACAGTAAGCTGAAACCCACTGACAATATTTGCCTCTCCACAGCTGCCTGTCCTGGATGCTTGTAAGCCAGGGCTCTACAGCACATGGATTGAGTATTTCTGAGCCATGTGGTGGGCAAACCTCTCCTTCTTACCTATGCTTGGTGGTCTGCAGAAGACACCTTTAAAATATTATGGCACCCCTCTGCTTCCTGTCTACTACCCAAGGGAGCAGCAGAGGCTGAGGGCTCGGTAAGTTTTCGTGATGAGCAGGTTAGCACTAAACACTGAAGGTATCTGTTGGGGATTATTAACACAATACTGGCACAACCCTGAGGGACCACAGAATAGCTTAGGTTGGAAGGGACCTTACAGATCATCTACTCCAATTGCCCTGCCGTGGGGCAAGAATGCCTCTCAACTAAACCTGGTTGCCCAAGGCCTCATTCAGTCTGGCCTTAAGTATCTCTAGCAAGAGGGCATCCACAACCATTATGGGCACCATATCCCAGAATCTCACCACCCTCATACTGAAGAACTTCTTCCTAAGATCTGCTCTAAAGCTAGTCTCCCTCAGCTGAAAACCATTCTCCCTAGTCCTGTAGCTAGAAGTCCCTCTTCAGGTATTGGAAGGCAGCTATAATGTTCCTCCAGAGTCTTCTCTTCTCCAGGCTGAACAACTGCAGCTCCCTCAGCCTATCCTCATAGCAGAGGTGGTCCAGCCCTTCAGTCATCCTTGTGGCCTTCGTCTGGATTTGCTCCAAGATACAACTGTGTATCTCTGTATGTGTGCCCTAGAAGAGACCCTGGAGAAATATCAGGATTGTCTTGGGTCTCTTCATTCTCCTGGGCTTTGGCAAAAGATTGGCACGTAGGAAGAGAGCTGCTGAGAAATGCATGACCACTGTTAAAAACCCACTGCAGACCAAGCCTGCCAAGCACACAGACAAGTTCAAGATTGACATGTGCCTTCACATCTTTGAAATAACCTTCCTTCCAGAAGGGTTAGACATGGGTCAGTTTGTCTCCACCTCTAAGTGCCCAGCATGACAATGAGGGTGGATTCAGAGGCTGTAGTGTTTGGCTTTGCTTGCAGAAGGTGCATCCAATGGGTTTACTGGCAGCTCTGATGCCCCAAATAAATAAATGAATACATAATAACAGCAGATGGACACACCAAGGGTGCTCCAGCTGGAATCATACTGGCCCTGTCTGAAGCATCAGCAGGCCAAGGAATGAGTTCCATTCCCCTGAGAGGTAAGCCGTAAAACCTATAATAGAATCAGCCATGAAAGAGGTAGGATAGCAAGGACTTGATTTCCACCCTCTTCTTCAAAGGCCTGGGGCTGAAATAACACAGCTTGCACTCAGGTACCTTCACAACTGCACGTGGGAAACTTGCACAAGTCCAGCCTGCATCTGTCCTGGCTGGTCCTCATTTCTTGCTTTCATGAACAGGAAGTATCCCTGATTAGACTCCATGTGCACAAGGGAATGACAATTGAGAGAAACCATTTTCATACACTCTTCAGGACTGTGTCTGTGCTTGCTGCCTCAGTCCCAGTGTTGCATTTGCCATCCTGCCTTTGCAGCTCCAGTAAGGCAGTGCTGTTGATAATAACGAAAGTATCTTTGATCTCCTTTCCTGGAAGCTCCACTTTGCTTCTCTGAGGATTAAGTTTCCCAGAATAGAGATAGTCAATATAGTTTTCAGGCTTGCTGGAAACAATATTGCTGAGCATCATGACAAAGAGAAGAAAGCCAAAAAACCCAACAATGATAAGAATGTAAAATGAGGCCATTATTTCTTCTTGTATCTCCAAGGCTGGGTTGCTGTGATTATTGAATCGAAGAGTCTTCTTTTGTTCTACATACATGTGAAGTAAATTTGGCATGACTGAACTGCTGTTCATGTGGTTGCTGAAAGCCATCTTACACCTCCAGTCTGGCTGCAAAAGCTGAGCAAAACAAAGCAAAAGAGAAGAACCAACTTAGCTGGTTAGTGCACGCCTGTCCTTCAGTTTCTTCTAGCTCAGGTCCTTCACAGTGTTTCCTCTCTGCTGTGTAGCTATCTGCACTTGGGTCGCTAACTGCACTTGGTATCCTCTAGCTGCACTTGCACACAGAGAACCAAGGTGGAAGTCAATGGTAAGGTAGCACAAGAATTCCGAGGATCAAAGTCTGTTGCTGTCTGCATGAAAGACATGTGTGTACATGCATGGGCATGTTCTGCTCCCTTGGGCTGACTTTGTTTTGCTGGTGGTGTGCTGTCAGAATTGGGAAATGGGTATAGCACTGCCAATTCCAGCAACAAGCTCAACGGAAGCAGGATAACTCTTTCTTAGGCATCAATGTAATTCAGACAATAAACACCTCTAAAGTGAGGCAAGAACAATGCCCTGGGTCCTGAATGTAAAGACTGTTCTTTCTCAATCATCCATGGTAAAACCTGCCGAATTGAGAATAAGTTGTGGGAAGGAACCAAATTAATTTCAACTGATATAAGTTTGTTATCTTGCTGAGGAGAAAATTTCAGGCAGAAAATATTTCTGCCAAGCTATGTTTCTTGAGGTTGTCTTATTTTCCTCTGGGAGTTTTTTTTTTTCAAAGTAATTTTTAGCACAAGAGAAACTTAAATCATTGCCTCTAAGCAAACCACAAAATCCTTCCATTCTGAAAAATCTCAAGATAAAAAGTTGTGACTCCATCTCTCAATCCCACATCCGAAAAATTATCTTTTTCTTTTGGCAGCAATGGTTATCCAGTTTTGATACAAGTCTAGGTGTAATTTTTGTTCTCCGAAATCTCCTTCTTTGGGAAGGATGCGAGAATCTCAGAGAAGCTTTCTGCAAATCTGCCCGTGATGTCTTATCCAGCTGTAAGTAGAATCCGAGAGTTTCATCCCAAATGTGGAAAGTTTTGCTACCTTAAAGTCATTCACTTTCCTTGTTGCGCTTTTCCTTCCTTTTCAGCCGGTGCTAATTAACCTGTGTAGCTCTCTCGTTGCAGGAGGTCTGTGCAAACTGAGGGCACAACTCAACATACTGCAACAAGAGCTCTAGTGATTTGCAGTACCTGAGGCTTTGACCTCTGCCTTAAATCTTATACACAAAACTATTCAAAGAGCTAAATATGAATAGCAGAATGAAAAACTCTCACAAATTTCAGATGGAGAGTCGAGAAAGCTCCCTCAGAGCAACTCTGCCTGCCAGTTAGCCCAGAGACACTTGGCAGCATCAAAATGTGGGCTACCTTTGGAAAAGATGGTGCCTTGAAACCCAGGTCAGGGCAGCCAGCATCCCCAGCTGGCAGCCTCCATCCTGTTCTCATCTTGCTTGCAGGCACTGGTGGCAGGAGATAATTTTATCTTCCCTCCTCGTGCCTCACACTGGGGTGTTCACTACTCCTGACTCAGGAAAGTCAGGCATTTCCTCTCCCATCCAGCTAGGATGAGCCCTCACCAGACCACTGAAGTGCCAGCTGGGTGTCTGAAATTGCCTGAACATCCTGGATGATTAAGGTTAGCTATTCCTGGTTAGGTTTCCTCCTTCTTGCAACTATTACCTTTTAATGAATTTGTTTACCCTGCTGGCTGGGTTGTGACTGGACTGCCTGGAATCTATTAATAGCCAAATAACTGCGGCGGGTGGCTGGCTGTGTGAGTCTAGTGCAAGGATTATGTGGGACCCATCTGTAGAGGTATGCTGAGGTTTACAACTGCTGCATGGGAGCTGTACCAGGGGAACACAGAGAAATGCAGTAACAATGGGAGTGTGGGACCACAGGGTTCAGGCAGAGTATAGCTTTTAACTAACCAGGATTTTTTTTGTCTGCCCAGAAAAACAGACAGGCAAGATTCCTTCCAGATTCCTGTCTATAGATTACAAAACTCTTCCCCAGCCCAATGTGGCTACATCTGCTTGGCTGCAGTAGAAGTCAGCGATAACAATGCTCTGCGGAAGTGAAAGCTATCTGACTTCTTCCCCTTGCAGAGGGCACAATGTGGGGGCAAAATGATATACCTTGGATGAACACTGGGTGAAAATTTTATTCTGAAAAAGATTTGCTGAAAGTAAATTAATTTCTGATAATAAGATTCTCTCTGTTGCTCCCAGATTTCACATGTCCCTTTTCTGCCTCTCCAGCCTGTTGTGCTGTACTGGCTGCCTTGGAGTTTGTGGCTGACGCCAAAAGTTGAGAGATATGCCAGCAGTCTTTTCTTGATAGATGAAGTTCCTAACTTACCAATCTCACCATAAAAATACCCAAGCAACCCACACTCTGCTCACCCCTAGACTGTGCTGTAGCCAGCTATCACAACTATACTCACTTGCTATGATGTAAAAGTGAGGCTGAACTTCAAATGCTTTAATCTGTGTTTATTACTTCTAGTGCCTACTGAAGCCTGCATTTTGTTGAAGGACTTTTCTACACTCATTGCATTGCTTTATGGTCACCTCAAGCTCTTCTTCAGACCCTAGAAGACAGGACAATGGCCCTTCTTGCATCTGGGAAGATGATCTCAAGCTTCATGTTGCCCTTTGGAGTCTCTTGCTATGGGCTTCCTGTCTCCTGTCACTGCTGGAATGGGGCTGATCCTTTAGTGATGTGTGTGAATTACTGGGCTTGTTTAATTGAATACAAAATCAGAGTTCTTTGACATACAGTTCCTCAGACACTGCTTTCTAAAGCACACATTATTTTCTGCTCTAGAGCATTGAAACTAGCTAAACATTGGACTAGCACTTAGAATGCCCCCACATGTGGGTATTGCTGAGTCCTGTGCCACTTCACTACATTCACATGCTGTCTGTGCAGAAAATATTTTTTTGGGGGGGGAAATATGCATTTATGCTGTTCTAACAGCTTTCTCTCCCATACAAAATACAGCATAAAAACAACACAGCAGGTAACCGATCCTCAAAAACAGTAATGAGAGGGTAGAGGCAAATGACATAGCAAGCCAAAAGGTCAGAGGATCACCCACTAACTGTAACAGCTACCTAATTCTCTCCTTGGGCCCAGCAGACAGAACAAGGGGGATTTTTAGCCAGCAGGCTGTGGGGATCAAGCACTGAAAGGCAACTTGAGTATTCATCCCAAAATGAGAATGAAGTAATCTAGAATAGTATCTGCCTCGTTGTGGCAATGAGGGGGATAAATGGCTGCTATTGTGCTGCAACAGGCCTCTGGGGAAAACAGGCTTCAGGTGGTTTTGGACAAGTAATGCCATGTGTCATTTGTCTGTGTGCACACTCTTCCTCCCCCACACCTGCAAACAGTGCTGGAAAGATTCTGGGATGCCACATTAGCACTCCTTTCAAGCTTCTAACACCTCTATTGATACATTTACCCCATCACCATTTTAAACACACAGGTTAGAACTCAGCCTGTTATCCCATGGTAGGACTCATCCCCTTTCTACCAACTCCCCTCTCCACTGCTTATCCACAGCCTAGGGTGGCTTTTCAGGACACGGCTTAATGGCTGTGGTAGTAGGCTGATGGTTGGACTCATCCTTAGAGGTCTATTTCCACAAAAGCAGTTCTATGAGCCTGTGACCAGTTTCCCATTTCCACCATTTTCAATCCATGTGATGTGTGTTCCACACTCATCAACTACACCACTACTGTCTCATAAGTGAGCATAAATCCATGCATATACACATGTCTGCATGAACTCCTCCTCCCTACAAATACAAACATATGCTTAAATATTAAAACAGCCACACAGCTACTTCTGTAATTCCATATCTAGCTATTTTTTAAAGAGATGACTAGTAGCTTGAGTGTTAAACAGAGATGATTTTCAGAGAAGAGCACTTAAGGGGGGGGGGGGGAAATAGATTAAAAAATCAGTAAATATAACCAAAACAATAGAACAAAATAGAATGAAATTATAGACCAGTGCCTACTTACCCCTATCTAAAGAAAACTGCAGACACCCCAGGTACCATAACAACAACTATTATCGTACCTATCAAAAAGCTTACTTACATGCAGACCTGGCTCTGTCCTGGGAGCAGCAACTCTTTCAGCTTGATCCTAGCTGACCACTGCATTTAACTATTTAAGGAGCATAGGAGAGGAGTGGCCTCTGTTTCTTGCCTCTAGCAAGTAATCACAGGCACATTATGTATGAGGGAGTGTCAGCAAAGCAATGTGGTAACAGGTTACAATGGGCCTGTGAGTCTCCTACTGCATGGGAGCTCCAGACAAGTGTCTGTACGTGTTCTCTTATGCAGGGGGTGAGAATAGCGTGGAAATAGACTCAGCTGCCTCAACACTGGGCAAAATAAACCATAAAGGCTTCTCTGGAAGGGTGCTTCCTGCTGGACACAGCCCTTGTTAGAGTACATTGTGGGCCTGGGGTGATTTTAGTTTTTCATCATAGATCTGCCATTTTTTAAGTTAGAGGCACTCAAAAGTAAGAAAGAAAGGCAGAAGTGTCCTACACCTTCCTGCCCTCCCCCAGCAATGTTTGGCTCATACCACCTCCTCATGCCACAGAAAAGAGGCTATGCTGTTCTGCCTCTTGTTCAGTGTGCACCTACATCCCTGCTCATCCTGATTTACCCTTCTGGTGAAAGAGTGGGGAAAGAAAGTAGCCAGGAGTAGGAAAGGATACTGGATGAAGCAACCTCACTATCTTTCATCTTGTATTCTCCTACCCCAAACCCTTATATCCTGTTTTGCCAGCCGGGCATGGGTGTTTTACTCCATTCATACACCCTCTCCATGGCAAAACAACAGGAGTTACACCCCTTTGTGGACAAGTCCCCTTTCAAGATCAACACATAACACCAACTTACGGCTTGCAACATCTCTAATTTAACTTGGACTTTACCATGGGAGCCACAGACAACTGCTGTCCTGGGGTTACTTTGTGCAACCAGAACAAGTGAAGGCAGCTGAGGCAGGAGGAGAGCTCATGCTAGAGACAGCTTTTTTCCTTCTGTGGAAAGCAGCGGGGAGGAGGACTGTTAAAGACGAGGGTAAGCAGGGCCCCACAGCAGCAGGGTACGTCTGCCTTCAGGAAGTAGCAGAAGCTTTTGCTATTAAATCACAGTCAGACAGATTCATAAATTTTCCTGCAGGACTGAATTCAAACCACTCATTTTTTTCATGTCTAATCTTTGCTGAATAACACACAGTCCTTTGACTGTACCAGCGGCTTGTTAGCTGAGCTGCACCTTTGGCTAACAAGTGCAGAAACAGGATGAAATCAGAAGTGGGAAGCTACTGGTTGGAGGAAAGGACACTTGAGGGTTTCCAGGCAGCAAGATGATGGGGAAAGAGAGGCTGGGTGACCTCCTTCATGTGCCTTCCCCCATTTGTGTATAACCCCCACTGCACCAGACTGCCAGAGCTGTTTTACTGCTAATTCCCCACTCTCAGAGCAAAATATGGTACTAAGAGTACTACTGGTTTAAAGCCACAGGTGCTCTAAGAGCCAAAATCCCAGCAGATATGTGAAACATCATTAGGCTTGTCTATCTGGTCTTGGACCAGGTAAAGCTGGAGACTTGAGATATCTGAAGGAACCAGCAGGACACGATGCACACCCAGGTGGAGGCGCCAGCTAGCTCCAAGGAGCTACACGTCTGTCAGCACAGCTTATTTGATGGCTTCCCTGCAGGTCTAGTCAGGGTAGACCCAGGGCTACGCTGAAGTTACTGTCTTGTTTCCAGTCTTGGAGGAAGTGTGATCACAGCCAGGGAAAGGTGAGCTTCACACCTTGTCCTTTTGCCCTACATAGCTCCTTTGCAGCTCCTGTCCCCACCCTATGTCTACCTGGAGTGTGGAAATGGAAAACCCACCTGTTTTCAAACCTCTTCCCTAGTTTTGTTGGTCCTTTTTCTTCAAAACAAAATCAAGTGTTAAAGTATAAACACTGTTAACAAAGCCCTTGGTGATGATGGCCATCTGATCACCTGCACAACACTGAAGTATAGGCAACACAAACATACACTAAAGGTGGGGTTTGTTTCACTGCCTCGGACTCTAAGAGTAACTTCCCTGCTCAGTGGGGAAAGACAGCTAGCCATGAAGGATGATGAGTCCCTCTCTCAGCACAACATGCCCCCAAGCTTGCTTGCTAATGATTGTGATTAGCCTCTCACCTAACCTGATGCCAATAAAAACACTATGAGATGGACTCACCCCTCAGTCACCCCAAAGCAAAGGATGTAGGATTCTTACTTGTCTTTTCAAGGCAGGACAGCAAGGAAGCCAGGTCACTCAGAGAAAACATCCAGATGCCATTCTCAATATGGAAACAAGGAGCTGGAGTTTGGGAGATATAGAGGGGTTGGGGATGTGAGATGGAGCTCCAGTTCATCACAGGACTGTATCGCATTGCAGTGTGGATAGAGAGAGGCATGTAGTCACAGCCATGTATCTTGACCAGGAAGAAGCACTCAGCATCTGCCTTAGGGTGACAGCTCCTTCCTCCACCCACAGCCTTGGAAGTCTGCGGTGGTGCCAGGTTACACCTTTTTTTTTTTTTTTTTTTTTTTTTAATGAATGAAGGGTGAGGGAACAGGTTTGGAGCATGAACACAAAAGTACAGCCAGAAAAGGGAATCCTGACAACATTTCAGTGAAGGAGTATGAACCTGGAATAAGCTTGGAAGCTTCCATCAGCTTTTTTTGATAGGTTGGACTGGATGATCTTGGAAGTCTCTTCCAACCTGGTTGATTCTATCCTATTTTATAGGGGACAGATCAGGGCACATTAGTTGAAGATCTGATTTTATTAGTACAGAGGTTTCTTTATTTAAGGGGAAAAAAAGATAACCTAAAGAAACAATACCCATCAACAAGGCTATTTTATTCATATTTTTGTACAAATGCTGGATTTTAGAATGTTCATAGAATCAGTCAGGGTTCAAAGGCACCACAAGGATCATCTAGTTCCAACCCCCCTGCCATGGGCAGGGACACCCTACCCTAGATCAGACTGGCCAAAGCCTCATCTAGCCTGGCCTTAAACACCTCCAGGTACGAGGCCTCAACCACCTCCCTGGGCAACCCATTCCAGGGTTGTTGCCAGCTGTGTAGTGAGAATCAAAGCCCTGGAGGGGATTTAGTAGCTGGTGGGAATTGAAATAATTATCATGATTACACTCTTCCAGGACCAAGGACACCTGGAAGTATATGCAGGACATGACCAAGACAGGCAGATGTCTTTAAAATCCCAGGGGTTAGAGCGAGCCAGGATGGAGGAGTGGTCACACTACTGACAGGCCCAGATGAGCTTCAGACTTGAAGCATTTCCCATGCACACTTTCCTCTGCGGCGTGCTAGCTTGTTTTCCATGCTCTCACCCCCGTGGGATCTGAGGTGGATCATGTCTTCAAGTGATATTTCCTGTTGAGCCAGAGTGACTTGCCTGCCTTGGAGGAAGTGGGATGAAGGAATGTCTGGATCTAAGATGAGCGACGAAGCATTCCTCACGTGGCCAAGTCCTTCAAACAGACCACACTGGCCGCTGGGACACAGTTGGGGTAGTCAGGACCTCAGCCCTATGTGGTTACTTGCATGCTAGCCCTGTGACTTCACCAAAAAACATCTAGGTCATGCCCTGACAGGCATTTCTTACAGGAATGAACCATACCCGAGGCAGGGGTTTGGAGGGGTGCCCCTTTCCCAGCAATCCCTTCTAGAGATTGCAGTTAGCTGAAGAGCCCCAAGGTGACTCAGAGGCAGGGCCTTGCTTGCCTATGAGGCAAATGCACAGCACCCAGGAGGCTGGCATTAGGGTTAGGGTGCTCTGCAAGCAACTGGAGGGATCAGCGTTGGAGGAGAAGTATGTTGAATTTGCAGAGAGTTAGACAAGAACTGAGGAGGATTTGTTAGAGTACTGAGGTGGTTTATGTAGAAAACTCATTCCCAGGACCCTGCTTGGACAGGGCAATAATCTACTGTGTCCCTCTGCCAGTTTCCTACTGGTGGTGGCTGAGTCACCTTGGCTTCCTAGAAGAGGTTAAGGAGCACTCACTCGTGGTGGCTGAGAGTGAGGGCTGCAGGTATTGTCCTCAGTGCAAGGCAGTGCACACATTGCCTTTCACATAGGTCAGACCATGTCACAAACCACAGTGCCCAAGCTCCCGGGGCTGAAAATGAGCTGGAGCTTTCATTTTGTTGTTGCAATAGCAGGCCTTGGGCTAGTCCTGGCTGTCTGGTGACTTGTTTCTCTCTCTCCAAGCCCAAGTGTAGGGATGAGAAAAAGCTTGTCTGAATCCTTGAGCATTTATGCAAAACACTATTGCAGCCCTGATTGTACACTGGGGCTAAGTGGAAACAGCATGGTATTGGCACATCATCAGCTCAAAGGTCTCTGCTCCCTGCTCAGGCACTGCACTGCAGTCACACGACTCACTCCTTAATTGCTCTTTCCTACAGGAGTTTCAGATATTCCCAACACTCCTCCTTGGTTCTCAAGGGAGAATGCTGAAGAGCTACTTGTACACTGAATACATCAGATGAAAGAAAAGAGCTTCTGCCTTCTGTGAGATATGCAGTGTGAGTCAGATGATAAAAAAATATGTTATTAGAAATTGTGTTGTGAATGATGATAAAATTCTCAGGCAGTTAAGTTTAGGCTCTTTATTTCTTTCTTCCTTCCTTTTTTCCTGGCTTTTCCAACGTTTGTTTGCTGATCCTTCTAAATGCATTCATCTTCCTCTGTACTCCAGTGTAGCAGACCTCCACAGCTTTTGCTGCTCTTCTATCATACTCAGACTCTCCCTTTGTCAGGAAATTTCATTTTCTAATGATCCCTGAGCGCTGCTGTAACGCCACATTACTGGAGGCAGCTGTGGCAGCCAGCACTGCCGGGACCTGTTCTCTTGCAACAGAATGCAGTTCATACAAAAGATTTGGTAAGTGCTGTAATCTCATCTGTTCTTCCTCAATTAATTTATTTCACCTGTGGGCTCTGCTCTGATGTAACCAGCTCAGGAGCTGGTTGTCTCAGAGCCATATCCAGGTTTTGCTGCTCGCCTACGGAAATTCTGAATATTGTCTTTCAGTTGTATCTATGAAGTGAATTTATTTGTTGTTGTCTGATGTTCACACTTTTGGCTCCTGTCCAAACATATGGTAATACAATTCGAGTAGTATCACCTTCAGGACAGCCATAAAAGCCAGCGCCACTCCCATCCTGTGCTTCACATCCTGTTTCCACCACAGGCTACACATTAAGAAGCTCTTGCAGATGACAACATTACCCTGGGACAACCTGAGCCAGCCTGCAGCAGTGTCTGCTGTCGACATCAGAGGACAAGAGGTGCTCTACCCAGAGGGGCATGTGAGCAGGAAAACTAAGCACAGTGGGACACTGAGGACTGGCATAACCTGTGATGAAACCTCACAGAGACCTTGTTCTCTCCTATAGTTCTCTCCTGATTGTAGTGAGCCATCCGAGTAGGTGGAAGAGAAGGATAGAGAGGGCTAACAACATTGAAGAAGAACTTTTGTTTGTTGCCCTGCAACTGCAGCCACTGACAGAGATGCAGCTGCAGCAGGGTGGTTACCTTTCGGGGTATTATTTCTGGGCCGTCACTGTAATGAGCTTCTCAGACACTGGCCTTGAGATGGACATTTATGAAACCATAGATTGGGCAGCTGAGAACAGATGTCTGGGATCTGTCCAAAATATTTCAGAAATGGAAGGAGTTGCCAGCAGAGGATGAGCATTTGTGCAGAGTCATGATCTAGGGAGGCACCTGGGTACAGCCGTACAGTCACGCATGACAGGGTTGTTCAGTCTGGGATTGTTCAGCCTGCAGAATAAGAGTCTTAGAGGGGACCTTATCACTCTCTACAACTGCCTGAAGGGAAGTTGGAGTTGGAGTCAGCTGGGTGTCGGGCTCATCTCCCAGGCAACTAGTGACAAGACATGTCTGAACCTGTGCCAAGAAAGGTTTAAGTTGGATATATAGGAAGCAATTCTGCACAGAAAGGGTGATTAGGCACTGGAATGGACTGTCCAGGGAGGTGGTGGACTCAACATCCCTGGAGGTCTTTAAGGAAAGATTGGATGTGGCACTTGATGGCATGGTTTAGCTGAAGTCTTGCTGACTGTCAGCTGGACTTGAAGATATCAGAGATCTTTTCCAGCCTCAATGATTCTATGATTCTGTGCCAGTGTAGGCCCAGGCAGTTTGACAGGTTGCCCCATCTTGTTGCTATCAGTGTAATTGCCTGTTTCCTCCTCCCCTCCCCCTGGAGATTTCCAGATAAAATGTGTTACTCTGAACCAACTGCACTGGTGTTTAAAGTCTTTCCTCAGAGCACGCCAGAGGCACCCTCCCATGCAGCTGGCCACCAACTTGTATACACTAGCCTGTAGCACCCTGTAGTAGGTGCAGGCTTGCCCTCCTTATTGAAAGGAAGCTATGATGTGGTATAAAACCACAAACCCATCAGATGAACACTTCAGGTCACAACATCCCTTTTGTCCTTTTCCAAAATTTCACAGACTACTAAATTCTCTACAAATCTCCAAAAGTGCCACCTGCTCCTGTGGACAAACAAGGAGGAGAGCCCAGATGCAGGACATTGCACTGCCCATGGCATTTCCCACTGCAGAAAGTTGGCAGGGAAAGAGGAAGGAAATGGCAGGAAGGCAAAACCACTACCATCAGCGTGGCTGTGATGCCTCTCTTACCCCAGGTCCTTTACATCTTAGTGGGAGAGCTAGGAAGCAAGTGTGGGATTTTGGCATGGCTGCTGGTCCCTGTGAGCAGCTACTAGATGGATTCATTGTCATTTAACTTGCCTGAGAGTTACCTTTGCTATTACAGCAGTTATGCCTTGTATTGCACATGCTGTGCCACAAAATGCCAGGCACACAGCATGGCAAGTTAGTGTTGCTCCTTTTTTTTTCCCCGTGCTCGCAGATGACAGGATATCAGTCGACATAACACTGTTCTTCAGACCAGACCAAATTGTTTCCTTCACAGGCCGCAGGCTGGAATCTGGTGATGCCCTAAACCATAGGGTGATGCCCTTTTTTTTTTGACCCTGATGAGCCCAAATCAGGGTGAGATCCCATTGTTACTTGTCAAAGAGAGCACTGCCATCAGCAGAGACATGATCATTACCTCTACTCCTGCCCAAGCCTATTCAGGGGAATCCCCAAGGAGGAGAGCTGCTCCACATAGCCAGGATGGTCATAGTCCACTGAAGGAGCACGGGAAATGAGAGAAAAACAGGGCAGAAATGTGAGCTGGGATAGTTTGCCCTTGAGATATCTTCAAAAAGCCTGGCGGTTTCTGCATCTCAATGACTTCTGTGAGCAGAAGTAAGAGAGAGCATACACATAAAGAGATCCATAAGTGACTGTTTAACGTGCACATGTTGGATGAAATAATTTGATGTAAACAAAGAAGATCCTGCCTTTATTGCCTGTATTCTGCAGTGAGCTAGCCACTGGGAATTTCAATTAGCATGAACCAGTATGTTTCTTGTCTGCTTACTTTCATTCAGATTGTATTTTATTCTGTGACAAGCCCTTTCTCAAGGTCAGGATTTGGATCGAATGACTACCGGGCTGCTGTTGGAGAGCTCTTTTTTGGTTTTGTTTTTAAATGAGGAAAGAAAATAAATCATCACACAAGAGAAGGTTAATTTTAGGTGTTTGTCCTGCCATTGGCTGCCTGGGGGTAAATCTGTGTGGCTCCTTGGTTGGCAGAGGGTACCTGACTGATGAGTGTGCTGGTTTGTCTATTTCTGCACTGTAACTCTTGTGTACTAAGGTCAAAGCCAAATAGAAGTATGGGCAGAATTTGGTGTTCTGCTCTGCTCTCTGCATGCAGCTGAGGGTCAGAAGGCATTGTGCTTCTGGGAGTGAAGCTGCTGAGGCACCTGCAAGGCAAGCTTGGCTTGAGCAGCCTGGAGAAGGGCACTTGCCTGCAGGTGCAGAGTTGGTATGAGATTATTGTTTGCTCTCTTTTCCCAGATTTATTTTGCATTGTTAGGTGGGAAGCTGATAATAAAGACCTGAGAAAATATTGCCAGGGCAAAAAAGTCCCATCAGATTGGAGGTCTGTAAGCCTGCTGTTGCCATGGGCCTGAACGAAGATCAGAGGCTTAAGGCTTATGTGCACAACAGTGAACCAGAACAGCTGTTGAATCAACTATTTCTCTGACAAATTACCTGCCACTCGAAGCTGGAGGTCACAAGGAAAAAGGAAATTAGAGCTCAGACTTTGGAAACAATGGGTTAGATTACCCACTGATATGGCCCAGTTGACTGAGGCAGAGGGGTTATGCTCCTTTCTGCCAATCAAGGACATGTGGATCAGGGTGGGATTGTGCAGAGGGAGGTCCAAAGGCCAAAGGTTGTGGTTTGGAGGGAAACTTGGAGAGATATTGCTGATGAGGCTGTGCCAAATGAGCAGTACCCCTCCAGCAGGTAAATGTGCTGTGCTGAAGGGCAGTCCCAAATCAATCCCTGGTCCTCGAGATTAGATCAGAGTGAATGCACACAGCTGAGCTAATGAGCTGTGCTTTCCTTATATGAAGGTATGAAAGCTACCACATCTAGAAACAAAATCAAAACTATCATATACCGAGAATCCATTTACAGAGTCAAAATCAAACTCTGTTTCTGCGAAGGTCAGCTGTGGCTTGGGTTGTATGCTCTAGCTGTTGTAAAATTGCTATCACACTCTTCACACAATACTGAACTAAGTATTTTTAGAGTAAGTGCTCTCACATTTAGGTGTTACATTTTACTCTGCTTGGCTCTTGGTCTTGGAAGGCTGGTGGCCCCTGGTCCAGAGTGTGGATTTTGTGGGCTGAATGGAGGAATGGTTTTGCCAAGCCTGAGTTTCTCTGAAAATAAAGCACTGTAGCCTAATCAAAAGTCTAGGCTTGTCTGGAGAGAGGATTGCATTAGAGTCTTTGGGTTTTCTTCTGCTAAATCAGATCTAGTGGTCTCAATGTTTACTTGTAGGTTTAGTATCCATGTATTTTCCATCAATATTTATCTTCCCTTGTCTTTGATCTAAAGAACACTTGTGGGTGCAGTTGAAAGCTGACTCTAGAAACAATCATCCTTGCAAGCCCTACCCTAGAACTACTGAGAATTAATGACTTTACTTGACTATTTTGGCATGGTGTGAAGTTTGTTTCTTGTAGTTTGAAGGTGCTTGACTGGGATTATTTTTCTGCCTGAACATGTCCACCAAGCCAGCTGTGCAGACAGCTCTGGTCTCAGGGAGTAGCCTCCTGCCCACTTCACCAGTTAAACACAGTGTGACCTTTCACAACCTCCTCCACCAAGTAATCACATTTGTGCTGGTCCCTTGAGCAACTTCTTGAGAAAGGCTTCGTGGAGGTTTCACATGTGTAGCTGATGGCTCCAGCTGGATAAGGAGATTAGGGAGTGAGTTTGGCATAGTGATAACAACGTGTAAAAATGAAACAGGATGCCATAGCAATATTACATAAGATAATTCCAGTTATCGGCTGCAAAGAATGTTCTGTTTGCTTCTGATTGCTCATATCTTCTATTTTTATCAGTTTCCTTCCACTTGTCTTTGTGCACGTTTCCCGCTGTGGCAGGTCTGATCCAACCAACTGCATATAAAGATAACACTGATAACCAGAGAGCAAGGAGAGAGAGAACTCAATTTAGACTTGCACACTCAGTCTGCCTTTGACTGTGAAGTGTTTTCCAGGTGGACTACTTAATGCTAGGGGATTGATCTCTTGTACCTACAGCTCTAAGGATCTCTGCTGGCTATAATGAAAAACCAGCTGCAGATACAAGTTCTTCATGAGACAGGAAATATGAAATGGGGCCTGAAGCTCACTAGGTTGGTGAGAGGGGAAGGTTTTGCAGTGAAGATGAAATATGAGCTCTCAGTTTGGGCTTCATATGGTAAGGTTGTGCACATCAGGCTACAGAGTGACTACACACTGGCACAGAATTGCTTTCCTGTGTTCTTGTTCTGCCTGGATATAAACCACTTCTAATCACTGCTTAGGGCATGCTGGTTTCAACCCCAGCACTGCACCCATGCTTCTTATAGACAGTCGGCATCTGGCTTTCTTAAATCTGAGCTTGGGCCATCATTCACATTCTGTGTGAACTCACACAGACCTGTCCTCCAGTAAACATACTCCCATTCTCACAAATGACTGCATGCTGCCAGAGAAGAGCAGTTGCACACTGCTGCATGCCACACGCATGGCTGCGGAAGCCTCTAATAGACGTATTGCAGCAGCTTTGCAAGCATGATCCAAGGAGGCATGTTTTAGGTTTGGGGGGACTGCAGCAGTCACAGAGTTTCCCAGAGTTTGGGCAACCCAAAGAAGTTTCTAGGGCAGGTAGGAAAGGGGAGAAGAGGGAGACTTCATCTTCTCATGAGTTAGTGGCTATATAAACTAGTCAAAACCTGCCCTGGATCTTCTTTGCCCAAGGCATAAGGCCTAACTTTCCTCTCCAAGTATGACACAGAATCTTGTCCTCATTTGTGCTGTACCTCAGTTATTCATAAATATTTTATTAGTATGGCTTTGTACACACAACTTGTATAAACTTGGTGCAAAACAAAACTTCTTAAAACAAATACAGGAGAGAACCTGCTATATTGGGCTTTGATTTTGCATGAGACCTTTGTGAATTGCCATCACATTGCTGTTAACCATGTAGGGTTTAAATTCAAAATGCCATTTCTGTATCATGCTGGCATTTCTGTGTCATGCAATTTCTATTATAAAAATCATAAATAGCCAGAGAGCAATATCTGTGCCTGGAGTTATGCTCATTAGGCCAACAAACAGCAAGGCTACCAATTAGAACAAGCCACAGGTGATGGAACCAGGGACTTTAGCTATTGGAGTCGAGAGAAAAATAAACCTCTGAGTCTCCCTGACTATTTTAAGTCTCCTGAGCACAAGAGTTTTAAAGTTTGGACCAAGGAAAGTGCAACACCTGCCTAATGAGCTTCAGATTCTTCAGTTTTCCCAATAAGCAGAAGACTGGAAAACGTGACCTCTGTGTGGTGGTAATTGTATGCCAGGTTTCTTGCCTGTCTTTGGTCTATGGCAAAGATGATGAGTGAACTAATCAGATGTTTCTAGGCACTCCTTGGCTAGTGAATGCTCTTTCTCCTAATGCCTGAAGTCAGACATCAGTCCCATGTCAGCTGTCCTCCATGACTCAGTGGTAATGACTGAGCAAGCAGGAGCTGTGTTTATAAGCCTTGGAGGATGCATGGCAGTGCAAACTGCAGCTTGGCTCACACTTTATGTCTCCAAAACTGTTATTATGTGATCCATATTTATATAGAAAGGGATTTCAGAACCTTGTACTACATGTAGAGAGAATTGGCTGTCCTGAACCCAGCTCATCACATGTACTCCTACCCATCCTGTGATCAAAATGATCCTTTCTAGCCTTAAGAAATCTGCATCACCAGAGCACCCCAGGAGGCCTAGCTACCCAAAGGATGCCTTGTGCAAAGCCATTGGGCTCCAGGTGGGCACAAGGCCTTCAGAGAATCACTGTGGTAGGAAAAGACCTCAAGATCATCAAGTCCAAACATTCTCTAACAGGGCCACTACTGTACCATATCTCTAAGCACCGGACAGCTTTTAAATACACCCAGGCATGGCTATTGAACCATTTCCCTGGGCAGCCTGTTCCAGTCTTTGGTAACCCTTTTGGTACAGAAGTTTTTCTTAATGTCTAACCTAAACCTCTCCTGGAGTAATGTGATGCCTTAGCTTCTGTGCTGGGTGGGGGGGGACTACTAACCCACAGTTATTCCTCCGTGATTACCAGGCCCAGTGTCATTTCTTGGGGGGGGGGGTGTGCAACAAAACCTAGACTCCCCTAAGGCAGGTGTGGGCTACAGTGGAAAATTACGTGCAACCAGGATTGCTGCACCAAACACCAGAGCCAAGCTTTCCCAGAGTATTGCAAACACTGGCAGTTTACTTGAGGTGAGGAATTTGCTCCTGACATTTTGCTATGTCTCCAGATCTAGGTGTACTGAGAGATATCCTAGCACCCAGGCTTGGCCCTGGTTAATAGGGTGTAGAAAGGGGACGGGTGAGTGGGTGCCAAGCAGGTATTACTGACACTTCTACTGTGAGCTTGTGAAACAGGTTAGGAGGAAAAAAATATCTGAGGCCACAAGTGCAGTTTGCAATTCATATTTTATTGCTTTATACAAGTGAAAAAAACAGGGGGGGAAGGAGAACTACAAGATTGAAAGGTAATGTGGAGGACCACAGTGGGAGTCTACGACTGCCACTGGTTGGTGATTTGCAGCCTGGTGGCTCAGGAAGGTGTTATGATTACAGCAGAGTGGTTCCCCTCTTTTTTTTTTAATAAATAAAATGGCAAAGCTTAAAAAAAACAAAAGAAAGAGGAAGCCAACTAATGCTGACCATCACCCTTGTCACAAATAACCACACTGGAACCATTAAAATAAGGTGACCAGCAAGTGCCTAAATCCAAAATACCTGAAAACACATGGAGTGGAGTAAGAGCTGTGGGAGGGAGCCCTTTTGACAAGCTTAATGTTCAAAGGTTTTAATGTAATTAAAGGCCATTTTTGATACAAGTTTAAACATACTCAGAAATGCTGCTTGGCCTGCCTCTGAAGAACCAGCAAAGAAAAGCATCTGCACTCTCACAGTGGGAGTGAGATATAAGGAATAAACAAAGGACACCATCAGATCCCAAAAGAGCAATGCCCAAGCTGAGAAGACAACATTTTTCCAAAGCTTGAGTTTGGTTTACATTCCTCTGGAGGAAAAAGTGACTCAGATAATTAAGCTGATGGAGATTTTCCAAGCTGTTCAAGATACTGAAAATGTGTATCTTCAGCTCAGTGGTAGACCCCATATATATTTTTAACAAAACCAAACAAACAACTCTGCATTTTTAATTGTCCTAAGTATTCTGGGGACACAAACTTGGCTGGAATACTACTTTAAAGAAAGTGTAGTGCTAAAGAAACACCTATACATGGAAAAAAGACACGCTGTGACTGGTATTGCTTGCTCATCCAAATACTTGGGGCTATCTGCCCTCGCCTTACCTTTGAAGCAGCTGCCCTGCACAGCTTGCTTTCAAGCCTTTCCCACTTCTCTTTCCTCTCCAGTAGCTAAGAATGGGATGTGTATCTGCAGAGCAGAAGTAAGAACCCTTCCTGCCCAGACCGTTGCTTCTTTGATCCCTAACATGAAAACAGGCCTCAGGCTGGTGAGGTTGTTATTTTGACCAATGCAATGCTCAAGGGAGCCATATTTCTCCCTTTTAACAGAGCTGGATCATAGCTGCTGCTGCAGAAACTGAATTCAGCTGCCACCATGCCCCAACAGCTCAGTAGATGCAGCCTCCTGAAGGAGGGAATATGTGGGGGTCGAGGGAAGGAAAAGCTTACTGGCAAGGACTTCATGCAGGATACTGTAAGAGATAAACAGCTATATGGAGGGAAGCTGCTCTTGGGAACTGGAGGAACTGCTCATGGACTTCGAGTCAAGCACAGACATAAGCTGTGATGGTGTCTAAATATCAGACACTTAGCTCTTCACAGAACTGCTCTTCACAGAGTAAAAATCCACTTTCTGATTAAAGGCCAGCAATTAAATCTTGTGCAACAATTAAATATGATTGATACTCTTGAAACATTACATGCTTGCATGGCATAGACCATATGAGCTGCTGAATATTTGTGCAAGGGGGGATGCTGCTACCAGGATCAACCTCTGTTCATGAGAAGGAAAATCAAAAGTAGCCAAAAGACCAGTCTGAGACACCTGCTAGGAACTAGGGACAGTCTCTAAAACATTTCCCTCCAAAGTCTGCATTTATCCGCAGAAATGTTTTGGGTTTTTTTTTGTTTGTTTGGGGTTTGGAGATTTTTTTGTTTGGTTGGTTTGGGGATTTTTTTTTTTTTTAAGTAATCTTATTCTAAAACTTTATCTCAAATTGGTGCATGATTCTGAAAGAAACAGGTAGTCTACGATGTTGTACAAGTTATAAAATGATTGTTCCATGCCAGGCAAAAATGCAAATGAAATACTTCAGCTACTTCTTAAAGAATCTCTTCTTGAAAATGGTTGCCTAAACCATACTTGGAAGTTAAGCTGGGATTTAATTACATGAACTACTGCAAATGTTCACGCTGGCAACACCAACATTTGATTTTTTAGGTGAAGCTGATGAGTCTGTGATATTCCCTGAGTGTCACCTGTTCCTGATCACACAGTGACTGCCATGAGGTACTGGTGACTGGGAACTTTGACAGCATCAGGGCCATCACAGATCTGTCGGCTTCAACATCGGTTATTCAGCCTGATTGAGATGAGTGCCTGCAGCTCTGCAGATGGGCAGCCTGGTTCATATCAGGCGTCAGTCGGCTTGTCCCTGTGCAAAATGCAATCCTTTCTCCCTTTTTGCTAGGAAGACTTTGCCTCGGGAATCTGCATGCCTGGCTGCTCCACGGCCAGCTGGTTTTCAAAGACACAGCACAGCTTGTAATTTTCTATGAGCTTGGCTTGAAAATACTGCTTGTCCTTCTTGTGCCAAATGTCTGTGGCAATGTAGGTGTTGTAGGGGTCGTGGGAGTCCTCCAGCTTCCTGGCACGGATGTTGGTCAGCATGACTGCTACTGTGAAGAAGCCAAAGAGGCCAACCATCATCAGCACATAGATGATTTCCAGGTTGGTGCTTACACTTTTGACCTGGGAAGGTGCAGAGGTATTTGTGTGCTCCAGATAGTCTTGAAGCAGCTTGGAGAGGAGTGAATTCATGGTTATGTTGTTAGACAGCACCAACATCTTGTTCCTCTGTCCGTAACACTTCTTTCTTCCTTACTAGAGAAGAATAAAGGAGCATGTCATCAGATAAAGATACAATTCCTCTGGATCCCTTTCCTGGCTTGCCTCCTCAGCAAGAAATATACTTCAGAGCTGGCACAGAGCCAGGGCATCTGGACAGGCCTGGAGGGACCTCTTCACCTTCTGTTTCCAAGCCAGGCTAGGTAGGTTAAGTCCATCCACCATAGACACCTGCCTTACAAAACCTCCTCAGCTTTCAGAGACTGTCATGGTGTGCAGCTGCCTCAGCTGTTGGTCACTCACCCACATACCTCACCCAGGCCTCCTGTGCTGCTATTTAAGGCTCATGACTTTTCCCCTGAGTCCCCATAGGCATGAGAAATGTCTTACTCATGTTCTGCTTCAACTGCCTTTGGCATTGAAGATTGTGATCATGGCTTCCTTTGTATCCAAGCTCCAGTGAGTGGAAATCACTGACTGAATACCTGCAAAAAGAGTGTTCCATCCACCCTGCTGAGGAGTCTTGCCTTTCTTCTGCAGCTTTCATAATGATATACGTCATGCAAAACCATACAACCAAACCTCTGACAAAACTGCATTTCACCCTAATTTCAAGGAACTTTCGAATGGGCATTTGCCCTGATGGGCATTTGCCCTAGGAATGGACAGAGAGAGAGTCTGTAGTAACTACCTATGCAGCAGTGGAAAGAAAAAGCATTTCTCCCTTCATCTTCACTGCTGCAGTCTTTCCCCAAGTAGTTCATTGCTTTCCCCTTCAAAATAAATGGCTAAGCAACCAGTGTTTTATTGTCTGGTTAGAAGGACTTCCAGAGACATCACTGCAGGTCAGAAACAGGGCAGAGAATGGTAACACCAAGAAGCACGTGGACATTCAAGACCACCCCTCCACAATGCTCTGCATTGACAGTCTTACACAAGAAACTGAAGGGTCCCTTCCCCTTTCCAACATCAGCTCCAAATTAGTTAATATGAGCAACCCTGTTAGCACTGCAGTCCCAAAGCCTCATCAGCCAGGTAACATGACTGACACTCTTGCTACAATGCCTAATTTAAATGTCTCTAGAAAATTAAGACTGGCCTCCCTCTGGTTTTGCCCTCAGCACATCTGAATGAGGTACTGTTATCCAAGGTGACTTCTGTGACAGCAATCTTGTAATCATGTAAGATGGCTGTCAGTGCTTTCTACAGTTTTTAATTCATGAGAGCAGGCCAGCATGTTACCAAAATCTTCTTCAGCATACTTACCCTTTGTTGTGTTGGTTTATTTAAGAGGTACTATAATACACTCATTTATAATACATCAAGAATGCAATGAACCTTTGGGCAGAAAGCCACCAAAAAGCCTAGGCGCCAATTACCCCCTTCTGTGGGGGTGACATTAATGATGTTGTGCAGGACCTCTGCACAGGAGAGAGATTAGCTGTGCATACAGCCTCCAGCTGATGGTAGTGTCACTGAAGTAGATGAGATGTAACTGGAGGCTTCTTTGAAATGCCTGTGCCTTGCTATGGCATAAATGCTGTAAAAGGAGATGCTGAGGCAGAGGAAGTGAGGCCACTGCTCTTACAACCTGCCATCCCTCTTATGGAAAGCAGTTATTTGCAGGTGTGTTCTCTGCCAGCAGGTGCTGTCAGCAGCCAAATGAAGTATACAGTTGATGCAGACAGGAATATGATCAAACATGCTCACATGAATTAATTGCTAATGCAACTGCGTGTGCTGAGTTTTTTGTGTGAACCCTTTTGCTAGACCTCCCAGCTATACACTCATGGATTTAGGACTATGTCTCACTTGAAGGTCAGATGCTCAGCCCAGGATGCTAAATTCTGTTGGAGAAAACCCTGTTCTCCTCACCAAATATCCCTGGGGAACACAAGTGGCAGCAACCCCCACCAGATGACATCAGACTGCTTTCTCTGGCAAGTGGGAGACCTCTGGGGGGCCAGGTCAGGCCCTTGTGGACTCAGACTCACTATGCTCCAAGCAAGCACTTCCTGCAATGAGGTGCCTTGCCAGCAGGAAAAACAAGCACACATGAGACTACGCCTTGGTATTTTGGCTTTAAATACAGCCGAGCCTGAGGGTGGCAGAGGGAGACAAAAATCATCAGTACAAAATAATATTTGGATCCAAATTTTGTTCAGTTGCATGAGTCAAAGCTGCAGGAAATAACATCTTGGCAGCTTGAGCTTTATAGTTAAAATCTATTCACATTTCACAGCTGCTTTCAGATCCTTTAAGGAGGAAAGGAAGAGAAAAAGAAGTTTAAACCTTTAGCTGAGATTACTTCTCCTAAGTGTGTGGAACATGTCGACACTGTGAAATGTAAAGCTGCTAAGAAATCATACTGCAATGATTTTAAGGCAAAGAATAATTGCACTGGATCTCTCAACTGGTTTCCGGAAAGACAAGCAGTAATTTCTCACAATAATTATCAGTAGCTCTAAAGACACTTCAGGTGCTGATGAACTGGCATTTTGAGGCTGGATATCCTCAGTTACCTCCCTAAATTATTTTGAGAGGTTTCTGATGTTTGAAAGTTGTTGCTCACTTCTGGCTTGCTCTCATGCTGGCTGGGCTGGAAGCTGACAGGAAACTGAGTGGCCCCATCTCTGCAACCACATCAGTTCTTGGTAATGGGAGAGGTTAAGGGGGGGAAAGGGCACTCTACTGGTCCCCAGGAAATCACCTCCTGAAATTTTAACAAGCCTAAAAGCCTCACCCAGCAATTCACAAGCCCTGTGCAATTCCATTTTTCCAGTGGAGTTGCACAGAACAAACACAGAGCTGAACTATGCGGGACTGGGCAGAGCCACCTGTGCCACTGGCCTACTCCATGACAGGTGGCCACATGTTACTATCCCAAAAGCTCTTTCTTTGACCACAACAAGAGCTCCCTGCTACTCTTCCCAGACAATTGCTGATGGACTGAAAATCACACTTAGTCTCTTTGTGGACCTCCCTTAAGGACCTCTGAGTAACATCACACTTGGCCTCAAATCAGCATTGTGGTTTACCCAGGTTGTATCCTGGTAAGACAGGACCTCACCTAGGGTGGTGGTCTCCATTCCACACCATCCCACAGGAGGTTTCAGTGCGTGCTTAGAGGGTCATCTCTTCTACCTCTCTTGGGAAGGGGGGAAGAAATGAGCAGTGAACTGCCTCTGTTAAAAATTACCTGGGGCAAAACTGAACAGTTCAGCAACTCTCTCACTAGCCAGTGATTCAGAGGGACTTTCCTAAGGCTGGCAGCAGCCTGGGCCACATCCTTTTCTCAGATGCATTGCTGCTTATCCATCCATTACACTACACACAGGTGAGAGATCTTCAAAGCAAAAGCAACGAGCTCAGTGCAGGTTGCATTCCAACACATGGGTTCCCCAGCAGTGGAAATGTGCTGTTGGCTTTGTCCATGATCATATTTCATCAGGTGTCAACAATGACTTGAATCACTGCCCTTTCAGCCATGGTCTGTGATGCCAAGTAGTACCACTGAAGCTGGGCCTCATACACTGTGCCTTGTCCCTTTCCTCACTGTCATGTGCCACTTGCCTTCTCTTTCTCATGCCATGTGTTTCTTGGGGAAGGTGGAGAAAGACCTCCTCAGCAAGTTTGCCAGTGACACTAAACAGTAACAGTGTGATGAGGCTGACACATTGAAGAATGCCATCCAGAAGGACTTTGACGGGCTGGAGAGGTGAGCATGTGTGAGCCTCACAAAATTCAACAGGGCCAAATGCACTTTGGTTGGGTCAGTCTCTGGTATCACTACAGACTGGGGGGATGAAGTGATTCTAAGCAGCTCTGTGGAAAAGAACTTGGACATATTGATGGGTGAAAAACATAATTTGAGCCAGCAATGTGCACTCACAGCATAGAAATCATCAGCTGCAACATGAGAAGCGTGGCCAGCAGGTTGAGGAAGGTGATTTTCCCCTTCCACTCTCATGAGACTCTACCTGAAGTACTGTATTCACCTCTGGAGGTCCAAGAGTAAAAAAGACATGAACTACTCAAGTGGGCCCATAAGAGTGCCATAAAAATGATCAGAGAGCTGGAACACCTCTCCTGTGAGGACAGGCTGAGAGAGTTGAGGTTGTTCAGTCCGAAGACGAGAAAGCTCTAGGGGGACCTTAGAGTGGCCTTCCAGTTCTTAAAGGGAATCTGCAAGAAAGATAGGAAGGACTCTATTGAGGTATGGGGATAGGACAAGAACAATGGTTTTAAACTGAAAGAGAGTAGACTTAATTGGCTGTTAGGAAGAAACTCTTTACTGTGAAGATAGTGAGACACTGGAACATGTTACCCAGATAAGTTTGTCAAGTTGGACAGAGCTTTGAACAACCTGATCTACTGGAAAGTGTCCCTATCCATGGCAAGGGAAGTTGGAATCAGATGATGTTTAAGCTCCCTTCCATTGCAAGTAATTCCACGATTCTGTGATCCAGTGTCTTCATAAAAAGTGTGGATTTAGGATGGCAGGCAAGGTGCCACAGTAATTTTCTGGAGTTTAGGAACGAAAAAAAAAAAGGACTCTAGGGAGACAGGTCTATATCATAACTGTCTCTGTGTAGTCATACAGATATGGCCTGCAGTTTCTGCAGTCAGTGGAGGGAGGAAAAGCATTTGAAGGCAGCTTAACCACCCTTTCCTAAGCATTGTGGAATGCTGCTTATAAACAAACAGGTTCTCAGCAGGTATAAACCCACTAATTCATTCTAACTTCAGTGAAAATCTGAGGGTCCTATACAGTGGGGGTTTTTTTTTCTGTCTGATGGCATGGGATGCCTTTAACCTAGGCATTGCTCTATGCAGAATTTACCAGGGAGGTACTTGACACAGGTGAGTTGTTCCTTGCAGTGGTGACAGGTCACCAGTAGTGGGAAAAAGCAACCAAAATCAATATCACCTTCCTCATACATGCCAAAGTCCTCTGTATAGAGAAGAATGAGTCCTGCTCTGCTTGTTTCCAAGCACGTCATCAGTTCACACTGCTTAGCCCCTCAACCTTTCCCACCATATGCTGCTGCTCCCCAAAATCTGTGGTTTGGGCAAGAACTTTGGGGTGCATCAGGGGGAAGGGAGAGCTCCTAGAGAAGGGTGGCAGTTTTACAGAAGGAAGAGTGAAAAATAAATGTCTACCATCTACTTTGTTAATTGTGGTATCTCTACTCTGGGCTGGAAGGAAAACTGAGAGCTGCCTCCTGAAGGAAAAAAGGTTGGAGGATCTCTAACAGAGGGCATGTGGCAAGGCTGCATTCTAGCAGTTGACAGTGTGAATTAGGGTAGAAAGCTTTAAGCCACCAATGCTCCTTGGTTTAAAAAGGCTGCCTGTGATGGAGGACTGTGACAGCCAAGCTCAGTTACTCCTGGAGCTGTGAAGCAGGACGTGCTGTGAGACTGGATTTTGGAGATGCATGGGCAGTGTGAATAGGCTTCACATGTGTCATGCTTATCTGCCATCTCAGAAACCACCCCTGAGCATGGCTGAGGCCCTGTCTCTCCAGTATGACTATGCTACGAGAGACCTACCCTTAATCTTAACCTCTTGAACATCCAAATGCAAACAGCTATGGAGTGCTAGAGCTGCAAAATGCAAGTCCATGAGATTACCTGCACAATGCAGAATCTGACCCCAGATGGGTCTGAAGAGAGGCCAAGCTGAGCCTGGAGAACACACTGTGCCTGTCTAGGTGATGAGGCAGCTGCACCCACTGCTGATGGGAAGATAGGGCCATGATGGGGATATCATTACAGAGCTGTAAACTGACATTTGAGTTCAAGTAGAGCAATTTGCAGCTGCAGAGCATCTAGCAATTAATATAATTTCTGTCTGCCATACAAATGTCAGAACTCACACCTGGCTGGTTCCCAACAAAGGCAAAGCAGAATGGGTCTGTCTGCTCAGAAGCAGGCTGAAGCCTCCCTGAGCCTGGATGCCACTGCCAGCGGAAAGCACCCAACCCAGCTGGAGCTGTCAGCTCTGTTGCTGTCTGAGTTGGGCTTCTTTCCAACAGCTGAGCTTCAATGAAGATGAGATGTTGTTGGGCTGCAACTGACTGCTGGGGTTTAAAAAGAAGAGTTATTTTTTTGTCATGTAATGTACCTAGAGGGTATGACACTCAGCTTTGGATCTCAGTGGGAATTTTGTCCTTGAGCATTAGGTGGGCAAATTGATTCACTTTGGTTAGCTGTACTTTTCTTCCCTGCCGAGGTTAAAATGTGGTACTTGTTATGTAAACAGAGATGGATGTTAGATGACAGATGCTCATCTCCTAATACAATTTTCTTAGCTCTCACAAATCAAAGGACCTATATTCTAATTTATACTAAGCAAACATCTCCAAGAATCCCTCTTTCTTATGTTGCTGCCAAAAGCAGCAGTACCCAAGCACTAGAAACTAAGGGAGCCTAGAGGAATGCTTATCTTTAGAAAATGCAATATTCCAGCAACTTCTCATCAGCTGATGACACACACAAAAGCCCTGTTCTACACTAGTAGCAAAAGTTAGCACAGCACATTGCACATCCTCCTATATTTTCTGCCAGGGACATGCTTCTCCACAGCCATAAAGCAATAGCTCTGCTGACCTCCCTGGCTCATTTCCCTGGCTATTTGTTACAGGGATGAGTAGGTCAGACAACTTTCTGGAGGACAGATTATTGCACAAGATAGACCCAATTCCTCTGTCCAGCTCCTGGAAATTTTGCAATGGTGCAGCATCCAATACTCAGATTCTCTCAGAAATGGGACAACAGCACAGTCCAGAATCAGCGTTGTATGGGTAGATTTGAAGTGATAGAGAAGATTCAACCACCTTCTGCACAGCCCACCTGTCACTAGCAAGTCTGTAGCCTCTCTCTATCAGTCCTAGGGCTATCCATCCCTACTCACCAAAGCAATGCTTCAGGCCCACGTGCCACTTTAAAAACCAACACTCATGCAGTGGGCTACATCAATTTCTTCCACAAAGCACCAGTTTCAGCCAATTTAAATAAATAACTAAATTTAAAAAAAAGGAAGAAATAAATCTAGTCTTCTTACATGCACTGTATCAGACTATGTTGAAGCAGAAAATGTAACAGCCTCCCCAAAAAATACTCAACCAATTTTATCCTCTCAGTTGCAGCTGCCTTGGAATTGCACCCAGCTCCAAAGAGCAGGCAAACACTGGCACGACTGTAACAGCAAACAAAACCTAGCAGGCAAAGCTCTGGCTCTGTCTTTGCCTTCCTCCATCAGTTCAGCTCTGCAGCTTAGCAGTTCCGTGGCTTTTGCTGCCTTCCCAAATCTCCACCACCACCTGCTCTTGTCCCCAGCCCCTCTATACAGAGTGTCGGTACAGACCTGTCAGCACAGCTGGGTGCAGGTTCCAGCCCCTCCTGGGGAAGGAGAATTAGGAAGACGTGAGTCCTGGAAAGCCCCTGAGGTGAGAGTGGGCAGAGGCTGGCTCCTGCAGGGACAGCAGCCTGGCTGTCACTGTCCCCTGTCCCCGGGATCAGTGCAAGAGGTAAGAGGCAAGCAGGAAAACATTCAGCCTCACCGGGCTGGGGGAGGGCAGGAGCCCGTGGCGTGGGTGCCGTCAGCCACCCTCCAGCTGCAGGTGTTGGCTCCAGCCCTGGGCACACAGGTGGGAGGTGCTGAAGGGGCATAGGGGCAGCTCCTGAGCTGGCACCTGAGGCTACCACAGGGCCCGGCACGGCAAGATGCAGGCAGTGCATCACAAGGGGAGAAGGAAGAGATGCTGGGTTGTTGGGGTATCACCAGTCCTGCTGCCCTGGCTGAATGCCATCTGCCCTTGCACCCTGACATTCACCTACCCTCTGCCCTGCACACTCACACACACAAAGGCACCATGCCCTGTGGGTCCTTGAGCCCAAAGGGACCAAAGCTGTGCAGATAGGCACATATGGAGGCATTTATGGAAACAGCAAGAGCGTCAGCAAAATCCTCTGGGATTAGGAGCTGTGGTGATTTAAGATGAGGGACATTTTCCAGTGACATTAAAGCCTTCAGAGTGTGAGAAGAGAGGGAGGGAATCATTTCCACTGAAATGAATGGATGAAAGCAGTATCTTGGTATTTCTTTGCATGCCAGCTTTCAGGAGGTTTATTCTGTGCTCTCAGTGGAGAGGAAGGGGAAGGATGCAGCCAATGTCTGTGACATTGAAGAGGGAACAGGCTGTCAACAAGATAGAATAATTTTGGAGGCTGGCTGTAGGCAGGAAGACACCTTTAAAACTTCTCTGGAGGAGGGGTGGACAGCACCAGTAACTGTCCTGAGCTGTGCCCAAAGCCCAGGAAAATTCTGGCTTGCTTCTGGTCCACATCCTGTGTTCTCACTTTCTTTCTTTCTTCCAGAGCAGAAAAAATAAATTTCATTTTGCTTCTGGGAAGCCTTGTGCAAGATCTGATACTTCTTGTTTTTGTGCACCCCTCAACACCCCCATAGCATTCTCCTTTGAGACCTTCTAGTTGTGTTTAAATGCCTGCTATTGGACACAGTATATGTAAGGCCAAGGAAGACGTAGAAGTTGAAGTGATGGCCCAAGTTCAGAAGGAGTCTGTAACAGCATAGGACTACTCACCTAGCACTGAAAAAAGTGTTTTCCTTCCCCAGGAGATCAGCAGCATGAATCCTAAGCCAAATATGGCCACCAAAATACCATAATAAAAAGAAATCATGTGCCCAGGAGTGTGCTCTCATGCAAATCACAGAAGAGTGTCCTGAGAATTCAGCTGAAACTAGAGCATTACCAGGAAAAGATGCTGACATAACGATGGGCTGTAACCAAATAGGCAAACAGTGCATTGCTTGATAAACAAATTCATTAAATTTCCCAGCAATACTGAGGGATCAAACATAGGGTTAGGGCAGTGAGGGATTACACCCCACTCCAGACAGCCTGAGCATGCTGAAAAGTGCTGCCTGAGTCCTGGACAGGGTCCAGAAGAGGATGAGGGAGGAGGAGGAAGAACACAGAAGGAGAGCACACATGGTCAGTGACAGCAGAGGACAAGCAGTCAGGCCCTGCTTCCTCCTTGTGAGAGAAATCTGGGACAAAATCAGATCATATAACTTCCTGGCCCAGCCTTCCTCATCCCATGGCTGAATACCCAGGAAGGTGTTGGGAAAGAGGAACATTGTTTAGGTGTGGACTTCATGGCAGCCGCATCCTTCTTTTGGGAAAGGTGCATGCATGGACAGGAAGCTGATGGGACACGAGGCAGGCTGGGCACCAGTGCCCCAAGAAAGCACTTTGAACCAAGGCTTAGAGGCAGACACCTCATTTTGTGTCACCATCCCACAAGGCAGGGCAGCACAAAGGATGACAGGCCATGGGAGCACCTGAGCTGGAGCAGCACCACCTAAACATACAGTGGGGCAATATCATCATATCCACACTGAAACAATCAAAGCTTTCCCTGTGGAAGACAGCACATCACAGGGAGCAGTCACCTGGGAAGGCAAAGGGTGAAGTGTCTACATCCCACCCTAATTGCATCAGGGAGGTTACCAACCGTAAAAGGGATGCTATGGGCACCTGGCAAGGAGTGAACTCCTGCCTCAGGAGGACAAGGGGTGAGTCTCCCTTAAACCTCACAGAAATGCCATTGAGCTTCTGGGATTTGCTTCATTCTTGATATATCATACAAAGTTTGTGCTCAATCATATTCCTAAAATCAGAGATAGATCTGTGAACAGGATCCCACTGGCTAATCTCTAGTGATATGGAAGGATAAAAGAATACTGTGGCTAACCCCTGTTCCACCTCATCACATAGCCTCCTTGCACCTCTGGTGAAACTCTTTTGGTTGCTGCATCTCTGGAGGGGGCTAGCCTGTCAGACTGGGCACAGCAAAACAAGGATTATTTTAAAGAGATCCTGGTGTCTCTCTGGGGCCTCACTTCCCCCACCATCAGACCAGCATGGCTCCATTGCAGCCAAGATTAAGCCTGTGTCTTCATTAGGCAAGAGCATACTCATTCATTTCAGAAGCATCTAACTTCTGTTTGACTTTGGTGGGACTTGGGAGTGTGTCTGAAAGGGACATTATTGGTTTTATATAGTGATGGCAGTATACAAAGGCTCGGTTCAACACTACAAAATCACTCTGAGCAAGAAGTTTCTTTGCCCTTCTGGATCTGTCAGCAGCCAAGAGTTTAATTTTATTCAGTATGATGACAACATGTAGATTGATGAGATCCCCAGAAAGCAAATGTAGGTTTTCTCAGAAGGTGGTAAGAGCTGTTTCACAAACACAGGACTTTGTAGGTCTCTTAAAACCACATTCCTGGTGGAGGTGTAGAGGTTTGGTTTTGGTTTGGTTTAGTTTCAATTGGCCTTACTGCTGTTTGGGGGAAAGAAATCCTGAAGAAGGTATGGAGAGCAGAGAATACAGTTTCCTCTTTCAATGAATTGTTGCTCTTTCTTAGAAAGGCTACTCTTGTGGCTTTTACATATAAATAGATGAAGTCTAACATGTTTCTGTCCAGATCATTATCTTTGGCACTTTCCCATGCATATCATGGGAAAAAATCACCAGAAAGTTATGCAAACCCTTACTCACAGAGTTTTTCTGGGCTCCAGAGCAAGAAATGAAAAAGACTGCTTATGGCAGCCCAGGGGGAGTGAGAAATTACTCAGAAGGTGCCTTTGGTCTCCTTTGGTCCCACAGTAATCTGAGCTGGACTCAGTTTTGGAGACACCAGGTTACATCTGACCACTTATTTCTTCTTCCTATAGCCAGGTGAAGCCTACAGGCATAATACTGAGGCTTCAAGCCCCTCTCCAGTTCTGTTCCACATTCCAGGAATGTCTTCCTACCAAAAGGATCTATTGCTATAGTTCTTAGCTGGCCTCCAATTAATCCCAAATGCTGTGGAAGTGACTTTGGATTTGCAGTTATCCAAATAATCTTACAAAGGATGGGTTTTCAGGAAAACCACAGTACTTCCTTTCTGCAAATGACGCTTGAGAAGGAAAGCCAAAACCAAAAGTATTCAGAACTGCACTGGACATTTAGCAAACACAGCTGGGAGGGTGACACTAATTCACTTGCAGATATCTCAGCAGTACTGCAAGCACATCTCGTTCTTAAAAGTGAGGATGTGGACCATCAGCCCCCTGGATATTTGTACAACCTCTGCTGCTATGCAGCTTCAAAATGAATGTTCACTTGGCTGCAGCAGCAAGAGTGATGCCACAGGTCAGATATGCAGCTGGTGAAGCTGCAGCAAAGTAAACAGAGCTGGGTGAGTTTAGAGCAGCCGGGGAAACTGGCTTGCAATTATGAGCCTGCCATTGAAATACAGAATAACCCCATAATGTTAAGTTTAAAATGTTCTGACACCTGCAGCGTTTGGAAAAGGCACTGGATGGCGATGTTTCTGACCTCTGTTACAAGGTTAAATGCAATTCCCCTGCTGAAGAGTATTTCATAGGTGCCAGCAGAGGCACAAAGGCTGGAATGCTGTGTTTTTCTGATGATCATTCTGATGAGTCATTCCCAGTCGGCAAGCACTCATTGCTTTAATGACCAGACGAGGGAATTTTGCTTCAATGGTGCGCGATGCTGCAGTTTACTCTTCTGACCACTTCACCAGGTGTTTCTGGGAAGGCTATATCATCAGCTACAAATTCACCTCCACTCTGGACTATGTCTCCTGAGGGCAAGCTGCAGACATCCTTTCCCACAGCACCTGCTGTGGCTCCTGCACATTTCAATAACAGCATTTTGGGTGATCAGTGGCACAGATCCCTTCCTGCAGGGAAAGAACTGTTCCCTTTTCTCATCACTGCGCAGTGCAGCTCTACTGTCTCCAGCACTCAGTTCCCTGGGCACTGCTCTAAACATACACAGAGAGCAGCACTGTTACCTAACAATAAGCAGAAACTCATTTTAAAAAATTGTGGTCACGCTCCATGGGTACATGGACACAGCCATAAAATGTCTGGACATGTTCCTATGGGCTGGCAATGCTGTTTCACAATTGCCCCTGCCTTGCCAGGGAATGAGTGGCTCTGACCCAGGAAGCGCAGTAATCACATAAAACGGTCTCAGCTCAGCGCTGGGTATGCAGGTGGCCACAGCTCAATAACCACCAGCAGCACTGTCCCTTGGAACCCAGCAGCAGGGCACATTGCTCACAAAATATTCTGTGCCTCTTTTAACAAGCAGTGGTGATTTTTTTTCCCCTCCAATCAGTACAGTTTGGTAAGAGAAAAGCAGGATTTAAATCTTGTTGGTTTGTTTGCTTGTTTTGTTTTGTTTTTTCACTCCCCAGACTCTCCTACAAACATTCAGTCCTGTGGAAATATTTTTTTAATAGTCTATTTACCTGGATAATGATCACCCAATCCTCCCCTCACCCTGAAGCCAGCCCAAAGAAAGGAAGCCAAGTTCTGTCCCAAGCAGTGCTACGAAGCTCAACTCATGACAGAACCATCACACTTCTTCCTGTTTCCAGGAGGAGAGAACCTGCCTATGTACATTGCTGCTCCTGTTCTCTGCAGTTAAAAAAGATATATTAATGAAGTGGAGGAATAACTGTTGTGTTTCCTTGAGAAGGAGTAGTGGTGATACAGATAGGTTTTATGCTCTAAAGGATGCTCAAACTGTTTTTCCCCCCACTTTTCTCCAGCTTTGTTTTTTTGCAGAGCTAAATGAGGGCCAGGTCTACTCTGGAGCACCTCCCCTCTCATCTGAAGCTGGCTCAGGCACATGTGCTGTCCTGGGTGCAGTAACAGAGGCATCTACATGACGAAGAGCACCCCTGCATAGGCATGTGTGGTAGGTTAGGAAATTAACCATCACCACCACTGCTTAAATTTACCAGACTAGCTCAAATGGTTTGGAAGTAAGATGAAGCTATATTTACAGCAAAGCAAAATTTACAAGCATATATACACAATATATTTGTGAGTGTTCACAATTACATATGAATTAGAAATAATACAGAAATCCAAACTCCCTCCCAGACATAGAAAACTACCCAGAAGGGGCTCAAAGATCTCCCTCTACTTTCCCAGACAGAAAAATAGCAAAGCTTACATTGGTTTCTGTTAGCCAAGATTAGAGGAGAAATATTAGAGCAGAGAGAGGAGGGAGCTAATAGATCCAGCGACACAGACCAGAGTGGGACTGATTGTTGACATTTTGGGTTTTTTTTCTATCTCAGCAAGCCAATGAATGATATGGACTTCATCATTATTTTCTTTTCACAACCAGTGATCTAATTTATCTCATTAAAATATTCCAATTAGCCTCAAACCAGCACAGCGTGCATCCTGAGCCATCACATCCTCCACTGGATGGAGGTGGCAGGTGTTGATGCATAGGGACTGGTTTTCCCCTCCATTTGTGGCATGGATGATGCCTAAAAGAAACATTTGTTCCTCAGGAGGAGTGTGCCTGTGCTTGCCAAGGTGAGGGAACACGTGGTGCAGAGGGGATAGCAGGTGTTTCCCAGAGGTGCCTCACAAAGAACAGATCCATAGCTGATTTGGACCAGCCTGACCCATGCTCTTCATTTGCTCGTCTTGCCAGTTCCTCACTCCTTGGGAGCATTAGGGCAACAAGGCAGTAACAGCAGAGGGAAGACAACATTGCCTCTGTGACCATTTCCCCTCTGCACATATCCTTTGGAGGAGGTGTTCAGGACTCCACTCTGAAGAATGCCCACTTTTGGCTCAGGATGTCAACCTGCCATGGGCAACGTGTCTCTTGCCCTGTAAATACTGATGATGGGGACCCCGTCCTGTTGCTAAGATGATACCCTGAAACTACCATGTGCATGCAGGCAGGAATTTCTTTGCTTGACTCTGAACCCATTTGGGAGACAGAAAAATGGCAGTTCCTCTGGAGAGGTTGATAGGATCTGTTTCCTTCAGATTATTCTGATTGTTAAAATACAAGGTTGAAACTGAGAACCCCTTGACCCTTCAGAGGCTTCCTAGATCATCTTGGTATGTTGTTCAAATACACCCAAAATTCCAATTTTCCAACCAAACCCAAACCCAAACCAAAAAGTTAGTTGGAGTTGGTGCCTAACTGCCCAGATGCCCACTTTAACCTGCTTGCTGATACTGATGCCCTGGCTGTGTCACACATGTACATCCAGAACGGCCTGCAGCAGCTTGATTTCTTGCTGCTGCAAGCCCCCAGCTGTTTCCCACCTGTGGTCCCAGCAAGGATCACCCAGGCAGTTGTGCCTCTTGCAGCCACACATACCTCTGTGCAAACAACCAATGTCCTCCACATGACCACTAGCCCACCAAACCTGAAGACACCTGGGAGAGCTGGCCATGCCACTGCTCCAACCTACATCACTCAAAGGTGCAGGAGGGTGCAGGGCAAACTTCTCCTTGGCCTGAAGAATTTCAAGCCTTTACTATCCATCTCCTTAGGCATGGCCCCACAAGCAGGCTGCTGCTCTCACTGTGGACATGGATGCTCTCTCCTTTCAAGACTGGGTCACATTATCCCCCTGGGCTCCACAGAAGAGTGAAGAGGCTACACGCTGCAGGCTGTGGATGGGGGCCCTGACAAGGGAGTAAAGACCTGAATTGCCACATTTACTTGAGTTTTTGCACTCAGAGGAGTGCACAACCAGACTGGCTTGCAAGGTGCTGCCTTGGAAAGCAGGTGATACAGTTGACAGCTTTTTGAGGACGCAACCCAACCGTTTGTTTGCTATATAGCTGCTGTAATGACTCAATGACACCATCAGCAAGTTAAATGTAAGCAGCTAAAAAGACTTTTTACAAGAAGGTCAACCTTACACAGTCTGTGTTAGCTGTATACTGCAAATGCCTGCTAGTCTGGACACCTCCAGAATTTAGGCAGAGGAAGAAAGGTGAAACTCTGTATCCCACGCTCAGACATATCCTCCCCAAGAGTGTATCTCCTGGCCTACACTGGTGTGCAGATCTCAGGAAACGGTTGGGCACCCCCAGGGCTTTGCAAGGTCTGCAGGGCAGCTCTGCAGGGCAGTGCTGACTTGGATCACAGTTTTGGTTGAGCATACCAAGAGGTCCCATTTTCCTCTACAGCTGTGAAGGATGAGCACTGCAGAAGTTTGCACCTCTGATGCACAACCAGAAGGAGCCATGCACTCAAGAGTCTCTGCACACTTTTTCCCCAGGTTGCCTAAGGGAGATTAAGTATTTGTTTGCTGTCAAGGTTTACAAGGTGGAGTCATAGGCATCTTTTGAAGAAAGGATTATCTCAAACAAGACATACTTGAGGGAGGATTTAAAGATGCTGTCTGAAGATCTCACTTAAACCAGGTGGAATTACAAAAGCTAGACATTTGTAAAAAGAAACCATTATGAGAAAAGAGCCTACAGAAACAGTGCTGTAGTAGTTTAAGGCTCATTGGAATATGCTAAGAGGAGAAAATGGTGCAGAATCTGAAAGAGCAGGCCATTGATTGTAAAAGAATAATAACAATAAAATCTTTATAATTTGTTGGTTTGCCAAAAGGTATCAAAAGCCAATGCATAAACAATTCCTCCTTCTTGGCTCCAAGGCACTGGGTATCTTCACTTCTCTCTAATCTCTTCTGCTAAGCTTGGCTGACCAGATAACACATGAGCTTTGCTAGCTGTTGTCTATCTGGGAGAGAGAGGGAGGTGTTGGCCCCTTCTGGGATTTTTCTTTGTCCAGGGAAGATTGGATTTCTGCACTATTATTTTTAAATGGTACATAATTATAAATATAATCTGTATGTATGCTTGTAAATTTAGCTTTGCTGTAAAATATAGCTTTATCTTACTTATAAGCCATCTCAGTCTGGTAAATTTTAATCAGGGGGAAGGTTTCTAACCCACTACAAGTGCAGAGGAAAAGCATCATAGCACCCTCCATGCTTTGATGATAGGGTCATGTTAATGCCAATTAGCGAGTGGAAAACACTGTAAACTTTCTCTTCCTTTGTAGTGCACAGAAGTTGAAATCCATGTCAGATTCTATGAAGAAATCAAAATGACACTTTTCCAAAGAAAGAACAGCCAGAGATGATGATTTCAGGACACAAGGAGAGCACTGAGCAGGATTCACTGTCACTTGTTCCACCTCACCGTGTAAGTACATGATAGTACAGAAATACCTTGCTCCCTGCTTAGGTATGGCATTATATCTGCATCTCACTGTGCAACCTGTACTGCTGCTGCAGCAGTAAGCCAGGGGCTGTTAGGTACTGTGCAATGCCCATCAGAACTCCAGCTTTACACCCAGAAGGACATAACATATCCATGTTGCAGAGGAGCAGACAGCAGTTTATGGTGCCTCTCCCCTGTGGCACAGCAGTTCCTCTGGCTGAGGAGGACAATTCTCCTCTCCACCACACCACCTCTCTGTACTGCACAACTCCCCTCACATTTAAGGGGAAGACACAGACTTGACAAACCATAATCCCAACTCAGGTGGCAAAATTCAAAGGTCAAACTCACAAAGTGCATCTAACTGAACAAGATCCCCAGTGTTAAGGATCCCATAGCCATTAAACTATACACCTCAAAAAAAGAAAAAAGAAAAAAACAACAAAACAAAACAAACCAGGAGAGTTTTTACTGGCATTGACCCAAAATGAGTCATGACACCAGGCAGAAAAGACTTTCAGAAAGCAGGGAAGCACCATCACATTGTTGGAGGTCTATTTGCCCTCCCAATGTTCAAAGTATTGAGAACTTAGCAGGGTTGCATTGTTCACAGTATCACAGTAACACCAAGGTTGGAAGAGACCTCATAGATCATCAAGTCCAACCTGTTACCACAGAGCTCAAGGCTAGACCATGGCACCAAGTGCCACGTCCAATCCTGCCTTGAACAGCTCCAGGGACGGTGACTCCACCACCTCCCTGGGCAGCCCATTCCAGTGTCCAATGACTCTCTCAGTGAAGAACTTTCTCCTCACCTCAAGCCTAATTTTCCCCTGGCGTAGCTTGAGGCTGTGTCCACTTGTTCTGGTGCTGGTCGCCTGAGAGAAGAGAGCAACCTCCTCCTGGCTACAACCACCCCTCAGGTAGTTGAGGCAGCAATAAGGTCTCCCCTGAGCCTCCTGTTCTTCACCAGTGGCATGTTACTTAAGCAAAAATGATACTGAAACGTTGTTTTTTCCTTTGCTGAATCCAACCATCTCCCAGAGCATTTTATGCCCACATTTTTAGCTACAGATCTCTCAATACACCTAAATGTACAGATGTTTTATGCTCAGAAGCCAATTTTGCTAGCAGCATTGCCAGAAGAAGGGAAGGTCAATGACAGAGAAGTGAGCTGTCCAAACATCCCCTCTAATCTCAGGAAGGATGGTCTCAAAAATGTGCCTATTCAGGAGAAGAGACAGATCACATGGGAAAGGAAACTTTGTATTCTGAAAAGCAAAAGTGAAAAATACCTTCCCATTCATTTAGCTAAAATAATGAAAGCTGACCATTCACTTTTGCCCATGCCATCTGCAGCTTCCTGTGTCTGCACATCACTTATGGGCTGGCTTTGCCTGTGTTATCAAGGAAGTCTTGTAGAGGCAGCACTAGTCCTTATTATTTTTTTCATCCTTTCTTCTTCTAAAGAAGTTGCATATTTTACAGTGTGAGGTAGAGATAAGCTTTTCTCCAGAAGCAGCCACATGTATCTTCCTGCTATGCTGGTTTTCCTCTTCATTAAACACCACATATGTGCAGTGTGAGCAAATTGCCACCTTTCAGAATCCTCTGAGATCCCTTTTTGTTTCTGGTTCACTGACCCGTAGTGTAGCAAGAGGGCCAGAACTGTCCCTGGGACACACTTTCTCTGGATGCACAGCTATGCCTCCTGCAGCTTTTGCCAAAGTCCTGGCACGATTTTGCACTGCTTTGAGCATCTCTCTCTCTACTCCACTTTTGCATGGATTTAATCATATTAGTGTAAGTTTCCTCTGATTTCAGGCTAAAGAAAGACCGACCTCATGTTGCTCCAAGGGCACAGCCAGAACGTTTACAGTTGCTCTTGAAATACCTTCCTGAGCATCAACAGAGGTGCTAGATCAGTCTGACAAAGACAAGGAACTGAAGCAGGTCTCTTCATCACTGCACTGTGACAGCCTGGCCAGCACAAAGACTGGCTGCCATCATTCCAACTAGGGTCTGCACAACAGAAGCATGATGATTGATGCTAGTGTCTGTCCTGCCCTTCCCTGCCTCAGACAAGTGCTGAGCACAGCCCTATTCTCCAGCCACCTGGCACCCTGAAGCCCATTGGCACCACTCATGCCATGGCTCTGCCTTACTCATCCCTGGGATTTGGAAATAGTGAGCAAGAAAACTGCCTGCTGCTCAATCTTTGTCCAAATCAAAGAGGAAAACCTTTCTGCATTTGTAGACTAAACCAGACATCAAAGGCAAGTGTGAGCCATGCCACTTGTACTTTCTTCAGCAGAAGTGATGTCCTGTATATTGGATAGCTGCTCAGGCTACGCAGCAACTTGTTTGTAGCTTTATAAACAGAAGGGCAAGATCATGGCTTGGTTAGTACATGGGATTAGCACACATAGGTTATCTTTGATCACAACCAAGCAGAAAGAAATTAAATCCTGAGGCTTAGGAACAGAAAGTACAGAAAAGTCAGCCAAAGAGTGATTTTATTCCAATGAGAGCCAGCATTTTCTGCCAGGCTCCTCTCTGCTTTGACAAGCACGTTTCATGGGAGAGAAAGCAAAAGGACGTGAGCTGACTCAGAGAATGTGAGTAACAAACAGAGCACTCAGTATCTGAAACGCCTTGAAGCAAAGGTACAAGCTGTGATTTTTTTTCTACCAGGAAGCATTGACTGACTCCTACATGCAAACAGCTATAACTGCTTGATTCTATCTAACCCAATATTTCAAGAGGCCAGAGCACATGCTAGGGAACACCAGTAAGAAATTAGTGTCAATCTAAGCAGCCTTTGGCATAGCCTCTCATCTAGCAGCAGTGCTGTCTGCAGTGGTGGGCACTCTGTGCATGGTACTATGTGTTTTTAGACAACTCCCTATGTCTTGCTGAAATTAGCATCACAGAATTGTTTAGGTTGGAAAAGACCTTGAAGATCATCAAGTCAAATCATAAACTCATGGCTGCCAAGTTCATCACTAAACAATATCCCATGTCTTTTAAATACCTACAGGGTCAGCCTGTTCAAGCGTTTGACAAACCCTTCAGAAAAGAAGTTTTTCCTAATGCCCAATTAAAACCTCCCCTGGTGCAACCTGATAATGTTCAGTGTTGTCCAATTGCATGTTACTTGGGAGAAGATACCAACCCTCACCTCAGTACAATCTCCTTTCAGGTAGTTGTAGAAAGTGATAAGGTCTCCCCTAAACCTCCTTTTCTCCAGGCTAAACAATCCCAGTTCCGTCAGCTTTTCCTCATAAAACGTGTTCTCTACACCTTTCACAAGCTTTGCTGTCATTCTTTGGACCTGCTCCATCAACTCAATGTCCTCTTTGTAATGAGTGAACATAGAATTTGAGATTCAGCCTTACCAGTGTGAGTACAGGTTCTCCTTCTCCTGCTGGCCACGCTGCTTCTGAAACAAACCAGGATGCTGTTGTCTTGCTTGCCCACCTGGGTACATTGCTGTCTCACGTTCCTCCAGCTGTCAGCTGACACCCCCAGGCCCTTTGTTGCAGGGCAGCTTCCCAGCCACTCCTCCCCAAGCCTGTAGCATTGCATGGGGTTGTTGTGACCCAGTGTGAGGGACCTGTCACTTGGCCTTGTTAAACCTCATGCAACTGACTTCAGCTCATCTATCCAGCCTGTCCAAGTACCTCTGCAGGGCCTTCCTACCCTCCAGCAGATCAACTTTCCCACCCAACTTGGTGTCATCCATAAACTTACTGAAGGTGCACTCAATTCTCACATCCAAATCATTAATAAAGATATTAACAGAAAATACATTTAACTGAGTTGACCCAATGCTGAGCTCTGGGAAATACATCTTGTGACTGGTGACCAGGTAGATTTAACATTGTTCCCCACAATTCTTTGGGCCTGGCCATCCATCCATTTTTTTTTCACTCAGCAGAGATACACCCACCCATGCCATGAGTAGCCAGTTTCTTCAGGAGAATGCTGTTGGAAACGGTGTCAAAGACTTTACAAAAACCTGAGGTAGGGAATTTCCACAGACTTTCCCTCATCCACTAAGTGGGTCATCCTGTTATAGAAGGAGATCAAGACAGTCAGGAAGGACCTGCCCTTCATAAACTGGTACTGACTGGAACTCATCACCAGACTGTTCAGAGAATGTCTCTCAAGGATCTTCCCCCGCACTGAGGTCAGACTAACAGACCTTTAGTTCCCCAGATATTCACAGAATCACAGAATTGTCCTGGTTGAAAAAGACCTGTAAGATCATCAAGTCCAACCATGGAGTTAGCACCATCATAGTCACTAAACCATGTCCCATGTATGGGGACAGCACTCCAGAGTCCTCTTTGAGACAATCTAGATTTCTCCTTCCAGTCCTTCTTGTGGCTGGGTGTCACTAACTTTCAGTCAGCTGTGAGCTCTGTGTTTAGTCAGCATTGCTGACAAACCATTGAAAGTAGCTTGGACAGCATTTCCATCAGCACCCTCAGTGGAATCCATGCGTGGATTCCATTTGGCCTCATAGACTTGTGTGCATCTAAGTGGTGTAGCAGATCACTAAGAGAGACAATAGTGATCTACATGGATTGAGAACACATTAAAATGACCAAACCATCTCCCTAAGTAAAAATGCATATAGAGAAAAAAACCCCACAGAAGTAGCACTGGAGAAGCTTAATTCTGGTTGGGGATTTCTGCTTTGCTGTGATGCTGAGCCCACTCATTCACTGAAAATGAGAAGACCATGACCACATATTTCTGCATGTTAGCACCACTACTGCAGCTGGTGCTAAGTTCAGATTCATCCCATACAGCATCTTGCACCATTCCTCTCCCTGCTGCACCTGAGCACTGTCTGCTGTGCTAACACAGCTGCTACTCAGTTTGTTCTCCAGTCTGGAAGAGAAACACCTGATGTAGAGACTTGAGCAGTAGATCTCTACTCAATTATTGGACAACAAATCCCATTTTTACCACAAATCAATATGCAATTCTTCCCCCCTTTCAAACACAAGCAGCTCTCATCTAATACCTACCTGAAGTTAGTGCCCCCAAGCTGCCTGCAGACTGCAGGAGTAGATGCCAGCAATTTGGCTCTGCTGGCCTGGGGGGAAGCAGCTTGCCTGCAAGGATGAGGTTTAACTAGGCTTGCCTTGGACTGCGGTTATGCAAATTCAATTAATCGGCACTTAAATCCTTACCTTACACAAGGGCCTGCAACACCAAGATGACGAAGAAAGCAGCAAAACAAAGGGTCTTACAGCTGGGCTGCTCCCCTCTTCAAGGCAAGTCCTTCTCTTCCTTATCTATATAAGCATCGTGTGTTATCTGTAACTTCCTCGCAGCAGAGTCCTAATCTCTCAGTTACTTACAAAACTTCTCACAAAATTTAGGCGTGATGTAATTAGCAGCAACGATGATTTTGAAGTTATCATCCACCTTTAGTGCGCTTCAAGAATGACAAAGCCTCCCAAATGTGCCAGAGGCTGTAGCTCCACCTGATGACACTGCTGAAAGCGAACCTGAAAAGTAGTGGAAGAGATTGATTGTAGTAGAAAGGTTGTCAGAGCTGCAGTCAAACTTTAATTGTCAGTCACCTGTAGACACGAGCCCAAGGCTTCTGCAAAAGGCTAAGGTGGACAATATCCCAGCTAATGTCTCATGCAGCTAGCAGTCAAAGACAGTGACCTCGAGAGCGATATTGAACTGTAGTCCAATGTGCTCTCATGGCCAGGAGGGGCAATGCCATTCTGGGGTGTATTAGCAGAGGTGTGGCTAGTAGGTCAAGAGAAGTTCTCCCGCCCTTCTATTCTGCTCTGGTGAGGCCATATCTGGAGTACCGTGTTCACTTCTGGGCCCCCCAGTTCAAGAGGGTTATAGAACTGCTTGAGAGTGTCCAGCGCAGAGCCGCAAAGATGATTAAGGGAATGCAACATCTCTCTTACAAGGAGAGACTGAGGGAGCTGAGGCTCTTTAGCTTGGAGGAGATTGAGAGGTGACCTCATCAGTGTTTATAAACATGTAAAGGGCGAGTGACAGGAGGGTGGAGCCAGGCTCTGCTCAGTGATGCCTGATGACAGAACAAGGGGCAATGGGTGGAAGCTGAGACATAGGAAGTTTCATTTAAACATGAGGATTTTTTTTTTCCCTGTGAGGGTGACAGAACACTGGAACAGGCTGCTCAGGAGTGTTGTGGAGTCTCCTTCTCTGGAGATACTCAAAACCTGCCTGGGTGCATTCCAGTGTGATCTGCTCTGGCAGAGGGGCTGGACTGGATGATCTTTCGAGGTCTCTTCCAGCCACTGACATTCTATAATTCTATGATTCCAAGAGTTTCATACCAGTCCACTGAAATAAATGCCTGGATGATTCAAAACATCTATACCACCAGGCTTAAACTCCAGACCTTCAGCACATTGGGATTTTTGTTTGTTTGTCTGTTTTGGTGGGATTTTTGTTGTTGTTATTGTTGTAGATGATGATTTTGTTGATTTTTTTTTTTGTTTGGCTGGTTTGGTTTTGTGTGTATGCAAGATATAAAAGAAAGGGAGATGTGGATTTGTCAGTCATGCAAGTTCAACAGAAAGCTCAAGAGAAGGAATCAGCTCTCTGAAGTTCAGAAGACCATCTGACAGTTGTGATCATGAAAGGCACATCCACATGATCTAACAGCTTTCTGAGAGCTGTGAAACTTTTTTATGCTACACCTAGACTGGCAAGAAAGCAAGAATTAGCTTGTGCTTCTATCTCTGAAGAGTGGAACTGTTGGACAATAAAAGTTCTGTTATTCTTTCACCATCTATAAAATCTTCACCTGTAAGAAATTCTTGGGTAAACCCAAGCAAAAGCCACGTGTGTGGGTTATAGAATTGTTGTGCCTCCCACCAGTCGTGTGTGTGGGCGCTGCAGGTCAGTGGGCAAAGCACCATCCCCAGCTTTCTTCCCACTGTCCCCACCAGCCCTGCTCACCAGGGTTGCCACTCACTCAGCTCCCTTACTCTTCACTCACTCCCCCTCTTCCGCTGGGGTTTTTGTCTGTGTATGTATACACATGAGCTTTAAATATGCACACGTAGACGTTCACACACCACACATTGTCATTACTTTAGGCATTCCTTTTCCTCCTAGGCAAACAATCCTTCCCAGCCTTTTTTATTCCATTTTGCTCAAAACAATAGGCTAGGCATGAAGTGTAACCGTCCCTCCTTAAGTCAGGCTGTCATGCATTCCTCTTGCTTTAAATAAGGGGCTACTGCTAAACTTATAATTTCCATTCTTTCTTGGTCAACAAGCAAGGCTGAAGCCTGTGCTGGTTTTCAGCTCTGGCTGAAAAATCAACCCCTGCTGTCCATACTTTGCTTGTTGCCTGCAAAAAGCTATAGTCAGTCACAATCAAGAGATACCACCAGCATAAGCAAATGGTGAGATGACCTTAATCACAGTGTTTGTAGAAGGGCTGGACTTCACTACTGAAATGGTTCAACAAATTACTCTTTCTTTCTGCTTTTAAAAATTCCTGTCTGAACCTATATCTTCTCGTTATTGAAAAGCAAATGTTCTCAAAATAAAAAGAGCTGCCAAGACCCAAACTTCCTATGGGAAAATAGTTCCTTTGTTGAAATCCCAAACTGATACAAGACCTAGGAGCCTTGAAAAAGGGGCCATGGCAGAAGCATCAGGGCCATCAATACATTTGAGCTTTATTAGCTCCCTGGCAAGCCACCTCAAGCAGCACCATGCCATCTTTTGCAGGTTGAGCCCAGGTATATTGTCAACCAGCAAAGTTCAAGGGCTCCTTGTTGCTGAGCCCTGTTGGTCATCTGAGCCCAAATCCTCTGTCACACATAAGTGAAGATGCTCAGTGTTGGATGCCAAATGCTCCATCTTGCTAAGGTGAGATACATGTGTCAAGCAGCAGGTCCCTTGTATTTGTAAAACTGTGCATAGTGCTAACAAAGATTTTCCCCAAGCATTGGCATTAATCTACCATACTGTTCATAATCCAATGACTAACAGACTTATTAATGTTAAGCCTACTTTGTTTGTTCCACATTGGGAAATGGAAAATATGAATTCCTGTTGCTCAGTTCTTGTGCCAGATATAGTCTATTATTCCTTTTGTTTGGAAAGTTTTGTTTCCAGACATCATCCATTACTCAAACTGTATTAATGCATAAATTTACCATCCAAATAGTTTCCAGTAGGTCTCACTAAGAGGATGTTGGGTTTTTTTTAGTGTTATGACCAGCTATACTCATGTCAAAAAGCTTTATTTGATATCAACTTTCAACCCAAATGATTTTTTAAAAAATAAGTGAGCTTTTTGTCTGTTCAGGAGCTCTGACCACCTCAGATTTGCTACCTGTGAGCATTGCAGGAGCACTCGAGACAGACACAACCACTAGTAGTTGCCCAAATGTATCTTATTTGACTTTGACTAAAAGCATTTGGTTTGAGTACTGCAGAGCATTGCAGGCTGAGTCCTCAACTGCCTGGCCCTGTCCTACACCAACTCAGCAACAGCTCAACTTCTCTGGGAAATTTTCCTCCACGGTACACAAAAGGGGTAAAATGATCTGACATCCCCTCTGGTGAGTATTTGGGAAGTACCATGCACAGCCTGGTGCATGTGGTGGAAGGGGCCACTCTACTTCCAGTTCTGGCTGCAAGTGACTCTGACCATCTCAGCATCACAGTCTGTCTTGAAAACTTAGTACCATCAACATCATGTGATCAGAGGAAGGTGGCCCTCTGATTGCCCTTGCCTCTCCTGACCTAGCATGACAAGCAGCAGGTCTCACACAGTGATGCTGAAAAAGAGAAATCAGGTATTTGCTCTCCATTGGCCCTCATCTTTCTGTCCTTAACCCACACCGAGGCATAAAGAATAACAAAGGGCTTGCCATGACAACCGCTGGGGAGTGGATAAATGCTTGAATCCTTTACATAGATGCTGCTGCTCATTTTTGACTCTCCTCCACTCAGCGCTGCCCTAGCAAACCTGATCTTTAACATCTTTACTGTTTCTCATCCTTCACAAAATGTAATCCACATCTCTGATGGCAAATTAATTAAACATGTTGACAGCCATGATTTAATTGCTGGAGATGAGACAAACTCTTGAAAACAGTCAGCAAGAAAAAAGCTTGCTTTTTCAACCCATTCATTTTTAATTAAAGCTGCAACATCTAAACACTCTAGGAAATGGTTCCCACTTGGCTGGGTGGTCTGTGAATACAGTCTCATAGCTCCTTTGTCAACACCCAGCCGACAAAATCAGTGATGCTCCCCATCCTTTGCACTGATCACTTGGTGCTCCATGGAACACTCAGTTCATGTACGAGTCTCTTCTCACCACAAAATACGCCCCTGGTGAAGAAAAGGCTGCCTAGACTTCCCCCTATACTGTGACAGCACAAATGAGCTTCAGCAGAGGTGGCTGTTTCTCTGCAAGACAGGGTACCCTGACAGTTATTAAAGGGCTGATTCATGGCCCAGAAAACCTGTTCTGCTTCCACCTTCTCTCCAGCATATGCTGGGCTTCAGATGGAAAGAACAGGAAAGGCACTAGGAAGTCCTCCACTCCCTAGTGCTCAGGAGAGCTCTGTGTCTGCCTGTTTCTGCCAGACTCAAAGATCCTCGTGTCACCATTGCTGCCATCAGGTCTCCCAGGCAGAACCAGACAGCACTGCAGTAACTCACAGTAGCATCCTAACTAACAAGAGGAGCACCCATACTCAGAGGAAAAAAATGGTGATCATGTCTTTTGACCATCCAGTCAAAGGCATGTTTTGTTGGGTTTACATTTTACTTCTATAAAGTTGTGGGATTTTGTTGAGTTTGGATTTTTTATTCAGTTTGCTTTGGTTTATCTTTGGTTTGTTTGGGTGGTTTTTCTTTGCTCTTCTAAACTAAAATCAATGTCAAATCATCTCTCAGGAAAAAAATCACCTCAAAACCAGCTAGAAAAACCCTCACAACTGAAAAACCTGAAGAAGCTATATGTCAGGTTCAGGTAGCAACACAAGTCACTATTTAGACATTGCAGTAGTACAAAATTCACATTTTAGCCTGTTTTTAAGGTCGCCTTTCTGAATACTTTGATTTTAAACTGAACACTGGGTATCTAGAAGGAATGTAAAGATCTTCCATCATCTCCTTAAGGTAATTATATCAACACCAACACCATACACAGGCACCGATGAAGCTACAGATGCTCTCTGCAGTGAGAATTTCACATTTGAGGTGGCTGGTGATGTGAGAACCTCATCCTTTAACACCTCACGCCACATACTGGGTCAAGCTGATGTACGTTCATCACAGTGTTGGCCTAATACAGACCCAAGAGCTGCTGCAATTCTGCCCCAGTGCTTTCAAGTGACTTAGTCCTCCTGTTTAGAGCTTTTCTTTCTGCATGATGAAATTTTGCAGATTACAAAAGTAAATTTAAACAGCAGCTGTTTACGTGGATTTAATTTACGAGTTGCTGCATTCGGCATGGTCTCAGCGAGAGCTATCTCGCTTGCCAGTAGGCACGACTCCCACTGAAATAAAAGTCGTGGCAAGGCAAAGCAGCTGTCAAGCACAGAAACATGGCATGACCAAACTTTCTGGGCAGAGATTATTCTTTTGCTCTCTTTCTGTAAGAGGAACCCCAGGCAGGACACTAGATGCTTAAGTACTTTCAAAACACAGCAAGGGTTCTTCACACCACACTTGCACAGACTGATCCAGTAGTCTGCAAAATACAAAATTTGATGTTTTTCACTAAAGCCCTGAGCTGAGTGCCTGTGCCACCTGCCACAACGGCCTGCCTCCCTCGGCAAGCACTCACTGGCTAGCCTTCAGGAACCAGGCAGCACACAGGCTGACACCCCCAGCAATATTCTTTGTAGTGCACCTACTGCCAGTCAGATGTGTCAAAGCAAAGCTGTTTTGCTTTCAAGCTGGGTCACCATTTACTTATCCGCCCAAACAGCAATCAGCCAACAAAAGAAGCTGCATTCAAACCAAAGCCTTTCTTTTCTTTCAAGGTGGGTCAGCATTTACCTACCTGCCCAAAGAGCAATCAGGCAACAAAGTAAAATGGATTCAGAACAAGATAAGTGCAAATAAGTGGGTGTTTTTTTCAGCTAAAATGGAGAAAGAGTGCTTCCCCACACACACCCCTCCCAACTCCACCCAGAGCAAATCAAACACAAAAGCCTTCTGTTCAGTCTTCTAAGTAAAAATCCCCTGGCATTTGACTGTGTTTGATAATATATTGTTAACTGAAGTTAAAACTGTGGAAATATGTTGATTTGGAACACAAGGACTCCAAGTGTGTGTCTGTCACCATTTCTGTGGTTGCACATGTACAGACATCTTTTCTGCTCCGTTTTCTGTAACAAGAATTTTAAAAAAGCTAAAAAAGGTGAAAGAAATTTCCATTAAGGTGCTCCCAGCACACTCCTTCAGGTGGCAGCTGGAACTTGCAACCAATGATGAAAAGAAGAGGGTAAGTTCTGTGGCTTTAGCCCTTTGAAGTACTAAGAAACAAAGGCGAGTGATTCTCTCTGGTTGGAATTTTTTTTGAGAGAAATTATCCAAATGTCTTTTTAATTTGATTTTTAATAATCATGGAATTGGACTATGCTGGTGGGAAGGACAGGGAGTAACACTTTGCAGCTTCAAATCTGCAAGTCACAATTAAAACGTTTTCAAGCAGTCAAATTCAGCTTTTGCTACCAGAATAACTTTTGTCAGTTCTGGGCATTACTTCTAATTGTAAAAGCTTGATGCCTGCTGGGTTAAAAGTGCTAGCTGAACCTGCCAGGGGCCTGGCAAATTATAGATTCTTCCTCCCACCTCCCCAGAGGGGAATCTTGCTTGCTTGCTTTGGAGATAATGGAAAAAGAAAACTTGAGAACAGCATTTTGTACTCGAGGATGCATCTACTGCACCACATAGAACTTCAATGCTCATTTTAAGATGCATAACATGAGTGTTTGATTATCTGATGAAGGAAATGATCACAAGAGACTGGATGCTCACACACTTGCAGGTTTGGACTCACCCAAATAAAATGGTTGGCCTAAGCCAGAGCCAGCTCATTGTACCATCAGGACAGCTAGAGCAGACATGATTCAACACTAGATGAGCTCAGGTGCTTAATGCAGTTGATTTTCTGATGTGTTTATAGGCCTCTGGTAATACCTTGGAAATATTACTGCTGTGTTGGACAGACTGGGACACAGGGCTTGAAAATAATTTAATTCGGACCTCTGCACACAGGCCTTGTATAAATTCCTCCAAAAGTCATCCTACATTTTCTACCAAATATTTTAAAGACACTTTGACATATCCATCACTGCAAAATGATGTTTTTAACTGATATTTTGGATTTTTTTTTTCCACCAGCAGCAGGATGAAGGAAACTTGCTTTCCCGTGGATTACCCACCCTATAGCCAGATTTGTTTGGTGCTCCAAAAACTCACAGAAAACAGTGAAACTGTCCCAGGAAGGCAAAACACTTGGGTGTGTTTCCCTCCCTCATTTTGCTTCCCAGGTCCACTTCAGCTTTCTGTTCTCCTTACTTCTTTGTCCTGATTAGAGGGCACTAGCAGACTTCTGCACTGCATCTGGCTATTTATTGTCTTCTCATGGAAATTCCATGTACCTGGCCAGACAGTAGGATTACCTGCAGTACAAACTCTACGTGGTTTCTGTCTGAAGGCCTTTGTGAAGTTTGTTTGTGGAGTTGGAGCAGAATTTGCTGTACCATCTGGTAGTGTGTAATCAAGTGGAGCACAGGGAGATTGAGACGTTTGGAAGCAAAATAGCTAGCATCTGCAGATAGCTAGCAACCTCGGAGTCAGCCAAGCTGTGGAGTCATCAGCACAAGTCTGCCATTTCCAGATGCAGGCTTGGTAATTTTGCGTTGTCAGCTGAGGAAGCACTTGTTTTCACGACGACTGGAGACAATGCTACTGTTCAGGTTGACTAACAGTAGTAAACCAGCAACATTCTCACTTCTCATTCACCTTGGGCAATAGATGACAGCTCTGCTAGCACATCCTCAGGCCCTAACGAGTTACCCTGTGGGCAACACAGTAAATGCATCTCTTGAGTGCCGTTTCCTTTTCTGTCAGCAGCCAGCACCTATTAAGATGAACAACCAATTCTGCATGATTTGGCTGGCCAAACAAAGTCTTTTACTGCTGAGGAAACTGAACTGCACTGGCACCCACTGCCTGCAGTGTCCTCACTGCCTCACACAGACCAACCTGCAGAAGTGACATCGCTTCTCAGAATTTAAATCAGCTCTTATATGCCCTAGGATATAGGAAACTGATTTGCAGTGGGACTTATTTATTGAAAGTGTCCTCATAAAGAGCTCTGACAGCTTCCTCCACACCAGAGGGCTTAGAGCCAAGCCCTAATCACCTCGCTTGGCACTTACTGACTTCATTTTTATGGCCTCCTCAGTGTCTTCTCTCATATGCCTGTGTCTGGTCCTCTGCTTAGACTGTAGCCCAAAGCTGCTTGAGATGGAGACCTTTTGGAGCCCGGTGTTTACAAAGCACAGCATCATTGTTAACTTTGGTGATTGACAGCAAATCATAGCTTTTAACCTGAGCATTTAAAAGAGTATTGGGTATTTTACAATTAACCAGCACAATACTCCCCCAGAATGTGCTATTTCCTTCGCTGGATGGTTCCACAGGCTGACAAAGCATGGAAAGTTCTTGCTAAATGTTCTCTCCCACACAAAACAATTTGGCAGAGAGATTCGGTGTAATGTAATGCCACCTTCTTTTTAATCTCATGCAAAAAGTTTGACTGCTAAACCACTACCCTTAATCAGCAGCAAGCCATTAGAACTGCTCCTCAGCAAGGACATGCTGGAGGATCATACCATGCTTAGGGCCTAACTTAAGGAGCTATACTATAGCAGCACTAGCCTACAATTAAGGTTGAATCAGTTTCCATTCTACAACGCTGCCATGAGAAGAGAGCATCCAGAGCTCAGGAGACTTAGAAGACTCCTGGGTTTCTATTCTGTAATGCTGCTCTGGAAGAAGAGAGTGTCCAGAGCTGAAGGTACCTAGAAAACTCATGGTTGCTCATCAGGTCACTAGAGACTTCTGTTCGGTATTTAAATAAATACATTTTAAACCAAATCTAAATTATTTAGTATATCTGGGACTTCAAACTGAATACCCAAATGTATTCAAAACTTTACTGGTATTACAACAGCCCCATGTCCCTTTCTTGAACATTTTCCTCAGCATAAACTGCATTATTTTAGTGAGCCAGAATTTTTCCATCTTGCCTTTCCTCAAGACATCTAAGGCATTGCAAGTGTCCACTCACCCTACTATTCCTCCAGCATTATTAGGTTAGCTTTTCCCTGCTCCCTGTGAGCACAGTGCATCTAAGTGGATTTCCTTATGATGCAGAGCCACTCATCCTTCAGATTATAAGCTCAGCTGCATGGTACAGAACATACATGTACCTGCTACCAGACTAAACTGTGTATTCTCCTTAGAGCAAAACAAAACCAGCAACAACTTAAAACCAACAAACAAAATCAAACCAAATCAAACACAGCACAAACAACAGCACCCTCCCCAATCCTGCCTAAAATACCTATGTCCTTATCTTTGAAACTAAATCCATAGTTGTGTCAGTAACCTGACAGCACGTGAGCAGCCTAGTGATGTGAAGCATGTGGTTTGGGAGAGGAGAGTGCTCCAGGGGCATGAGGCTACTGTTACCAGGAGGATCAGTGTGATGGTCTCGACAGCAGTAGTATTGCCAGTGAGTATGAAGAACCTGAATGACCGCAGCACCTACCATGAGGAGGCATACTTGAGGGCACAGAGAAGTAGTGAGAGAGGAGCCAAGCTTACTCTAATGTCTATGTCAAGCTCTCTTGTTTTGGTTCTTTTCTATATGCAGACTCTTAATTTTGAACTCAGGACTCTCTTTTGCCTTTCCTTTTCCTTCTGAATTCACAAAGGCCTGGCATAAGCCAAGAAGCCAGAGTAGGCATCCAGCTGCCTCACACTCCAAGCTGCAAGGTAATATTCTCATGATCAACAGCAAAAACTGCAGTTGCTGCTAGCTCTCTCAGTTAGCATGCAGGTAGGAGTGAGAGCATTGACAGGTGACAGTGCATGACCTGAGATGCTTGATACTCAGACACCTTGCTGACTAACCCATAAAGATCCCAGGTGTGGGCTCATGAAGTCCTCTTCTCAACCAGGAACCATGGACTAGACAGAGAGAGTATGCCTGCTGTGCTCACTCCTTTCCAGACACACATACCTTGCAGTTCTTGAAGTGGCTTGGATCTAGTCATAGATGAAACAGTCTCATGTGCAGCAGGAAACCAGAAAGAGACACTAGTCACAGCTGCTTTATGTTCACACTTCCTCCCAGTTTCCTAATTTCAAGTTAGTTCATTAGCTTCTAGAATTTCTGTCCTCTTTCTGCCTCTTATCACCTTTTACATCACACCATGCTCACTCGATATCCTCTTTCAGTCTGCCACTTGCTCTGCCTTAAAAATCTCATTATATGAAATTTTATGAAAAGAAACAAACACAAAACACCTGGACCAGTGAACTTCTGCATGCAAAAACTCTTCTTGAAAGCCTTTTCCATCTCTTCGAATTAAATCCTCTGCATGGCTGAGGAAATACAAGCCTAACCCTTTCAGACTTCAGAATAACTCAGGTATATCTAACAAGTGTACATTAAGACAGCTTGGGTAGCTACCTTGTTTGAGATGAAGTCACCTTACACATACTGCAGAAAGCAATTACAGGCAAGACTTTATTCTGCAGGTTTTTGTCTGTGTTTTCTGGGGATTTTGTTTGTATTTTTTCTTTGTTGCTTTGTTTGGTTGTTTTTGTTTGTTTGTTGGATTTGTTTGCGTTTTGTTCGGTTGGTATGTTTAGTTTTTTACCTTCAAGGAGTGGAACAGGCAATTTCATTTGCCAGCCAGAATACTTTGTGTTACGAATTGCAACAGTTTTGACCTTCAGTATAAAACAAGTAAAGTACTGCGATTTCATCTCATGAGAGCTATATTAGCGTGCATATTCTCTTTGCATACAAGCTACAGACTACACACAAAGCATCTACCAGATATGTTTGATAAATAATTACTTGGCTGAACAAAAGTTTTCTTGCAGCCTTTAGAGTTCACTGGCTGCTTCTACAATTCTCAAGAGGCCAGAAACAGTGTTTCTAGAAGCATTTGAACAAGACATAAGACATCAGAGGGACAACAAGAAGATACAAACACCAAAAATACTGCTGCTTTCTAGGGAAGTAAATGCACACAAAATCTCCACACATTTGCTCTGGTTCAGTGCCAGCTGACTGCTAGTTTTCTTGTTTATACTGAGTAGATCAACCAAAAAGGAATGAGTCCCCCTGGCCTACTACATAAAAGTGCTCCAGCATCTGAATTATTTCAGCCACTGCTTAGTGTGACAATCCCCTCAGCACCTTGCAGCATTACAACAGACCAGGCTAGTATGATTAAAATCTATTTCACATAACAACCAAAATCTTAAGAGTGAAAAACAAGAGGTTCAAAGGGCTGTGCAATTGCTTTTTATGGCAAATCATGTATTTCTCCAGTTCAAATAACAATGATAAACTGTTCAAGGCTCAATCCAAGAAGGTTCATCTCCAATTCTGATAAGGGCCAAAAAAATTCCCTTTTACTGTCAAAGGCACTTTACTTATTTTGTCTTCTTTACATTAGCTTAACTCATATTGAGAAGTGATTTTGGATGAACTTGCCTAAGTACACCCTGTGACTTATCATCACTTTCCACTGTGGTGACACATCACTGGGAATCTGAACATCCCCTTTCACTTTTGCAACCAGCCACTTTTAACTGCATGTCCCCTGTGTGTCCCTTTAAGGCAAATGGTTTTAAGAGGAAAAGTCGACAAAAATTGTTTAAACTTCTAATCATACTTGAAACACATCTAAAGGCCATGTAACACCAGAATTTTTTACTCTCATTTACATGACACACAACTACATTGGGGAAACTGGTAGAACAAATAATACTGTGGTACAAACAGAACTACATGCCAAATAGTTTCTATCCTCTGTTCAGCTCTGGATCCCTCAATTCAAGAAGTACATAGAACTGCTCGAAAGACTCCAGTGCAGAGCCACAAAAATGATTAAGGGAGTGGAACATCTTCCTTAAGAGGAGAGACTGAGGGAACTGGGGGTCTTTGGAGACAAGGAAACTGATGGGTGACTTCATTAATGTTTATAAATATGTAAAGGGTGAGTGCCAGGAGGAGGGAGTCAAGCTCTGCTTGGTGATGCCCAATGACAAGACAAGGAGCAATGGGTGAAAGCTGAGACATAGGAAGTTCCATGGAAACATGAGGAAAAAAACATTCACTATGGGGGTGACAGAACACTGGAACAGGCTGCCCAGGGGGGTTGTGAAGTCTCACTCTCCAGAGATATTCAATACCCACCTGGATGTATTCCAGTGTGATCTGGTATGGCAGGGGGGTTGGACTGGACTATGCATGCTTACTTGCATACAATCTTATCCACAAAGTTACTCAAGCTATTTGGGCTTTCTGATGAATGAGAAGCTGGACATGAGCAGACAGTAGCCAACAGCATCCTGGACTGCATCAAAATAAGCATGGCCAGCAGACTGTGATGGTTTGGGAGTTACCTGCCCCCCCTAAACTTATGAAATCACTCAGAGTAGGATCAGATGGATGGAAGTTAAGGAATTAAGCTATATTTAAAGCTTAGAACAACATATGATCAGATATTTACAATGTTACAAATACATACAACTGTATAGAGAAATATACAAGTTAAAAGTGACAGAGAAGCACAATACCTCTCCTAGAAATTAGAGTTCCCAGGAGGCTCCCAACCACCCTTCCACCTTCTTTAGACCCCTCTACCTTATTTCAGTATATGCTTTACGTGCAAGGTGGGTTTGGAGGGGGTGGGTGGAGGCGGGTGTTAGAAATCGTAGCTATCTCCCAGTAGTTAAGTCACTCTGAAAATGAAGTTTTCTTAACAAGCTGATTCAAACACTTCACATACTTGAACATTTTCTCATGTGTGATGTCAATGAAATTAAGTAGAGCATAGTGTGGCACATTGTAACTTACTGCTAAAGTGGCTTATGATTACCCTTAACAAGTATTTTGCTACAAGGTTTCCAATTCACGGATTGCATCGGCTTGGAAGGGACCCTCAAAGTTCATTTTGTCCAACCCCTTGCAGTCAGCAGGGTCTGCCCTAACCAGATCAGGCTGCCCACACCCAGGTCAAGTCTGATCTTGAATGTCTCTTGGGACGGCGCCTCAACCGCGTCCCTTGGCAACCTGTTCAAGTATTTTACCACCCTCATTGTGAAGAACTTATATCACAAACATGTTTCAAATCAACTATATCCAAAGGGATCAGCGATAAGGAGCAGCATACTTTCACAATCTAGTAACAGTATTTCTTCTTCACTGCAATGGGAGCTTTATCTGGAGGTTGCGCTTTTACTTAATAGCATGTAATGACATTGCTTGATATTTAGCTCCACCTATGGGCACCTCCATGTACCTTTTTCAATTAACTGAAATGAAACAATTTAGTCTCTCTTTAAGGCTGTAATTACAAAAGTTTCCCCTACCCCCACTCCCCCTCCCCAATCTCAACGGAAAAAAGTAGATGCCACGATTCTGCTGTCAACTGCACTGAAGCCAGAATGCAAGTTATCATTCAAATCATACAGCACACAAATTGCTTAGTGGAAAGGAGAAAGGATGAGGGGCTAAAAAGAAAAAAAAAAAAAAAAATTAAACCAACCCAGACAATTGCATTTTAGAAATGAAACAAAATTATTCAGGATCTCTTTTTAAAGAACATACACGATTGCTTTCTTATTTTCCAGAGCATTCCTATTGATCAAGTCCTTTAAAGTCATGAGAAAGTCAGACTATTTAATTTTCCCAAGAGGAGACAGACACTGGAAGGAAACAACACTAAGATGACTTCACCAAAATCTATTTAAAAGCCTGCCAGGTTTTGAAAGATGCATTTTAAACCTTTAGAAGAAGTAATACAGAAAAAGTTGAAAAAAATCTTAGGAATCAGGAGTCATAAGTTTATGACATAAGGAAGAGGGGAAGTAAAAGTAGGATTTTGGCAGAGATGTGGTGGCATAAACTTTCAACCACTGAAATGCACAGAGGCAGAGAGCTTTGAGGGAAGCTCCACAACTCACCTAAATCTGTCAGCACCCTTAGGCATCCCAAAAAGCACAACACATTCCTACAAAGGAAATCTGAACCTGACAGTGGCAATGTCCACCTGAATGACACTTAAATGACTTATTAGCTTTTTATCTTTAGTGCTTTTATAGCCTGATACTGGGAGTAACTCCAAATATTCAAGACACATAATGCTCAGAAGCACAAAAAGACAGATGTATCTCTCTCAGATTTCTGCAGTATCTCAGTAGGCCTCACGTTGTAAAAGTTTTAACTTAAGTAGAGAGGCTCCAGATATGAAACTGAACAAAATCTATTCGTAAAAATAGAGTTGTGAGGAAAACACTGGCTACTCACTGAAATCCTCATTACCAAATGCAAGTGCTCTGACATATAAGGAGTCCATTCTGACTAATGCAGGTAGTCTGGCATATAAGAAGTCCATCCTGACTAATAATCCTAAGCAACACCAGATTGAAGACTACTGAAAACATCAGTGCTCCCCCCAGGCTGTGCTACCCTTTCCAAAACCTTTGTAAAGCCTATAACAAAGTCATGAAGGCACAGATCCTGAGCTGTGCCTATCCTTGAATAAGAGAAAAAGCAATTTCAGAAAGAAGACTGAAGAAATACTTGTAAACATCAGAGACTGTTACTCTTCTGGAAAGACGGAATAACAGCTTGTGGAAGAAGGGCAGAGGTGGGAGCAGGAAGCAATGTTAGGAAGAATTGGAGCTTCTTGAGCTGGTCTTTGAGAGGCAGAAAATGCAAACCTGATTTCCAGAAGTGATCAAGTGCCAGTTGGAGCCTCCATCTCTTCTTCAACAGTTCAGCCTTTCATGCTTAAACTCCTGTCATTTTATTTCTTGTTGCACCACAGTAAATTCAAAAGATTGATAGTTACACCAAAAAACCAAACCAAACCAAACAAACAAAAGGCAAGATTATAGAGATACTATAGTTTCAGATATATAAATACAGATCAAGTGAAAAAAAGTTTCAAGTGTGATAGTCACTACTTTATTAATAGAAATTTCATCAGAGAAAATAAATCCAGTCCTGCCAGACTGATCCTATCACCTACTTGATTGAGTCACTTTTGTGCTTTTTGCTTCATTCACTATGATGTGCAGTCTCTTGAAGGATGTTTTTGTTGGCATTTTTTTTGTTGTTGATGTATAGACACCCAAATATGAATTATTAAAAGCATTAAGCTGGTATAATTTTCTGCAAAATGTTTCTGACACATGCTGGGCAAACCAGGATATAAGCAAATATGATGGAAGAGGAACAATTGAATCCAAGATCTAGTGAATGAATTTCTGAACTTAGCCAATGCCTAGAATGCATAGGGTTTGGCTGAGATGGAATTAATTGTCCCCAGAGCATCTTTCTGGTGCTGTGTTTTGCAGTGCTGTAGTTGGGTGTTGATAACACAGCAGTGTTTTGGCTACTGCTGAGCCAAGCACCAAGGCTGTGCTTTTCTAGCATTTGCCCCACCAATAGCAGGCTGACAGGTGGGCAAGATCTTGGGAGGGCACAGAGCCAGGCCAGCTGACCCAAACTGACCAAAGGGGTATTCCATTCCATATGACATCAGCTGAGATATGAGAGGAGTGAGGACACATTTATTGGTGGTGTCTGTCCTCCAGAGCAACCACTACACATGCTGAAGCCTTGCTTCCCAGGAATGACAGAACATAGTCTGCTGATGGGAAGTAAAGAATAATATCCTTGTTTAATCATGCTTCCGTGTGAGGCCTTTGCTTTCACTTTTCATTCTATTAAATGGCTTCTACCTTCACTCACAGGCCTTTTGTTATCTTTTCCCCTCTCCCCTGTCCATCTAAGAAGGGGAGTGATAGAGTGGTTTTGGCAAGTGTCTGGCATCCAGCCAAGGTCAAGCCACCACACTAGAGGAAAGGTATCATTTTGTATGCTTGGAACTTGGAGAGAGTTTGGGACATACCAGAACAAGAAAGCAAGCTTTATAGATAGAAATCATGATTTAATGAACTTAGTCTTCCCCAAGACATTCTTTCTAGTAAGACAAAACAAAACTTGACTAGGCAGGTGATTATGCCCAGGGCAAAATCTGTGTTGTAACTGTTAAAATTGTATAAGAGTTGCTGGAGTTCATTCCTTCCCCACCCTTGACAAGTCTGGACTACACAAGAACAACAAATACTCTTCTTCAGTATTTCAAATATCAAGGTTACCACACTTGTTGCTACTTAAAAAAACCCCAAACAATCAAAACAAAACCAAAAAGCAACCAACTCTGATTAGAAAACGTCACCTTTCCTCTTTCTACCCCGTCTACTAGAATGATTACATTGGATAAAGACTTGAAAATCTTCTACCAGTACAGTTTTAACAATCACATCACACTCCCTAGTTAGGGCTTCGATACTGAGTAAGAGTCAACATTTACAGACTCACTGCTCTGCACTTTTTTTTCACATGAAGGAACTAAATTCAGATGGAGAAATGGTAATAGTTGTAAAATATCAGGATGTATGCAAGGTATGCTAAAAGATAAACTTCATTTGTACTATCATCTGGGAGACAACGTGCTGCAAGCTAGTTTAGTAGTTTGAAGAGCAGTTACTGCACAATCACTGGGGCAAACGTTGCACTCCCAGGGAAATGTGCATCAGGGAATAGGCAGTCATATGAAAAGAAGAAGTAAAAATACCACCAGCAGAGTCTCTCTGTATGCACACACAGGGGCACAGATGAAAAGCTGTAAGGAGAAGGGTCCAGCTCTTCCCTGGAGGAAGGAATTGGTCACACCAATGTATTGACAAAGGTCTTACCAATGGTATCAGAGGATATAAATCTATTGTCATTTAATCAAAACACATCTCCATTTGCTCAGAAGTGCCAAATGGTCAGAAGATTCGTAAGACAGAATGTCAGTATTGAAGGAAAAAGAGAATTCGTACCATCATAGAATCATAGCATCGGCCATTTTGGAACAGACCTCCAAGATCATCCATTTCAACCTATCAGCCAGCCCTGTACAATCAACTAGACCATGGCACTAAATGCCTCATCCGTGTTTTTTTTTAACACCTCCAGGGACAGTGACTCCACCACCTCCCTGGGCAGCCCATTCCAATGCCAATCACTCTCTCTGTGAAGAACTTCCTCCTAACATCCAGCCTAGACTTCCTCTGGCACAACTTGAGACTGTGTCCCCTTGTTCTGTTGCTGGTTGCCTGGCAGAAGAGACCGACATCCACCTGGGTCCAACCTCCCTTCAGGTAGTTGTAGACAGCAATTGCCTATCTTCAAGCATACTTTTCCAAGAGAATGGCCGTGCCAGTGAGGCAGTGCTCTGAAAACTCACTCACTTATCTAATCCCTCTTGGAACACAAAGCTTTGGTCTCTAAAACATCCCTTGGCACCAGTCTGACAATTTCATTTTGTATTCTAATTTGAACAAGCAGTTCTTTATGTTTGCTTTAAACTTAACACTGATCATCTGCTCTAAAACCTCTACAGCAATGTCACTCACTCTATTACACAGGAATAGTTCACTACTCACCTTTTCAACATTAACTGTTATATCTATACCTCTCATGTATTAAATCGCCTCCCTGAGTGCAGCCTTCAACAGTCACTCCCAGCAGGGCCTTCAACGGTCACTCCCAGTGGGGCCTTCAGTGGTCATTCCCAGTGGGGCCTTCAATGGTCACCCCAAGTGGGGCCTTCAATCCCACTGTCCACAGCAATTTCGCTTTGGTGACAGCATCAGCCTGTGATTGGTTACCCAAGCAAGCAACCCTGCAACTGGGCCACAGATTGCTGTGCAGCCATATTCTTGACAAAAAGCATGCTTGGGAAAGCAGGATCTGACCCAAAGTCAGTGAGACAAGAGAGAAGACAACCACTGGAGCCTCTGAAACACTAAAGTCCCTGGTCAGAGTGCTGCCATTGTTGTGAAGCATTTGTGAAAGCATCCGGTTAAGAGTCTCAGACAATAGGCCATTTAAGAGGCCACTGGAGTCTCTGAAACACCCTTCAGAGCCATTTTCAGCATGCTGCCATTAAGAAGAGGCTGTCAGAGCCTCCGAGCTGAAACTGAGAAGCTATAGTCAGGTGGATGACCGAGAAAAGGACACTGGAACCTTCCAAGCAAGGTGAGAGGTCCATAGTCAGAGGGACAGTTGAAGTCTTTAGAGCCTCTGTGGTGAGACAGAGTCCACAGTCAGATGGACAGCTGAGGTCACTGGAACGTCTGATGAGCCACACAACCTCCTGTAGCATCTGGGGTGGAGTCCGGCTGCCCAGGACGAGGCAGCTTGAGGAGATTCAGGAGGAGCTCATGAACAGGCCGCATGTACAACGGGGGCTTAAACCGACGGTCGAAGCCATATGCAGTGAGCTCTGCCACCACAGGTGTGTGTCCAAGAGCCCAAAGCGCCAGAGGACGGCCGGGGGCTCCCAGACACCCTCCAACCCGCCGGCTCTAAAGAAGTAGCACCGGCCCCTCTGACGGCATCGGCTGTAGGCAGGCCCAGCCACAGCGGCGTCGGGCAGCTCCTCAGCACTCGCCCGGCTGCAGCTGAGCCCTGCCGTGCCGCCCCAGGGCCCTCCCCGCATTAAAGGGCATCAGGCATCTCTTTTGTCCTGAGCCCCGGGGGAGAGGTGAGGAGAGCGACTGCCATCTGCTGCTGGCAGCCCCACTGCACCGGCGGAATTGCCCCGAGGAGAAAAGAGAACACTGGAGACCACCGATATCGCCGGACACCACCGGAGGACGTCGGAGCCTTCTGGACTGCTAGGCTTTTTGGGACTGGCTGTGGGGAAAAGGGCGTGCAATGAGCTCCAGCTGTCTCCCATGGGGCCGAGGGACCGGGACCTCAGTAGAGACCTCCGGCGATCATCGGAGGTCGTCAGAGATCATCGAGACGGCTGAACACTGATGGAGAACACTGCATTTGGGACTCCCCGGCATCACCACCCAGACATTGGGACCGTAGCCCAGTGCAGGGTGGCTGTCCACAGTGGGTTCTCACCTCAGCTACCAAACACTTGGGTCAAGATGAAGCCACAGCCAGACTGGCAGTGAAGATCAGAGACCACCACAGATCCTCCAAGAAAGTGGATGCTCCATCCTGCCTTTCCATTCCAGATGAAGAAACAGCTCTTCCCTTGGAGAAGAGGACATTTTTAGACAGGAAGTTTTGGGCTTTTTATTGAATAATTGCTTATTTTGAAAACAAACAAACAAGCAAACAAACAACCAAAAGCTCTCCTCTCTTAGTTGGCACTTTCGAGAATGCATGGGGACACCTGTATCCCACATCAGTCTCTCCAGCACAGGAAAGACACTGATACACGGGGTATAGTCCCAGGCCAGCACCTTCAAATTGACTGGGGGCATAGGGCACACACAAAGGCAAGGAGAAGGAACTGCTACTCTGCAGCTGGGAGAAGAGAGGGCTCAGAGCTTGATCAGCTGGGCCAAAACACTGGAAGGGTTCTCCTGAGATCCTCTGACTTGAAGGTCTTCAACCATTGTCAGAAAATGAAGTCCTCACACACCTGTGTTCACCCCAAGGAAAGGCAGGATGCAGCTCCCAGTTTACAGGCCAGCACCAGAGATGCTGATGCTGCACACCTTGGCAGAAGTTTTCTCTATTAAATATGGAGTAACAATTAAGTTTTTGCAGAGGAACTTTCTGGTAGGTGTAAAACAGAAGCCAAAGATCTGGAGTGCATTAAGAGTGTGGCTTTTTAGAAACCAGTGTATAAATCAGTAGAAAGGAACTGCACTACAAGGCAAGTGAATCAAACCCATGGTGGTCATTATGGAGCCAGTAATGCACCTTCTTGGCTAAGAGGGCCACCAATAGTCAGAGGTGCATTAGGAAGATTGACAAAGTCCCTTGGGAGGCTACCCTGAAAGATACCTGGATATATTTCAAGAGGGAAGTCTTAAAGGCACAGGACCAAGCTGTTCCTGTGTGCCAAAAGAGAAGTTGTCAAGTAAGGTGTCTGGCCTGGCTGAACAAAGACCTTTGGTGGGCCCTCAAGAACAAAAAGAGAGTCTATAGCCTTTGGAAGAAGGGACAGACTTCTCATGAGGACTACTAATGTCTAGCCTAAACCTCCTCTGGTGCAGCTTGAAGGCATTTCCTCTCATCCTGTCACTAGTTACTAGGGAGAAGAGACAAACACCCACCTCACCCCAGCCTCCTTTCAACTGGCTGTAGAGAGCCTTCACTGTGTTTTTGCTTAACATGCTTTGAAACAGAGACCTGAAGTTTCTAGGTAAAGCCACTTAAATGATGTAACATTTTCATATTCCAAGAGCTTCCAAAATGAAATTATTAATTTTGTAGAAGGAAACTTGTAAGGATATTATGAATGGACAGGGGTTATTGTAAGAACAATAAGATGTTGATACTTTTATTAAGAAGCGTATCAACTTCAGGCACAGAGGACTCAGTTTTTAACTAGAATGTTCTGGACTCTATTTTACTCCATAGTAGATTCTGATAGTTGAGATATGCAAGCCTTTAAAGTAGAAGACTGGAAAGCATTTCTCTGAGAAATTCATTTAGTTGGTGGTAAGAATGTGGCCTGGAACAATATTCTTGTGCTTGAAAGCTTAAAGTTCAGCTTTGGTGCAAGATCTTCAACTAGTTTAATGCACAAATACCATGACATTTACAAGAAGACAACAAAATATTTTAATTAAATATGTCCCATACTATACAACTGTATAAAATACCAACTAAGCATTCATTTGACCATTAAAAAAAAGGAATCCCACCCAAACAGGAAAAGCAAGCAATACACTGTAGTAATGATAACAGAAGGTGGCACAAGCCAGAAGATACAACCAGAAACACAGGCAAGTTACTATCTCGACCTGTTTACAACTACCATCAGAAAGGGAAACAGACTGTAACCATCCCAAGACTTCCATGGTTCCCAGTGCCCATCTTATTAGGCAGAAAATAGTGTACTAAAATGACACACACCACATTGGTATTTAACACTCCATTCTTTTTAACCGAAAGGCAGAACTTCTTTCTGAGGACTGCTAGGAAATAGAAGAGCAGCTGCCTCAGTTTCTAATGCAGAACTAATGCTTTGATTGGTAATCATGGAAAAGATGGCAAAAAAGGACAGAAAAAAAGATGATTCAATCAATTTTGAAACTGAACGAAGTGAAACACTAAGTCTAGCATTAATTTGAGAAACATGCTGGGGGAAAGAGTCTTAGAAAGCCTTAAAGATAATTGTGGCAAACCTACAAAGCTTCTGTCCATTTAACTTATCTTGTGTGTCAATCAGCAGTACTTGTACCCAGCTGATGGATTACCCTATTTACATAACCTTATGCACTCTCAGGTCCATAAAACACAGCTCCAGCAACACATGGCAGTAGATCTTACTGTTAAGATAGAGAGAGTACCACTTGAGCTAGGTTTAAGACAGACGCCAAGTATCAGTGTTGGTTTCAGTTCACAGGGAATACCAATCCCAAACAAGATCGTAACTGAGTATTACTGAAGTTCAATATATTCCTGCTTTCTGTCGTCACAGGATATCAATTTTTATTTTGCTTCATACAATGACCTTCAGTAACACTGCGTTTACATTGCCTCACAGCTTGGAATGGGCTTCATTGTGCACCTTACTTTTCAACAGATACTTGATTTTAAAAAAAACAAGATGCAAACCTGACAACGTTTGCTTCAAATGGCACAGAATGGACTTCTTTACAATGCCTCCAGCTACAGAAGTCATTCTCAGACCAAGTGTGGCAAAAGCAAACCAACAGAGAACCATGCTTTGATTTCTAAAAATGTTGAGAAGCTTCAAGTATCCCCTTTCTAAAACTGTGATGTTTTCCCACAGGTATCAGTTAGTATCTCTCAGAAAAGAAGAAAGAAAACATTGGAACCTATTTCAAAGTGAGGATCTGCATTTTAAAAATCAAGTAACAAAGCATACTTCTGTCATCTTTGTTCTTCTCAACTTGCAGACCATAAGCTACTGCCTTTAAATACTAACATATAAAATCCCCTGAAGCTTCTCCCATATAGACCCATTACTTAAGTATGCATCATGACTTGGCATTAGGCATTTCTAAATACCTGGTTGTTTTGGAAGCAAAGCTAGGAAAGTTTGCATTTTTGGACATACAAAGCCAGTAGAAAAAAAGATGCAAGTGTGCACCTTGTAGAACAGTTCACATCAGGAATGAATGAGGAAAAGGCACTCCATCTCTCTTCACTGTTCTACACACTGTGTGCAATTGTTCCATCACTGTTAAACTTTTGCTCACAACAATGCAGATTCACATACTGAGTAGAGTTCTTCTCCCTGTCACCTTTTTTTTTTTTCACTGAAAAATTACATTGCTGTAAATATGCAACATTATCTTTACTCATATATGTCAGAGTAGTTTTTTGGTTTTGCCTTTTTTTTCCCCAATTGAGAAAGTCAAAACTACTGAACAAATGTTATGGAAGATATAAATTATTTAAGCTTAAATAATTTAAAATCAACTTAACTTTCCTATTACACTTTTGTTTGGTTTTTTTTTTCCATTACTTTGCCAGATAAAACCCTATATAGGCATTTAAAAAGTTAAAATTATTAAAAAGCATAAGCTACATAGCACCAAAATAAGGTGCCAAAGAAACTGTATGCCTGCTGGACAATGAGTGCCAATAAAAAAACAGACATAAATATATATACACATCTAGTAGTAATTCTGGGATGCTGAGATAATAAATACTTCAAACAACTGTCCAGATTTCCAGAGACATGTGAAAAACTATAGAAAATAATGCAGTTACTTGAGAAGACCAAGAATACACATGCACAAAATCTATTATAAGAAAGAGGTTTACAATTCCCATACCTGAATCTTTAAACCCACCTCTGTTATCACTATGTATTCCACACAATGACTAACCTATTAGTTTGAGGATTTATGCAAGTCAGAACAAAGAAAACTTCCCCCAGCTGCTTTATAATAGAGTGGCCTACAATACCCCCCAAAAAATAAACCTAGCTTGTCCTGTTTTGTCTCAAAATGTTTTCTTCTGCCTATTTTTCATTCCCAGTGATCAGGGAATGCACTCATGACATCCACCAACCCGCAGCATCAAAAATAAGGATGAAACTTCCTCTTTTTTCTGATCTAACATGTACTGGAATTTCTCCGACTTCTAACTGCTGCTGTTGCCACAAAACCTGTGACCTGCTGTTTCCACAGTAAATGTTTCCCTTGCATAGGTCTGCTTGGTACTCTTGGATAAACAACAGCAGTTCAGCTTAAGTGGGCAGGAGTATAATCCGGCCTTCTCGTCTGAATAATTTTTGGTTTGGGTTTCTTTATTTCTTCTTCCACATCGTTTTCCTGGTCACTCTCACATACATGGACGACAACGCTAGGAGTAGTGTCAGTTGCAGCATGTAGCTCATACTTTTCTCCTAAAAGTTAAAATATTAGCAAAACTGGTTAAAACGGATCCATTCCACAGGAAAACATGAAAACAAGTATTTAAAAAGAAAGGAACAAACGAAAATGTGTAAGCAATGCACTGCTAACAAAAGCCTGATGCCACAATTCATTAGCTAGTGCAGGCAGGTGCACTGTCAGCAGTCACATTTACCATCCAGAAATATTTATGTTCTGTTTGCAAATCACCAGAGCTCAGCTGCTCTCTTAAAAGCAAGTTTACTTAAACTACACTAGGTATTCAAAAAAGTATCCTATACAATTCCTAAGTCTTCTTGGTGGGTTTCAGTCACTTAAAACCATAAAACCTATCTATCCCCTGTAACACGTTCAGGAAGACTCTGTGTTTTTTAAATAAAAACAAATCCACAGGAGCTTTCTTCCCCCTAAAAGCTTTCAGTGTTAAGAGAGATGGATGAAGCTCTTTCCACCTCACACAGAGGTGCTTTACCACTGTTCCGGCATTCAGCAGAGCTGTACAGCAGGCTTTATGCATATATGTTGTGTAACACTGATGTAATACAGCCTATGTGTACAAGTGCTAAGGCACACATTTTATTGTCCATTCATCTGAAACCTGTTTTCTTGCTGTAACAAAGAACTGCTGTAAAATCTAACCAGGTGCTAAATAATTTCAATCTTACATTGGATCAGGGAAAGAGTAAACTATTTATTTTCACTACTTCCCTGATGAACTCTAGTTTTTCTTGTTATGTTATATGCATTACTTCTCAGTGGAGGGTACAGCCTCCATTAAGATCACTACAGTGATCTGCACATCAGCTGTTCAAAAGAGCCAACATCTGTGGCAAGAAGCACACTCTACTGTGCCAAGGCTCTGAAGTGGCCTCTGCTGTTTCCTCAAGGCATTTAGGAAGGTGAGCTGGCACTAAGAGCAGCTCCAGAGTAAAAGGCTCTTGCCTCAGAAACACACCAGCCAATTTACTAGGAGCAACCCCTACTTAGTCCATGTTACAATGAACACTATCCTCTCTTGAGCTTTATAGCCCACAATACACATAATAATTGGAAAAGGATCATAGATCTGTCACTGAGCTTACTTTACTGCAGGGCACCTCAATAACAGAACTTTGAGGGGAAAATGGACCAACTTTCATGGCTTAGTAAGCCTTTAAGTATTTGTTTTAAGGCCTAAAACTTAAAAGGAAAGCTTGTAGTAAAATAGAAAGCCTGTAGCATCCATGGAGCAAGCTCTGAACTCTAGTAAAATCAGTAAGCTTTAACATTATTTATTCATTCAAAGTGTTTCACCAAAACCAACTTTTGAGAAGTTCTGTTTCAAAAAATTCCTTTCAGGAAAACAGAATCTTTGACCAAAATATTTAGTATGTCAGCAGTATTATATATAGATGGATGGTCTTAAAAGACCTACATGCAGGCTCATCTGGAGAAACAAAGGACTTGTGACAGCATTTTATGCCTTCACTTCTAACTGTAACATCTTTCCTATAAATTGTTCTGGCCATTAGAATTCATATGTCATTAAAAAGGTAGTACTTATTATAAACCTCTAATAATCTACCCCATTTTTTATGCCAGCATAAACATGAAATTCTTGTGTTTGTGTGTCCAAAAGTGTAAAGAGATGAATTTTCACAGGTAAGAATTCCTCAGTGGTTTGTGAGATGCACATCACCATCACTAGAATCCTCGGATATCATCAGCATACAATCAACCATAAATTACTACTTTGAAAGCTGAAGCATGAGGAACTAGAAGTTCTGCCCTACCCTGTTCTCCACCCCTTAATACTGATGTGTTACCTGAGCTGGTATGTAAAACAGATATAAAAATAATTCTGGGAAATGATTCAGGCCACAATTTTTCTCTTTGATGCTGCAAACATGTGGCCATTTTTCCCTCACACTTACACTTAGCACAGTTGCAAACAAGTTAAATTAGACTCACACATTTGAGGAAACAAAATTTACATCAATATGCATTAAGAAAGTTGTCTTAATTATTAAAGTACATCGAGGGTTGTGATCATTAATCCCTAAAAAAACAGAACTATAAGAAGTTAAATTTTGTGAAATTTGACATCTATTTCCCAAAGCAGATTTTGGTTTAAAACACAAATAGCAATTAGAACTGCTTCTCTTATCTGCAGTGCTGTTCTTAATAAAAAGACCTGCAAACAGCACTGTTAGCTCAAATGACAAAAAGCTTATGGAACCGCACCAGAGAAAAGGGGGAAACAGAGGAATCTGATATAAACATTTTCCCTCTCCAGGGTGAAGCTAATCTCAAAGGTTTCAATACAGAAATAAACTGCAGCAGATGAAAATTAGAAGGGGCAACAGGTGGTAAAACAATTTTCTTTTAGCTCCAGAAGAAAATTAGTTGGTCTTGATATTAGTATGTGTAGGAGGGAACCTGGAACTCGGATACAGAGATAATTCTAGCACTTGGTTACACAGCTGTTAACTGATTCACTGTCTTAGTCTGAAACAGGACCTTTCCATCCCTTCAGAAGAAATTTAACTACATAATTGTCTCTTCCTTTTTTAGGAGGCTGCTTCTTGCAAATTCTGATGAACAGGCTACTATATCATTGAAGCAATATTCATGCTCTCTACAAATCACAAAACTTCCACCTTAGGGAGGCCCTTTCAAGTGATCCTGTCAATTACTATGTGTGTAAAGAAACTATTATTTCCTGATACTTTTAGTGATACTAAACTTTAATTAGTAGATAGGAAATAATTAAAAAACAATTCAGAAATACAAGAAGTTTAAGAGATGCTTTATTCAATGAAAATTCTTGCATTTCTACTCCCTCTTACCTGGTCCTAACTTGGAGATAGCATATAAAAGGTCATAGTTAATGACTGGAGTAGCATCTTCTACTTGCTTCCAATCAACAGGCGGAGAGGCAGGAGGTGAAATCAAAAACTGTTTGTCTGGATTCGGTGGCGCCAAGTGAGAGCTTCCAATGTGCAAAGTCTGAAAAAATAATAAAAGCCACAGCTGTTTCAGTATTATCAATGACTCCCCTGTTCCTGAACATTTTTAAGGTTTGGATAGATGTTATGTTGTAACAGACACTCAAGGTGGCAGCATGTAACTGTATCATTCAAGAGAGCTGTATGAAAGACTCAATATACAAGATACAGGCGAGCCACCACATTGATTAACTCTGATGGAACATGCAATGAAGTATGCACATCTGCATCTTCTCATTATGGAGCTGGACAAAAATTTCACCAGAAAAGTATCTGTCCTTAAAACACTGAAGTAGGAGGAAGCTGGATATGGGCTTTAAAGCCTAATGACAAATGGTGTTGAAACTCATTACCACAAGTGAGAGTGGTGAGAATTCTAGAAGGTATATAAATAAACTGGCTCCTTCAGGATTGTCCCTAGGGACATCTGAAACAGACACACAGAGATTAATTCTCCTATTAAATCTATGGAGGAAAACACAAAGCAGATACCAAAAAAGCGCCCGGATTACCAGAACCTGTGAGTTTCACATCTTTAGCAGCAGATGCTAGCCAGCTACAGAGCTGCACTGATGGCAGTCTCCAAGTACAAATACATGCTAAATGAACAGTTCGTGGTAGTGAGAGCAGGACCAGCAGATAGGATCCTGAATATGGAGCTTTACACTTCGGATTCCCTTAGATGCTACTTGAGTGTGCATGCATGTGCACATGTACAGCTGGAAGAGCACTCTTGGCTTCCCCCACCCTGTTAAAACTCTGTCATGGACTGTGTTGATTACTATCAACTACTCCCTTTCCTCAAAGTTATCAAAACAACACAGAGGGAAACATAAATCAACATATGCAACAGCCTCCAAGTACTCATAGCTTTGGAATAACCTGCAAGCTCTAATCAAAGTGAAAACACTAGCAGCGTTCATTAACATGACTGAAGATCTATGGAAGCTCACTGTGAGTTAGTTATGTCTCAGTACTTTGTAAGGATAATAAGAAAAAGACTTACCTGAGCAAAATACAGTTTTATCTCCTTTCCAAGGAACTCTGTCTTATGCAACTGGATTCTAGCATCTGCTGCAGATAAAGGGTTACTGAAATTTATTCGTACTCTTTTGAAGCTCTTAAAATACTGAAAGGTGATGTCTCTGTCGTATGTTCTAAACAGTGATTCAAATTTGGCCTGAAAAGAAAGGATCAGAGAAGAAAGTGAATATGCAGTACTCTACCTTTTCTCTAAAGAAACAGACAAATAACTTGTAGTTACTAGTAGGGGCATACTACCACTCTTGAATGTTGATGTATTTGTAACACCTGAGATTTAGTTTTCTTTTTCTATCTTTTTATAATGAATTTGTCTAACCTAGCATTTGTTTTCTCTTAAAACAGCTGTCTTCTCCCTTATTAAAAAGTAATTACTATCATTAATAATAAAACCCATAAATAATTATTGGACGTAATACTCTGATTTAGCCACATAATAGAAATGGTAGTATTGGTAAGATACTGAAAAGAAAAGCTTGTCTTGTAAAATTAATATCCAAAGGTCTTGAAAGCAGTTTACCAAGCATGCCTTTGCCTAAGTGAGCAATTTTCTAGGAAACAAACAAAACAGTTCTAACAGGAAAAGAAACCAAAAACCCAACATATTTGCAAGCCCAATGTGACTTTCTTCTGTGACTCAGCATGCACAGCAAAGTTCATGAACATCTCCTGTTTTAATAGCTGCTACTCTCATTTAGGAAAAGGAACATATTACTACTGACCTCTACTTTAAAAGCCTCTTTCTATTTCTGGAACCAAATTCTAGAAAGACTCTCGATACCTTCCCTAAGTAGTCTTAAGTATTAACCACATAGCTCCTGAAGGGCCTCTGACATACTCTTTTGATGGTGTAGCAGGAATAGGAACTGGACCAAACCAGCACATCCTCACAGGTCTGAAATCGAGTTACTTTGCTTTCTTATTTGCATGAAAAGACTGAAACATCTTTACCAACAGTACTCTGGGTTTGTGCATCTAGGCAAACCTGACTTAGCTATTTTTCATATTATTTACATGGAAATTGCTTCCACTCTTACTTTGGCATGTCAGACCAAAGGAGGAAAAAGAACAAGAGGTTCTGAAGCTGCCGTGGCTCTTGCAAAATGTTTCAGGCTCACATTGAGAACACCGTAACCAGCCATAAGCCTTATTTCAGTCATGGCAAGAGATCAAGCATTCAGATTTCAGCTATTTTCAAGTATTTCCTCCTCATAAAAGCTTACTAGAAGTTCAAGACAATGCCAAAATAAGCAAGTATGTAAAGTTGCATTGCCTTTTTTTTAATGTTATAGTTTGAATTAGCAGGGGAAAAGGAACAAAGATTACATAACAAGGATGTAATTACTTCAAAATTCTGTTTTCCTTCCTGAAAAGCTCTGTTTCAACAAACTCTCCACAGCTGTGTGGAGGCATTTTAAAAGCAGAACTGTCTTGCTTCTTGCTGAGCCACATTTAATATTCTTCAAAATGAGTTCTGAAATAAGACTAGGACCCTACACAGACAAAGCCTGTATTTGTTAGCCTCCTGTACTCCAGAGATGGATACAACCAGGAAAAGTAAGCCAAACACATGCCAAACTGTATCTTGAAGTTCACACTCAACATTTTAACTCAAGAGTGCACGCAAGATTTGTGCAAGATATATAGTTTTTCAAATCTATGTTATTACAGTGGTCACAAATGTAATGCTAGCAATCCTACACTAAATGTTATTTTTGTCCTTAAGGTAGTCAACAATTCAGTGTGAAAGGACTAAATTACTTACATTAATTCTAATTAGTAAAAAATAAACTAGAGACTACTTCTTATAGTTTTAACATTAAGCTCTTAACTACAGTGCCAGCCAAAAAAAAAATCCCTTGAAAAGTATAAAGGGTACTATAAACTATGTCAACCTTACTACTAAGATTGTAATCTGAACATTTGCTGAAAATGCATATGCAAGTGAAGGATACATGATACAGAGAGTCAAGGAAGTCTGGAGGTAAACTTCTGATCATTTACAAAAACACACAGCTTAAGATTTAAGAATCTCCAGAGCTATTCACATCAGAGCAGATTGCTGTAGACTTCCAAGACCTTACAACAAAATGAAGTTTTCTTAAGAGTCAAAAAAGCTATCAAGGCATCCATCCATATTTTAAACTATTTGAAACGGCACCTACACGCTTTAGCAACCCAGTAGCTCCCAGAAATAAACCACAAAAGATAAAGCATACCCTTGTTTCTGATTGATTGAAGACATCACTGTCTGCCACACAGGCAATCAGAGAGCTAAAACTGTAGTTAAAATTTCTAAAATGCATGTTGTGCTCTGCCCAAGCGACACTTGCTGTTCCACAAAACCCAAGGACTTAAGGAAGCCGATGGTCCCACAGGCAGCGTTTATAAGGGAAACAAGTCCAGCCTCTTGAGAGGGGAAAAAAAAGAAAAAGGAAGAAAAAAAAAAAAAAAAAAAGAAGGTTTCAGAGCATCCTGTATGTGACAGCGAATTCCTGAACAAAGTCCTGCATGCTTTGAGGCAGTCAGGAACAAAATGTAAGCTGCGACTGGAAAGAGGTGACGTAAGCACATTAGTCAGCTTCCCTATGCTAATTACCAGCATTCGGGAGGATGGAAAAAACAGCTGAGGTTTGCACAGCAGCTGCTTTATCAAGCCTCTTGCAGCATAGTTTCCACTGGTAGTAATTCCATTCAGGGCTCAGACAACATGCTCTTCACTGGAATGGGACAGCCCATCTTAAGATGGAAAATGTTACTGCTAAAGGACCAAAGTCTAGAGTAATAGGCTGTAATTAGCCAGGAGGAAAATTTCAAGACTTCAGAATGGAAAACAAATCCCTCAGGTCAATAGCTTTGGGTAATTTTGTGGAAAAAATACAGGGACTCAGGTTTAGAGATTAGGAGGAATTGATTTGGGAAAAATATTTTTCCCCCTCATTAGAGCGAGAAATTATTTTGAAGCTTTCTTCAGAGCAACTATATGAACTAATTACCATTCTCACTTTATTAAAAACTCATTCTAAGCCTCATAAACTGGTGAAGGGGTTTTTTTGTTTGTTTGAGATGGTTGGAAGTTGTTTAGTTTGTAAGGATATTTTTTTTTGTTGTTTTTTTTT